>JARHVA010001763.1:2130000-2502500 GCA_037957365.1 Torreya grandis | reverse complement strand
TTAAAAGCCATGAGATGTGGAATCAAGGATGGATATAAATTTCACAAGATATAAAATCAAAAATATAGTTTTCAAATTTACAAGCACTATTAATATAATTCCTAGATCAATTTGGGAAGCGATTGCAAGGCCACCTCTATCTTATCATCTAATCACATTGAGTTTATATGAATGTGGTCAATTCAAGCCCGTTAAAAGGTTTGAAGATTCATAAACAAAGGTACACGATTTAACTTTGTGAGGATATTTTTAGTTGATTGATGTGAATACCAATGAAACTAATTATCCTACTCTTATAAAGAAGAAATGGGAATATGGTTATCACATCATCTTAAATATGGGGACAACCAATTGGAAATGAATCAAGGTGATGTTATCATTTTAATACCTCTAAACTTTTTAGAGAGAAATCCATATATGTTAGACAAATATCCTTCTTACCCATACTCACATAAGGTATATTTATTTCATCAAGTTCAAAATATTGGTTATAAATCACCAAGCTATAATAAATTGACAATATCTATTAGCTGGGTGCTACATGTAAATACTATCTTGAGCCCACTAGTGAAGGTACATTAACATGAGGATCAACTTAATTTTTAAATGGGAACTTAACTATTGATATGTTAAATTTGGCATTTGGTGATCATGAAATTAGGAATATGTGATTGGTTTTTATACAATATATGAAAACCCCATAATATTTTACTATAAATAATCTAATAGAATTCATTAAAATTTTATAAAACCATGTTCTGATCTTGGAAATGAGGGTGAGCATGTTGAACTATGTACTAAATCGAATTACATTATGTTAGTGTAATGTACATAGATAAAATGATCTCTCTTGGGAAGAATAATTTCAATGTTGTACATCAAATTATACATCCCACCTTCCATATCACAAAAATGACTAAATTTTCATGAAGGAAAATGTCCATAATTACATTCTCTTTAGTTTGTGGATGTATGGAAATCATAACATAAATATATAGAGTATCAGGCCCATGTTTTTATAAAATAATTTAGCTCCACTACCAGTAGTATGGTGTATTAATAAATAACACAAACATGGCCCCATATTCAACAATATTTTATTTAAAATCTTATCTTTTATGATGGAAATATATTATTGAATAAATCCATTGAAAAATTTAAAATATTTTTGTGTCATTAATGAGTGAATAATATAACTAATTTAAATACTTAAAATTCTCAAGCTGAGACTAACATAAAAATTCATGATACTATATAGAATTGTAGATGTTTCTAAGAGTAGAACGGGTTCATTTTAAAATCCTATAATATGATTCAGAATAGCAAAAGTGAATCTATGACATTGATAATGAGGGAGACATGGATCCAAAAAGACTAGTTGAACATGAAATGAGTGTAAATTTTACAAAGAATAAGAATATAGATAAAACTAAATATGATTAATTTCAAAACCTTAATACTATAGAGAAACTAGGTTAGAGGTAAATATGAAATTTAATGAAGGTTAAACCAGGTAATTTATATCAAGAGCCACTACAAAAAAAGGTATAAAATATTTGTATGAATTAATAACCAAACTCAAAACTTTTGGAGATTACTATGAGTACACATAGTTTTGAAAGGATATTTAGTTTTTTGCAAGATTATGATTAGTTTTTACTCGTGAAGTTTAAAAAGTTTAATGGAATTTACCCTTCATGAGGAGATATGAATATTATACTTAATGAGTGTACATTCCCCATTAATAAATGATTATATAGGATGAATCCCAACTTGAAAATGAAGGTAAAATAAGAAAATCACAATATGGTGAGAGAGGGAATCATTTATCTATTTGATAAATTAGACTGGGTAAGTTATAAGGTTACACAACCAACAAAGAAATGATAAATTTCTATATGTAAAGGTTATCATACACTAAATAATGCTTCTGTCAATGATCCTTTTCCTATTATTGTTACTAAAAAGGTACTTGTTGACAAATTTGACCCCCTAGTAAAATAATTCAACCCCCATGTAAGTTCAAACTTCCATAGGGTCTTGATAGGTAAAAAAATGGTCACATGGTCATGTTTAGGGTCACATTATATGTTTCATCCTTGTCATATGTGTCATTATTTTAATATTTCCTTTGTCACATTTTTCTTCATTATATATGACTTGTAAAGCTTTCCACTTAGTAAAAATATGTCAAAGGGTGATCTAATGTCCAAGGTGTTAGTTAAGTGTTAATTTTCAATTTTGTAACTTAAAACTTGCAAGTTCAATGTTAAAACATGGAGATCACCTATGAAAAGGAGACTTTTTGAAGTTGTATAGACAAGGACAACCACCTAGAATGTGTGGAGTCTTCAAGAGGATTTATATAGCCTCACACAAGTATTTTCCACTATTTATAAGCTTCAATAGTTATAAACTTGGTAAAAACTAGTTCATCTTCCATATCACTCTCTTGTTCAAGACAAAGAATTTCATCAGTTATCCTCCAATATAGATAAGTTAGATAGAGTCAATATGAATGCAATTGGTGGATGAAATTAATCTCCTTGTAATTCCATTTGATGGAAATAGTTTTTAATTTGGTGGTATGTGCTTCATGAATCATAACTAAGACTGCTAGTGCCTCTTAGTTGATTATGCATTCCCAACACCTTCAATTTTTTTGATATGTTTGCATGATCTAAGTTTTTTAAGTGATTTATAAATATTTGAAGAGTATTATCACTCCTCTCATGTGGTTCTTAAACTAATTTTCACATGTGAAAAATGTGTTGGTAAGTAAGATCACTTCTTTGTGCTAGAGGGAGAACTATTGGTTTATAAGACAAGGTTTCAAAGTTACAAAGTTCATCATTCAAGTATGAAATGCCTTAAGATCAAGAAAATGTACACTAATTAATCCCCTTAGTAAAATGTGAATTCTCATATCATTTGATCATACAAGTGTATCATTGAGGTTATGGTGGGCCTATTTTCTCACTATCACATATAGGTAGAGTGTATTTTGAAAACATGTCTCATATATAGGAGGTGTTAATGGGATATGAGGGATTTAGACTACATGATCAGAACCCTATAATGAATTACAATTACCTTCAAATATGTTAACATATCTTTCCACCTCAAGAAGAAATCTAAGTGTTCAAAGTAGTGAGATTATCTACCTACAGTTAGAATTAATGAGACCACAGGGTTGTGTCTATATAAATAATAGAGGTAGAATGATAGGATGCCTTGAGAATAGTTTGAAGATGATAATACAATGAGAGTTAATTTTGTTAAGGACAGATGATTTTAAAAGCATAACATGTTTAAAATATCACCTCTAATAACACCTAGAGTTTAAGAATTGAAGGAATTGATCAATAATACAACTTACCTTAATCTATTTGAGGAAGGAACTCTATTCTACAAAGTGTCATCTATTAATGGAGTTATGTGAGGTTTGAGTAAGTCATGTGTTTCTATTCTTGCATTCTTGACATTCTACTAACATGCCAACATAATATAATGGTTTTTAGTTGATAAGAATAATGGTTGATTGGACCTCTAACTTAGTTAGGTTTTGACTGTAAACACTTAGTGAACATAGTGACTTGAAGCCAAATGAATCCATAACTTGCAATGCAATAGTGGTTCTAGATTATGTGGATGATGGTGGAATGAAAACATGGTCAAAAAGCATAAATGAATCTATCTAATTGTGATGGGTTTAATTATTTGAATATAAAAAATTATTTAAGCACAATGCTTAGACATATAGACACATGTATGAGTCTCAATTTACCTAATATGCACACATATAGTTTGACATAGTCTACAGACTAGTCTAAGCCAATGCAAGATGCAAGTTTTTTTGGTAGGAAATAAGGAAGGAAAGAGGAAAAAGTAAAATCTACTCTTAGATTGACACCACTCCATGTGATCCTCAAAGGTAAGGGATATGTAGCAAATATTGAAGTAATAATTAGGTTTTTAAACTCACTCAGTCCACCTAAACCACCTAGAAGCTATCCTAGAGGATTTAAGGTATTGAGAGTGCTAGAAACATAATTATAACTTGAGATTTGATACATATAATTATCATAACCTAAAATAAGATTTCATTACCTCTATTTGATTATAATAATAGGGTATATTCCCTGTGTTCTATCTTAGATAGAGGGAACTCTATTTACAAGACAACCTACAAACATGATACATTGATGAGCAAGGATGAATGGGAAAATATTTGAATACATTTTTGGATGATGTTTAAAATTTTTATATGAATAAAAAAAGTGTTTGAGGACTCTACATTCATTGGAAACCAACATGTCATATACACTGAAATACATAATCTAGGCCTATTAGGCCTAGAACTAGGCCTAAACCGTATAAGGGCCTACACTCATCTATATGACTACATGAACCTCTCAAACACATTGATATATTTAATTGGATAATAAAAGGTTGGAATGAATCATTTATTGTATGAAACAACACAAAATTAGTAAATTTCACCTAAAATTGTACTAGGGGTACTCAAAATGCATAAAAGAACTCGAGAGACCAACTTTATATGCTCATATCAGTACAAAGGGACTGTATGGTAACTTAAGGAGATAAGAATAGTTGAGGGGGCTAATTATATTTTCCTTAGTGTAATTTTGTTGTATTTTTTACATCTAGTTTTTATGATATATTTTTAATAGTCCAAACCACAAAAAAAATTGTTAATAGTCCAAACCACCAAAAACCCTCTTAAAACCCTTGATCAAATGTTATGGATAAAAAATGAATGAGAATTAATTAAAATATGTTAAAATATATTTTAGGGTGATTTAGACTTATTTTTCACTCTTCCAAGTTCCTTTACACCCATGTGAACCATACTATCACTTGTACAAGCATACCTATTTCTCTATTTCTTGCAAGATTTTAGTGGTTCTATAGGTGAAAAATGGAATGAGTAGATGAAGATAATTATGAAAGGTCTATATGGACTATTTTTAACTAAAAATATTTATATTTTACTTCAATAAATCATGTAAACCTTTCTACCATCCCATTCATTATAGGTAGTCTATGTGAGATAGTGAGAAGGCAAAGTGACTGTCAAAGTTTGAGAGTGAAAAGTGGGATATTGAATATATAAAGGTCTATTTGATAGAAAATAAGACAAAAATATCTTTAAAATGTGTCTAAAATCCTCTTCCATGTATTTTTTAAATAATTTTAGGTCATTCTCATGACAAGTGTGAAAAGTGAGGCCTAGAGGGCTAATAAGTGACTGTAGATAGTGAACACAAGTGTCAAGAGAAAACCTATTAGTTAGGGAGGCATATGAGGGATGTTTAAATATTGTTGACACATTCTCATGATATTGAAATTTTTTCTAGGATACATATATTATTTTCAATTAGTCAAGTTGGCTCATCACCAAAGGATAGTTTTAAAGAAGAACATGAAGAATCTCTATACCAAGTTGAATGAGAATGATGCATTTCTAATGGACACTTGTACATGAAAAATTCTTGAAATATTTTAAACTTCATTCTCTCATGTTGTAACTAGTTCTCTTAGTTTAAAACTTGGTCTTGTGACCTTTCCACTTCTCTTCTCTTCTCTCCTCTTCTGTGCTCTATTTATTCAAGCCTTTTTGGCATTTGTATCTAGTACACACCTAGCATGGTGAAGCCCTACTAGTTTAGCACCTTTTTTTTGCCTTGGAATAAATATATTTAAGTTGATTTGATTTATATAATCTCTTTCCTAAGTGTGAAAACTTGTTTAGTTGGATGTTAAGTGATGAATATGTTCTCATTGCTTTAATTCTGATTTTGCATGTTTTATGGGAGTGAAATCTATTATAACAAGTATTATAAAGTGTATATGTTTTTTAAGTGTGTCTTGAAGTGTGAGAGGGTCTAATATTGTCTAGTATCATATCTTATTTTCACCCACCTCCAGATGTACATATAAATTTACCTCAATGAGAAATACATATGCTAGAAAGACATAGAGTTGATGTTAATTTTGGTAGTTTTCCTTCTTAGTGTAGATGCAAGTGTGCTATGTGGACTTATTGATCTATAGGTCAATTTAAAAAATGTCCTAAATTAGATTTAAACTTTCACCATTGTGTATATTACATTAAGACCTTTCCAATGGTATGTGGAATGTAAAAATTGGAGATCATATGCTCTTTGTGTAGTCGACCAAAGTTTTAGTCAAATTGGTCAAATTTTAGAAATTAACCAATATGGAATGATTATATAATAGTTATAATGCAAATAAAATCTCAAGATATTTCTAGTGTATTTCACAGTTCGTAAAACTGAGCTCATATGCACAAGATATCGTCCATCGAAGATCAAGTAGGAAAAGTAAACAAATTGGGTTTGGATGGAACATCCACTTAGATTTCAACAAGTGGCAAGTGGTCAACAATTGAAAAGTGTAGGATAAGTGGTGAGTGGATATTATACCACATGGTGGGTCCTCAAACCACTATGTGGCTTTCCACCATTCAAATATTTTACCATGGTCCAATTTTTAATAGTCATTTAATTGACTATATTATTAATTAATTAATTATCCTCATACTTATCCCTTCCCCATGACATCTATGTCATACCAAATAATTCCACATTCCATGCCACCTATTCCCCATTCCTACCACATAATGGAATGCTCCTTCCACAAGGTCACCACATACTTTCCATGTTCTAAACCCAATATGCCACCTAATGTCCACCCATCCACTAAAATATGACACAAGTCCACCCATATGCTATAACAAACCCCACAAAATGAATGAAGATTCCAAACACTTAGCATTTTAAACCATGATTTTTGTGGTATTTCAACACCTAAAATAAAACCCACCTCCCAAATTTGGGATAAAGATTAACATGCCCACCGAAAATAATGAAGAAGGGTTTCAAGCCCCTATCCTCTCATGCAAACAGATAAGGCCCAACCACTTAGGCTACAAGTTTTAATGGACATATAATTCTAGGAAATTATATTTTTAATGTATTCAAAGAAGCTACGTAGACATTGTAAAGGCTAAAATCTAGAGAGCTTGAATGAATTGCAGAGGGTGTTAGAGGTAGAATTAAGAAAAAGTTTGAAAAGGGACTTATATAAAATTTTCCCTATGAACAACTTTAAAATTGATCACTTTTCATTTTGGAGATGTTTTAAAGTATTTTTCAAGAATTTTTCTAAATACATTGGTCAATATAGGACCCAGAGATGTAGGCCATCATGTCAAACTCTATTATCAATTATGTGTTGAATGTCTTGAATTATTATTATTAAATTGATATTTTATAAGTCAATTTTTTAATTATTTCTATAAATTATTATTGTAAATAAAAATTAAACTATGTAAGCATATTATTGATTAAGTTTATGGATCAAATGTGCATCAGAGTAGTTAGTGTGCTAGGATAACTTCTATGTATACATTACTCTGAAACATCATGTTTAATATCAAAACTCAGTTTGTAAGTAGATTTGTGGTTTTATTATTTTAGCTAAATTCAATTATTATAGGAAAATGAATCCAATGCTAGCTCATATTTAGTTACTAATGAATACCGTTATCACTACAATAATGTAATACATGCAAGCTCAAGAGCAAAGTTATCAAGTGGTAGAACAACAATAGGAGAAACAAATTGAGAGGCTCCAACAAAGAATTAATGCACTACAAGCATAATTACAAAAATAAAATTGATAGAAGAAGAGGATGTATGAAGATTTAGAGACTTACAAACATTATACTTGACGAGGTCATATTTTTTAGCAATGCTAGATTATACACCCCAGTTAGGCTCTATTATGGTTTAAAAGATAAAATGATGGAGGTAAAGCACTAGTTGAGTCTAGTAGTGGTCAATCAATCTAACCAATAGTACCTCATCAATAACCTCTAGAGTCTATAATGTGATAGTTATTGCTGATGGAAATGCCAAAAATTATTCTATGCTCTAAGGAAACTCAAAGGTAGAACTATACTACTATTGTTGAAGGGAAGTTCATGTAGATCTATTTTAACTACAATTCTGGAGCTAGTTATATTAATTAAGTTCTCACACAATGTCTTCAACTAAGGACTCTTCCATTACCCCACACTAAGACATTTTGAGGAGATGGTGGCATAGAATGAGGACATGCAACTCATTATGGTAACCTACATTTTGGCATCAGAGGGCTATACTTTGATCAAGTAGATCTTGACATAATTTGAGGAGAAGGTAAGGAAATCACTTTGGGTAATTATTATCTCACATCTTAGCATGCTAGAAACACTACATCAGGAGAAGAATCCAATTGATGACCAATCATACCTACAAGATTTAGTTTGGGACAAGCCAGACTATAAAGGTACATTATGGCAATATCAGTGATTCTTCTAACTCTTATAATCCTACTAGTCCTATCAATTAAAATTATGTTGTAAGTTTGGAAGAAAATAATTCTATAATTATTAATGTATCTTCTAATGTACATACTAAAAATGAAAATAATGAAATAAAATCTTCTCACTATATTGACAATGTTAGGGATACTAAATGTATTAACCCTATAAATTTATCAAGTTCATGTGTTGATACATTTGAAAATCACATAAAGGGAATATGTTTTAAGCTACTATCCAAGATGGGATTTAATGGAAAATGTTTTGGAATTAATGAACAAGGAATTGTCCAGCCTATCCAAGTGAAAAAGAAACCATTCTATGTAGGATTAAGATATGGAGGTGAAGGACAAATTTCCTAAGAAGCTAAATTGAATGATTAATCAAAAGCAAGCTAGAACACCTCAAAGAACTAGAATAATTACTCTTTTAAGATGCAAAAGCTACATTGGATGAATAATCTTCAAATGATTCATCAAGGTATGCAAAGAAGAAATACTCAAATGTATTTTTTGATTATGCACAAGAGAGTCCTAAAAGGAAGTTTAGGAAAACTGTTAAAATGAGTTTGTCTAAAGAAGATATGGAAAGTCAGCAACAACCTAAGGTAAAGGTTGAAACTACATCTTCAATCAAGTAGAAGATAGAATCTTGTCTATCAGAACCTGAAATAACATCAACAAAGGAGATAGTAATCAATGAGAAGCTAATAATTAAAAAATTGTCACCCTAGAAAGGTAAGAAACACTTTTTCAAAAGAAAAATTATTAAGCATTATAACATAGATGTTATATTTGATAAAAATTATCAAATTAATCTGATAACTAAATATTTTATAGAAACCTTAGGTTTAGAAACTAAGACATATCTCAAACCCTGTTCTCTAGATAGAATAGATGATGGTAATAATGTACATGTAAGTTAAACATGTAAACTAGGGTTTGTGATTACCTCAAACTTTTTATATGCATTTGAATTTGAATTTGAATTTGATTTGGTTTCACTCCATTTTAGTGGCATTATCCTAGGTAAACCATATTTATCTCTGAGGAAGGCAATTTTTTCCAAAAATAAAAAATAGTATAACATTGTAAAAGATAAGATATAATATCTCATATGAGAAAACCAATAGTAACCATTATAGGTAAATGGTGACTTTAGTTTTATTTTACTCATGTATGTTAGAACACTATAGGACAATCAAAAGATGTCATCATGAGAAGCATCAAGAATATTCGAGAAGCTAAGTTGTATATTTTGATCTATATGTTTTAGTATGTGCAAATATGTACATATGTTAAGACCTAAATGTAGGCATTATTTATAAATGCACAAGACACAAGTATGGGGAATATTTGTAATCATTATAGTATTTCTAGAGACCCAAGAAGGGCAAATTTTATAAAACTATGTTGCTATATAAGACCTTAGAGGGTAATTGTAAAATGGTGATTGTTATAACACTAGGTGACATGTAATAATTCCAGATCTAAAGACTTGATAAAGTATCTTCAATTATCATCAAAATTAGAGTAATGAAAATATCCTCATATTGAGTACCAAGTCTAATACTATCTCTTTAAGGACAAAAATCCTTTTTAGTGGGGAGGATTGATCCAGAGGTTAATTTAGATAAGGTCTTAAAAGAGATTGAAACTTTCATCATTGTGTAGGTTCCATTAAGACCTTTCTAATGGTATGTGGAATGCAAAAAATGGAGCTCATATGCTCCTTATGTAGCCAGTCAAATTTATAAAAATTAGTCAAGTTGGTCAAAATGAAGAAATTAACCAACATGGAACTATTCAATAAAAGTTCTAGTGTGAATAACATCTCAAGAGCTTTTTGATGCATTTCATGGTTCACAAAATATAGATTGTATGCACAAGATATGACATGTTGAATATCAAGCAAGAAAAGTAAAACAATTGGGTTTGGATGGAACATCTAGTTAGACATGAATAAGTGGTGAGTGGTTGAAAATTGGTGAGTGTAAAATAAGTGGCAAGTGGAGATTGGACCACATGGTGGGTCCTCAAGCCACCATGTGGGTTGCCACCATTCAAATATTTTACCATGGTTCTATTTTTAATAGTCATTTAAATGACTATATTATTAATTAATTAATTATCCTCACACTTACCCTTTCCCCATGACATCCATGTCATACCAATGAAGTCCACATTCCATACCACCTATTCCACACTCTTGCCATATAAATAAATGTTCCTTCCACAAAGTCGCCACATACTTTCCATGTTATAAACCCAACATGCCACCCAATGTCCATGAATCCACTTAAATATGCCATGAGTCTACCCATATGTATCAAAAACCCCAAAAAATTCATGAAGATGCCAAACACTTGGCATTGTAAACCATGATTTTCATGGTATTTCAAAACCCAAAATAAAACCCCGCTCCCAAATGTGGGATAAAGATTAACATGCCCATCAAAAACAATGAAGAAGGGTTTTGAACTCCTATCCTCCCATGCAAAATGATAAGGCCCAACTATTTGAGCTATGGGTGTGAATGACTATATAAAGTTGAGAGCTTGTATTTGTAATGCATTTGAAGAAGCTAAGTAGCCATAGTAAAGGCTAAAATATAGAGATCTTGAATGAATTGTAGAGGGTGCTAGAGATAGAATTGGGAAAAAGTCTGAAAAAGGACTTATATTATTTTTTCCCTAGGAAAAATGTTGCAGTTGATCACTTTTCATTTTGGAGTTGTTTGTATGTATTTTTCAAGCATTTTTACTAATACATCAATTGATATAAGACCCAAATATGTAGGCCATCATGCCAAACTTCATTATCAATTGTGTTGAATGTCTTGAATTATTCTTATTAAATTGATATTTTTTAAGTCAAATTTTAAATTATTTCCATAAATTATTATTGTAAATCAAAATTAAAATACGTAAGTGTATTATTTCTTAAGTTTATGGATCACTTATTCTTGTTGAATCACCTCATTATCATAAGTTACTTTCTATTACCTTCTTCCCTTTTCACCCCATAAGTGATTAGTCTAGTGTAGTGTGTGAGCTTAAGAGATAAATCAAGGGAGATATCCCTTTAAACTATAGGTTTACCTCTATTATAAGTAACCCATAGGCCTATAGGTAATCCCATGTTATCCAAATATGAGAGAGGCTTAATCACCTTCTCCTAGGGTGAAATTTTTGGCTAAAATAATTTTGGCATGCATAGTGGGACCAAGGTATAAAATAGTAGAAGAATTTTTGGTGTGTTCTTCTTATTATCAAATTTTGGAATCATTCAAGAAAACACAAATGGTGACTCCAAATGCAATCATCTAGTTGTACGCAGCTCAGGTATCTATTGTAGAATATTTTTATCAATTCTTGTTTTCATTTAACTCATGAAGTTGATATGGATGGATATGCTAAAAATAAATAATATGTATGTCTCTATCAACCTTGTTATGACCCATTTTATATCCCTCAATAGCCCTATCAAAGTTGTTATCAGCCCTATGATTATCTTTTTCCTTCTTGATATGAACATAATGTTCTGAAACATTCCTATGAATAAGTTTATGAAGAATATTATGACTAAGCCTCTTAATAAAGCTATAAGTAAGAGAGGATTAAGTATCTTGAATAATAAATCAAAGATCTTAAGATACAAACTCTTAAATGAGAGATCCAAGACCTTAAGAGGTAGATTCTTGGAGATATCTTTCTTCAAACTATACCTATCCCTACTCAAGAACCATATTGTATTACATATCAGCTTTCTCATCCTTATCCTCGTGAAACCATTCACTATCCTAAATGAGAGCCAACCAATACTCCATAGATCCTACTAACTTTCAAACTTCATTTTGAGACCAAGTAGTAGAGTCTTGGGGAAATAAAGGTGAAGAGAGTGAGAACTAAGAGATGGATGTCTATGAAGAGAATATTATTTTTAATCAAGCATCATTTCCCTCTCCATAAAAACCTTTATCTTGTCCCTCATGGAAGTCTATCCAAGAGGAGTTTCAACATGAAAAAGAGAACTTAGTGTAAAAATTTGGAGATGAAGTTACAGTTGATGAAGAGCCTCAAGAGGGATATGAGAAAAGTGAGGTGTTTATTGATAAAAATGGAACACTTATATCTAAATTAAGCCTTTTATCCTTCAAATATTTATATTAAGTATCTCCTTCCACCCCCATATCCATTCATGAGCCCTCCATAACACCTCTTATTTCCTCTATATCCCATGAAATTGCTCACCACCCTCTGACCTCATCTCCTCTTGAAGGATAAACTATCTTATGGGAGGAAAGAAAATAAGACCATTCTTATTTTTTAGCTGACCAAGAATATGACAAGAGCATCTATGATGAAGAGATCAGCATAGGGACTACCCTTGGTGAAGACAAGTGAAATTCAATCTTCTTGAGTGAAGAAGAGGATGTTAAAGGTCATGTTGCAGATGTCCATAGATTTTTTTGTCAAGAAATTAAAGGAGAGGTGCTTGAGAACGAATCCACATATACTAATCTAATTGTTGTTCATGTGTATGATTGAGAACTAGAACTTGAGAACATAAAAGAAGAAGCTGATGCTATTGCTAGGGAATAAGATAATTTATGGCAAAGATTATATGAGGTATGTAGTGAATTTGAGGCCCTTCAAAGTCATATACTTCCTATTATCCAAATTTCACAAGTTATTGAAGAGGTTTTCCCTTTGAAGTACAACATGATATCTCAAAAATTATCAATCTTGTTGAAGTGGTAACCAATGAGCTTGTAGTTGATAAAGAGTTTGATCTCATTAAAAATAATGTGAATGTTAAAGAGATATACATTGATGAAGTGTCATTGGATCAAGATTCAAATGAGTATTCTCATGAGAATATTTAGGCTATTATAATGCAAGAGGAATTGACCTTTATAGGTGATATGTTTTTATCGATTGTGATTGCATCGAGGATCATGCTAAGGAGAGTAGAAAACATCATGAAAGAATTGGAGAAATAAATATCAATGCTCAAATGGAAATACATTTCATGTATGTATTCACTTCATGGAGAAATAATTATTTCATGCTTCCCGTTTGATCCAAAAAGAAGAGTTTTATCTAGGTTAATTTGTGCATAAGTTAGTTTGTTTGAGTTTGTTTGTGTTTTCCCTAAGTGTTCATGAGAGCACAAGTGTGTTTACTTTCATATCTTGTCTTCTGTGTATGTTTCCATATTGTTTGGTATAGTTTTGATATATTTTTTGAGGCATTTTAGTTTCAATATGGTGTATAGGTGACTCCACAACCCAATGGATAGGAGAAGGTAATTAGTCCTCAACATAGTAAGCTTGCTACCCTTAGGAAATCACTAAAATGTTGACTAATTGACCCCTTAGTCAAATAAGTCAACCCCCTTGTAAGTTCAAACTTCCATAGGGTCTTGTTAGGTTATAACATGGTCACATGGTCATGTTTAGGGTCATATTATATGCTTCATCTTTTTTATATGTGTCATTGTTTTATGTAGTAATATAAAATGAAAAATTGGATGACTTAAGAATGGTTAACGACAACCAATCCATAGGTCTTCCTACTTGCTTACACAACCCTTATAGGCTATTCTTTCACTAATTTCTAGTCATCCATAGCCTTCTAGACTTAACCCTTATAGACTTAGGTAGCTCTTTTAGGCCCATATCCATCCCCTTAGATCTCATTTTTTTTGGATAGTATCACCCAAATTGGATAGGAGCACTGAAATCTAGGGCATCTATTTTGATGTTATTATCCAAGTTCTTTTTTGGTCCTAACAGTTAGATTCTTTTAGATCCTTATCTTTTCCTTATTGGTATAACATGAATTCATTCAACCCATGATAATTCAACCCCTATAAAATTCCATTGAAATTAAATTTATAAGGGTTGGTACTCATTTACAAGAGAGAAGAAAGAAAACAAGCAAGTGAACTCAAGCACTCTTCCCTATTCTTTGCATACAACATTTGAAGATCATTTCAAGCTTATTCAAACCTTTGCACTAGTCCCTAGATATTCAAAGTACATCTAGTTTCACATATAGTTTCATTTATAATACATAATATTACCAAACACTTTAATGGGATAACTAAACTAGATTGATCCCTCCTCAAAGTATTGGTATGTAGGCAGTGTGCCCAAACACAAAGTGTGAAGTGCATCTAGCATATCCTTTACACACTAACCCCTTCTCTATATTTTTAAAGTTTCCATTCAATTTCAAGAACAAATATCTCTTAGGGATTTCAAGATTAAAAGTAGATGCACAATGAGCTCCATAGACTTCTAAGCTTTGAGATTTCACTAACAAGGTAACATAGGCCTATCGAACAAAACCTAGAAAGCTTAGACCACTTAGACAACAACACTAGAAAAGGAGTGAAATGAAAATCAATAGGGTGTACCACTTTTATTTCTCTTATCCAATCCAAAAAAAAACCTTAAGATCCATTTTCTGATAGTTTCTTAGTCCTACTCCTCTAGTATCAAACCTTGTCTTAGTTTAGATCATTCAGAATAAGCTAAGTTAGACCTCTCTTATTTATGACTGTATTTAGTAAAGGAAAAAATATAGATATGTATACACAAATTAGTATCTTAATTCCTAAATATTATCTACTAATTTAAAAATATTAGACCTATTTATTTAACTAGGAATAAAACTCCTTTATTTTGAAAACAATAAAACATTTGGTGAACTTGACTTACTTTGAATTTTTCACAAAAACCCTAGAAACTCTAGGGATAATTATTTATGATTTTTTTCCATAATTTATTGATTTTTTATACATTTAAAAATCATAAATCTAAAAATTAAAGTGCAAAAATATCACAATTTTTTTAAAACCCTAGTTTGCACATAATAGATCCTCCTTTGCATACAAACACATTTCAAACACTAGGACAAATATATTTCTAATTTTAGAAATATTTTATGATATTTCCCAAAATTTTCAAGAAAATTTATACAAATTGTCTCTAAATTTTTAAAATTATTACATTAATTTTAAAAAATTCATTCAAAATCCCTAGTTGCATATACTAGATCCTCTTTTGCTTTTTGAGGTATCACCTTTCATCCATAGCCAAATTGTAAAAATGATGCTAATTTATTTACAAACTTTTATTACATTGCTTGTAAATAATAAGGAAACCTTAATGGGCCATATCATGTCCATTAATGATGAAGTCTATCATATGTTAGTACAAAGTTTCATTATTTGCATTTCATGCTTATTTTCATTAAATGGGATGATGTTAATTTATTATTAAACATGTTAATACATATTTTTAATCACCTCCATTGAAGCCTCTGGCCCATGTTGATTCATGTTGCTTGGCCCATTTTTCTCTTCCCAAAGTCACTACCCATCACCAAAGAGCCTAGTTGACACCCTTTGTCCCTTCACTACCTTGACTTATCTATTATCTTCACTCTTCTCCCATAACTACTACTCCTCCTATATGGATAATAGATAATGTGATTAAAGCTCTTACTCAGTGTGCCACCATGCCTCCACCTACCTAGGATCTCCATCACCCTACTATTCCAACCTATCCCAAGCCCAACCCACATGCACAAGTAGATTTACATAATGCATATGACATTTCTGATCAGTAGAGAAACACTATAGATAAAATTTCCATGTTAGAAATACTTTATAAAGTTAATGTATTCAAGGACATTCTTTATCAGACACTCACTTAGACTTCTATGCCTAGTGATTTAGAACCTTTTTTTTTTTTTGCATTAGTGGTCAACATTTTACAAACTATAGAATATGTAATTTCTTTTGTCATGAGGTCATGCCTTCTTAAATAGTTATTGATCAAAATTTTCCACTATTCATAAAAGTATAAGTCAAAACCAATGTAGTCAAGAGAGTTCTTGTTGATAGTGGTTCCAAACTAAACTTATGTAATATCACATTCTTACAGGGCATGGTTGTAGATTTGTCATCAATTTAAGAAACACACAAGAGCATTCGAGTCTTAGATGATATACCCCAAGAAACATTGGGTACTATTCTTTAGATATCATGGTGGGACCAAAAACCCTCTCTACATAGTTTCAGGTCCTGCCAAGTCCTCTCCACTATAATCTTTTACTCAAATGACCCTAGATACATACTATGGGTTTTATTTCTTCCACTCTTCATCAATGTATTAAGTTTCTCCATGAGGGATATCTATACACATGTCTAAAAAATAACTAACCATTCAAATATTATTGACTTATAGAGTCATATTTGATTATTTCACTAGATGGGACACCATATCTCATAGTACAACCACCACTTTATAACATTTCTCTTGATCATATACATACATATGTGGTTGGAGAGACTATTTATTCTCACACTACTCCACTTATGATTTCATCATTAGTACCAGCTATTATACCTATCATAACAGCATTAGCAATTCTAATTACTTCATTGATCATAGTTTTGACACCTATTACACATCCATCATCACTAATGGTAGTACCAGTAGTTCCACTAGATTCCATAGTTACTCCACTAGTTATATATACCTTCACAATATCATCATCTTCTACTATTATAGATGATGAGACTCTTATATCACATTTAACCCTTGTGGTAAATTTTAAGTTACCATATGTACATGATGTTGATATAGATTCATAGGATTCTTGAGATGATGATACGACACCCACACTCATAGATGACTATTTGTGTGGATTTACATTTACACTAGTTGGCATAAGTGAGTACTGAGATGACTTTAGAGCTCTCATACCACATCCTACAACACTTTTAACATCTCTTACTACACTCATAGGATATACTCCACACTCATAGCCACAGTCAGACCACTTGGCACATATAGTTCACATGGTTACCTCTATGGATATAGAGTCAGTTATTCAAATTTAGGCAGGTATCACACAACATTAGTCATAGTTTATGATATAGATACTTAATCATGGATTGATCACATTACCTATAGTATGACATAGATCTATAAGTAGATTATCACATTAGGATGGTCACCTATTTTGTACTTTTCATAGGATCATAGGTCATGATATAAACTAATATACAACTTTAAGATATAAATTGGATAAACCAATGATCAAGGCATTATTTAGATTATAGCACCATTAGCAGCACTAGTTCCATTAATTCCACTAAATTCATCACTATTAGGATTAAACATCCTAGAGTAGAGTCAACATTTCCACCACCAAAGCAACATTTAGTTCACATTCTAAATGATTCCACCAAAAACACAACATTTGTAGCATATGATTATACTTATGATGATGATCTCAAGGAATTTGATGATGAATATGACCCTTTCCTCCATTTTCATCCCTAATAGGATCCATCCTTAGATCCCTTCCCCCCACTAGCTTAGTCTTTTATTTTATCATTTATATATTACTTTACCTACATGCTTATACGTAGTTATTTTTAGCATTGCTTGTATATAATCTCTTCTACTTGATTATTCATAGTCTATTTAAAAATACAAAAAACATTCAAAATTATCAAAATATAAAAAACATTTTTATTGTATGCTTCATCCATGATTTTCATTACTACTATCATGATAGGACTTACATTTACTATTTCATGCTATTTTATGTCAATTTTTCTACATTACCATGCTTCACTTGATCTTTTTTGAGTTAGTGTAGTGACATCCATCTACTCGATTTCTTCACTCTACCCATTGAGGGGGCATTCATGTTTCTACATTCAAGACAGACATCAATATACCTACCCTTTGGGGGAATATTCTATATGACTGCACCATCCAGGTTATGCCATTCCTATACTACACACTCTGACTTATCATGTTGATTGACATTCTTTTCTAGATTACATAGATTACTATATCAACATTTCACTAGTTTATAACACTTGTGTATTTTTTAGCATATACATAGTCTTGTATTTCACATGTTTTGTATGCTTTCACATTTAATCTAATTAGTTAATGTAATTCTACCTTTCTAGTTATTACATGCTTTCTCCTCTTTGTTAGCATAACCTGTGTGATTGCATTTCCAGCTCTTTCTTGTTTCCCATTTGTGCCTTAGGACATTTGCCAATTTCCTTTGCTTATACTCTTCCATGTGCCTGTGGCCTTTATTACAACGTTTCTTGTTTCACTTGTATGTGTATGTGGCATTTTAACATGCCTTCTATGCTTATTTTCCAGTTTGAGTGACATGTACCCATGTCCCTTATTTACATGGCCCTTTCGCCATCCCTGTATGCTTCTTGATTGTTTTATTGATTGATTTTTTGCTTCTTTATTTTTTTATTGATTTCTTGTTTGCTTATTAATGTGTGCAATGCCATGATCCACATAATTTATTTCCATTGCTTTCTTGGATGTCATGATGGACATCATGCTCCATCCCTCCAACTAACAACTAACATCTAACGTTTCTAGTTCTAGTTTAGTACTTTGCACATGATTTTACATTGTTATAGCTATCTAGGCATACCCCTATTGATATAAAAATATCTAAATACAAAAAATACTATATCTAGAGATATCTTGTCAAATATCATTGATATATCATGTATCTGTACAACTTAGCACACTTTTAAGAATATTTTTTCTAAGGGTAGTCATTACAGGTTCATCACTCCTACCCTCAAAGTAAGGGGAAAAAATAGGGGTTTTTGTCATAGAGATCAAAGCTCATAATAGTTGAAACAACATTCAAATCACTTAATTCAAAATCCAAAGTTCAATCCAATAATAATAGAGTAGAAAAATAGTGGCAATTCCATATCAATAACTAGTTTTAACATAGGATAATAACACCAAAAATGGATAGTAATGTAAAACATAGGGGTGTACTCATTTTGACACTCCTATCTAGGTATAAAAACACTCAATTTTTCTATAAATGGGCAAAAAGATTAGTTTAGATACAATTTTTACAAATCTAGATCAATTAAAATTAGTAATTCTGTATAGTTTTCTCAGAGCATCTAGATATAGGGATTTATCATGAATGGCATGATGATTTCCAGTTTTAGTTTTAGATTAGGAAGATGAAATAACTTATAGATTAGAATCCATATTCTAGACACCACTGATTAGGGGCAATGTTTGTGGCACATTGATCTTCTTTTATTTCTGAGTTCAGTTTATTATCTAGGCATTCTCAGTAGTTATGTGCCTTATTCCATCTATAGATGGTTGGCATCACTTTTAGGTTGAAATTTCATACAAGTTTAACTTTTTGATTAGCTTAGTTCTTGAGTTAGATTTGATATAAGCATATTACATTATTTTTGGAGTGGATTTCATACAAGCCTAACTTATATCTTTCTTAATGGCAAAGAGTGGCCTAGTTTCTAGCATACATTTAGGTTATCCATGTCACATTATCAGATTTCTAGAACATCCATGGGATCCATGAGCCATCTCATGTGACATCTATTCTATACTAGTATCACTTCATATACTCACTTCATGGGGTAATGATGGACCCAAAGGGCCAACCTTTATATTCTTAATCCACCTATTCAAAGGGACTAGATACATAGTCCAAACATTGATTGACCATGCATGATCCATTAGCTTCACTCAGTTGGCAATGATGGAACTAAAGGGCTAAACTTTGCATTATTGAGCCACTTTCTATGTAATTTAGCACTCATCTCCATTCATGATAGTACTCTTGATTCAACACATACCCAACATCATCCAACACAATCCAACATCATAATAGGTTTTCTATTAGTTCACATACATGATGAGGTGTATTCATTCCTTTATCTTCCTCTTACTCAGATTTTATACATTATTATTCTAGATATAGTGTATCTAGTAATAATTTATCTAATTTTATGTTTTTATTATAGATTCACATTTCACAACATGCTCTCTCTATGCACATCCAACATCACATAGCTTCATGAGCTTCACCCTTATAGGTAAGTTTAGGTATGCTTTTTTATTTTCCTTTATCCTAATATTTCACTTTATTGCATCACTAGAATAAAAGGGGGTGGGGGAATTTATTCATATAAAATGTGAAATTGGATGACTTAAGCATGGCTAATGATACCCAATCCATAGGTATTCTTATTTTCTTACACAACCCTTCTAGGCTATTCTTTCACTAATTCCCAGTCATCCACAACCTTTCATACTTAACCCTTACAAACCAAGGCATCTCTTTTAGGCCCATATCCATCCCCCAAGTCTCATTCCCTCTAAACAATAGTGCCTAACTTGGATAAGATAACTGAAACCCAAGGTATCCTGATTTTGATGTTATTGTCCAAGTTCATTTTTGGTCTTAATGGTTAGATTATTTCACATTATTATATTTTCCTTGTCATAATAACATAAATTAATTTAACCATCATCATTTAACCCCCTATAAAAGTCTATTCAAATTCCATTTAGAAGGTTTGGCACTCATTCACAAGAGAGAAGCAAGAATACAAGTAAGTACGCTTAAGCACTCTTCCATATTCTCTACATACAACCTTCCAAGATCATTTCAAGCTTAATCAAACCTTTTAACCAGTCATTATCCATCTTAAGAAAATTTAATTTTTAATCTAATTGTATTTATCATACATAATTACACAAAGCACTTCAAAAGGAGAACTACATTAGTTTGATCCCTCCTTAGAGTATTGGTATGTAGGTAGCATGCCCACACATGGGGTGTGAAGTGAATCCATCATATTATTTACACACTAACCCATTACATATCTTTTCAAAGTTTACATTCAATATCAAGAAAAAAGAGCTCTTGGGGCTTTGGAGATTAAAAATAGATGCACAATGAGCTCTATAGGATTCTAGGATTTAATATTTCACTGATATGGTAATATAGGCATACTAAATAGAACCAAGAAAGCTTAGACCACCTAAACAATAGTTCTATAAAAAGAATATAGCAACAAAAAGTAAGGTATTCCACTTTCAATTCTCTTATCCAATCCAAAAATGAACCTCAAGATCTAGTTTTTGACAGTTTCTTAGTTCTACTCCTCTAGTATCAGACCCTGTCTCAGTCTGAATCATTTGAAATAAGCTAAGTTAAATTTATCTTTTTTATTACTATATTTATAAAAGGAAAAAATATAGATATATTTAAACAAATCAATATCTTAATTATTTCATATTTTTTACTAATTTACAAAGCTTGGGCCTATTTAGTTAACTAGGAATAAAACTCCATTATTCTGAAAACAATAAAACATTTTAATATTTCCTTTATGCCACATTTTGGTCATTTTAGATGAATTATATAGTTTTATATTAATTATAGATGGTAAAAGGTTTCTCTAACATCTAATGTGTCATTTAAGTGTCATTTTTCAAAATTTTATCTAAAAATTTGTATGTTCAATGTTAAAATAAGGAGATCACTTGAAAAAGGGAGAGTTTCTAAAGTTTTATAGATAATGAAAACCACTTGGAACATGGGGAGGATTCAATAATTTCTCTACAATCCCACACAATTAATTTTTAGTCTTGATAAGATTTATTAGTTCCAAACTTGGAGAAAACCAATTCATCTTCCATACTACTCTCTTGTACAAGTCAAATAAGTTCATTGGTTTTCCTCTAGTATGGATAGGTCATGTAGAGTTATGATTAATGAACTTTGTGGATGAAATTAATATACTTATACTTCCATTACATGTAAATAGTTTTAAATTTTGGTATTATTTGATTCATGAATTATCCCTAAGACTACTAGTGTCTCTTAGTTGATTGTGTACTCTCAACACCTTCAAATTTTCTCATTTGTTTGCATGATCTGATGTTTCAAAGTGATTTATGAAGATTTGTAGTGTATTTTAACTCCTCTCATGTGTTTCTTAAATATATTTTCATGTGTGAAACATGAGTTGGTAAGAAATATCACTTCATTGTGGTAGAGGGAACACTATTAGTCTACAAGACAAGGTTTTAAAGTTGTAGAGTTTATATTTTAGGTATGAAATGGATTAAGATCAAGATAATGTACACTAGTTTCTTACCCTTAATTCAATGTGAATTATCATATAAATTTACCATTAAATTATATGTTTGAGGTCAAGGTGGGCCTATTTTCTCACTGTCACCTATAGGTAAAGTGTATTTTGAATAGATATGTCTCAAAGATAGGAGGTGTCAATGGCCTGAGAATGATTCAAAATACACTCTTAGAACACTTAAATGAGTTTTCATTACCTTCAAATCTCTTAACATATCTTTTCACCTCAATAATAAAGCTAAGTGTTTAAGATAGTGATATTATCTACCTACAGTCAGACCTAATGAGACCATAGGGTTGTGACTATGTAAATAATTTAGGTAAAGTGATAAGATGCCTTGAGAATAGTTTGAAGATGATAATATAATGAGAGTACATTTTGGTAAGTATGGATGATTGTATAAGCATAAAAGTTTTCAAATATCACCTCCAATAACACCAAAAAATTTAGAATTAAATAAATTATTCAATAAGATAACTTACCTTAATTTCTTTGAGGAAGGAACTCTGTTATACAAAATGTCAATTTTTGATGGAGTTATGTGAGGTTTGAGTAATTCTTGTTTTTTATTATTTTATCTTGGACATAGTAATACTATATAAACACAAGATAAGGGTGTTTCATTGAGAAGGAGAATGGTTGAGTGGACCTATAACTCGGTTACATTTTGATTGGACATATTCAATGAACATAGTGGTTTGAATCCAAACGAACCCATAATTTGCAATGTAACATTTCTACTATAATATGTGGATGATGGTGGAATGAAAACATGGTCACAAAGCATAATTGAGGCTATCCAAGTATGGTGGATATAATTATTTGAATAAAAACAATGATGTAATGGCAATATTCAAACATTTATACACCTATAATAATGTCAATTTCACTAAGATGCACACCTAAATTTTAACCTAGTCTATAGACCAGTATAAGCTAATGTAAAATGCAAGTTTGTCTAGTAGGAAATAAGGAAGGATAAAGGACCATGTAAAATTCACTCTTATATTGATACCACTCCATGTGATCCTAAAAGGTAGGGGATATAGAGAAAATATTGAATTAAGAACTAGGTTTTGAAACTCATACTTAGTCCACCTAAACCCTATGCACAGTTTACAAACCTAAAAGCTAGCCTAAAGGATTTAAGACATTGAGAGTTATAAAAACATAATTATAACTTGAGATGTGGTACATAGAATTATCATAGCCTAATATAAGCTTCCATGACCTCTATTTTGGAATACTAATAGGTGAGATGCCCTCTATTCTATCTCAAATATAGGGCACTCTAGTTATAAGCCAACCTATAGACATGATACATTAATGAGCAAGGATGAATGGAAAAAGCCTTGAATACATTTTTGTATGATGTTTATATTTTATCTAAGGATAAATAAAGTGTTTTAGGACTCTATAGTCATTGGAAAACTATAAGTGGTCATATACACTCAAATACATAGTCCAAGCCTATTAGGCCTAGAACTAGGCCCAAACCCTATAAGGGCCTAAAATCATCCATATGACTAGATGAACTTCCAAAACACCTTGATAGATTTAATGGGAGACTAAAAGGTTTTCATGAATCATTGGTTTTTAAGAAATAACACAAAAGTGGTCAATTCATCCTAAAATTATATTAGGGGTACTCAAAATTCATAGAAGAGATTGAGATACAAACTTTATGTGCTCATATTAGTATAAAGGGACTATATGGTAACTCTATGATTTAGGAATAGTTGATGGTGGTCCTTAGCTTATCCTAAGTGGATTTTTTTTAGATTTTTAGAATTTAATTTTTAAGAAAAATTATTAATAGTACAACCCACCTAAAACCCTTTCTAAAACTTGATGGAGAAGAAATGAACGGGAAATCATTCAAAGGTGGTCAAATGGATTTTAAGGTGATTTAGACTTTTTATCACCCTCCTAATCTCCTTGACACCTAAGTGATCCATATTGTCACAAATATGGATAGACCTATTTCTCTATTTCTTATAGGAATTTAGTGGTTATACAAGTATAAAAAGGAATGAGAAGATGAATATCATTGTGTAAGGTCTATACAAACTTATTTTAACTCCCCATATTCATATCTTACCTTAGTCAAGCATGGAAACCTCTATCAGTCCTTTCATTATAGACAGTCTAAGTGAGATAGTGAGAAGGCAAGGTGACTATCCAAGTTTGAGAGTGAGAAGTGGGATACTAAATATTTGGAGGTATATTTGATAGACCAAAAGATATAAATGCCTTAAATGTGTGTCTAAAATCCTCTTCCATGGATTTCCTTGAACAATTGTAGGTCATTCTTATGACAAATGTGAAGAGTAAGGCCTAGAGGGCTAGTAAGTAACTACAAATAGTGAAGACAAGTGTAAAGAGAAAAGATATTAGTTAAGGAGGCATATAAGGGATGTTAAAATATTATTGAAAGCTTCTCAAGATATTGAAAATGTCTCAAGGATCCCTATGGTATTTTGAATTAGTCAAGTGGACTCATCACCAAAGGATAGTTTCAAAGAAAAATATGAAGAGTCTCTATGCCAAGTTGAAAGAGAATGATGAATTTATAATTGACACATGTCCATGACAAATTCTTAACCTCTTTTATACCTCATTATCTCATGTCGTAATTATTTGTCACATTTTGACACTTGGTATTGTGACCATTCCACTTATCTCTTTCTCTCTTCTCTTTTATGCTCTATTTATGCAAGCCTTTTTGGAATTCATATCGAGTACACACCTATAATAGAAAGACCATAATAGTTTGGTACCTTATTTTGCCTTCAATTAAATATTATTAAGTTTATTATATTTTTACAATCTCTTTCTTAAGTGTGATAAGTATTTACTTGGATGTTTAGTGATGCATATGTTCTCCTTTCTTTTATTTTGCTCTTGCATGTTTTGTGTGAGTGATATCTCTTCTAATAGGTCTTATAAAGTGTATATGTTTTTTAAGTGTATCTTAAAGTGTGAGAGGGGATACTAGTGTCTAATATTACACATTATTTTCACCTATGTCTATATGTGCATAGAAATTTATTTCTAAGAGAAATACTTATTCTAGAAGGATGTAGAGTTAAGGTCAGTTTTGGTGGTTTCCCTTCTTAGTGTAGATGCAAGTATGTTATGTAGACTTATCCTTAGTGTATTACCTCATTAAAATAGGTTAATTTATTTTACCTTCTTCATTTTTTACCCTTGAAGTGATTATTCTAGTGTAGTGTGTAATCTTAAGAGAAAAATCAAGGGAGTTATCCATTTAACCTAGAGGTTTACCTCTTTTATAGGCAACCCACAAGCCTAGAGGTAATCCCATCTCATCCAAATATGGGAGAGGATTGATTACCCTCTCCTATGGTATACTATTTGGCTATAGTAGTTATATAATGCTCAGTGGGACTGAGGTCTAAATGATTATAAGAATTGTTGTTTGGTTTGTCGTACTTTCAAATTTTGGAAGCATTCAAGCAAACACCATAAGAGACTCTAAATGTAATCATCTAGTTGTAAGCAGATTAGGTATCTATTGTATAATATTTTGATCAAGTCTTGTTTTTGATTGACTCATAAATTTGATATGGATGGCTATGCTAATTATACCTACTATGCACGTCCATATCAACCTTGTTAAGACCCATGATATATCCCTCAACATCCTTGCCAATGCTATTATAAGCCCTATACTCATCCTTTTCCTTCTTCAGATTAACATAATGTTCTTGAAAAAACCTATGAATAAGTTTATAAATAATATTTTAAATAATCCTATGAATAAATATATCAATAAGAGAGGCTTAAGGCTCTTGATGAAAAAATCCAAGATCTTAAGATATAAAATATTAAAGGATAGATCCAATCCCTTAAGAGGTAGATTATTGGAGATATCTTTCCTCAAACTATACTTATCCATCCTCAAGAAATTATATTCCATATCACCTTGATTATCCTTATCCTCATGAAACCATTAATTATACTTAAGGAAAGCCAATCTAATCCTCCATAAATCCCACTAACTTTCAAACTCCAACTTGGAACCAAGTACTATAGTATTGGGGAAACAAAGGTGAAGAGAGTGAGAACCAAGAGGTGGATGTACATGAATAAAACCTTATTTTTAATCAAGCCTATTTTCCATCTCCCAAAGAACCTATATTTTGTCCCTCATGGAAGTGGATCCAAGAAGAGTTCCAACATGAAAAAGAGGCCTTAGTGGAAAAAGTGGGAGATGAAGTTATAACTAATGAAGATCCTCAAGAGGGATATGAGAAAAGTGAGGTGTTTGTTATGAAAATGGAACACTTATAAAAAATGTAAACCTTATCTCCCTCCAAGAGTTATTTCAATTATCTCATTCTACCCCCATACCCATTCATGAGCCATCCATCACACCTCCTATTTCCCATCCAACCCTTGAAATTGCTCACCATCCTCCCACCTCATCCCCTCTTGAATAATAACCTATCTTATTGGAGGAAATAAATTAATAAAAAGCTTAGTTTTTAGTTAAACAAGAATATGACATGATCATCTATGATGAAGAGATCACCATAGGGACTCCCCTTGGTGAAGAAGAGGATGTTGAAGGTCATGTTGAAGTTGTCCATAGAGAATTTGGTCAAGATGTGAAAGAATAGGTGCTTAAGAAGGACTCCACATCTGATGAGTTAGTTGAAGTTAATGTGTATGAGCAAGAGATATAACCTAAGAACACAAAATAAGAAGCTACTGATATTTCTAGGGATCAAAAGGATTTGTGGAAAAGATTTTCTAAGGTGTGTAGTTAATTTGAGGCCCGTCAAAGGCCTATACTTCCTGATGTCCAAGTTCAAGATGTTATTGAAGAGTTTTTTCCCTTTGAAGTATAACATGATATCTCCCAAATTACCAATGTTATTAAAGTATGTAGCCAATGAGCTTACAAATTGATAAATAATTTGATCTCATTCAAAACAAAATGGAGGTTAAAGAGATATGCCTTGATGAATTATAATTGGATCACGATACAATTAAGGAGTCTCATGAGAAGATTGATATTGTTATAATTCAAGAGGAATTTATCTTTATAGCTGATATGGTTGTATTTGATGTGGTTTCATTGAGGATCATGCCAAGGAGATTAGAAAACATCATGAAAATATTGGAGACATCAATTCTAACGTTCAAAAGGCAACATGATTCATGTATTTATTCATTTCATGGAGCAATAAATGTTTCAATATTCTCCTTTTATCTATGAGGAAGAGTTATATCTAGGTTAGTCTATGTATAAGTTAGTTTGTTTGATTTGGTTTATGTTTTCCATAAGTGTTCATGACAACAAAAGTGTATTTTATTTCTTATCTTGTATTATGTGTCTATTTACCTATTGTTTGGTTTGGTTTTGATATATTTTTAGAGGAATTTTAGTTTCAATATCATGTATAGGTGACTCCATATCATAATGGATAGCTGAAAAAAAATGGTCCTTAGCATTAAAGGCTTCTTACCCCTATGAAATCTCCAAAATGTTGACTAATTTGACCCCCTAGTCAAATAATTTAACCCCCTTGTAAGTTTAATATTCTATAGGGTCTTAATAGGTCATAAAATGATCACACATTCATGTTTAGGGTCACATTATATGTTTCATCTTTGTCATATGTGTCATTGTTTTAATATTTACTTTATGTCACCTTTTTGGTCATTCTAGATGACTTGTACATTTTTAAACTTAGGATAAATCTTTCAAATGGTGCTCTAACATCTAAGCTATCAATTAAATTTTAGTTTTTAGTTTTTTGATTGAAAACTTATAAGTTTAATGTTAAAACAAGGAGATCACCTACAAAAAGGAGATTTTTTGAACTTTTACAGATAAGAACCACTTGATAGATGGGGAGGTTTAAATAGTATACTTATAGGCCCCTAAAATAATTTTATAGGATTGATAAACTTCAACAGTTTCAAAATTGGCAAAAAATAGTTCATCTTCCATATATCTCTCTTGTGCAAGTTATAGAAGTTCATTGATTTTATTCTAGTATAGACACATTAGGTAAATCAATATGAATGCACTTGGTGGATGAAATTAATCTATTTTTAACTCCATTACATAGAAATAGCTTTTAGTTTGGTGTTTTGTGCTTCATAATTCATCCCTAAGACTGTTTGTGCCTCTTAGTTGATTATACATTCCCAACACCTTCAAATTTTCCCATTTATTTACATGATATGAGGTTTCAAAGTGATTTATGAAGATTTTAAAAGTATGTTCACTCCTCTCATGTGGTTATTAAACTTATTTACACATGTGAAACATGAGATGGTAATCAATATCACTTAATTGTCTTTAAGGGATCACTTTGGTCTACAAGACAAGGTTCCAAAATTATAGAGTTCATCTTTTAGGTATGAAATGGATTAAGATCAAGATAATGTGTGTTGGTTTCATCCCCTTGGTTCAATGTGAATTCTCATATCATTTGATCATGAAAGTGTATGCTTGAGGTCATGGTGGGCCTATTTTATCACTATCACCTATAGGCAGAGTGTATTTTGAAGACATATGTCTCAAAGATAGGAGGTGTTAATGGCCTATGAAGGATTTAAACTAAATGATCAAACCACTAAAATTATTTATCATTTACTTAAAAGTTATTAACATATCTTTCCACCTCAATAAGAAGGATAAGTGTTCAATATAGTGATATTGTCTACCTAGAGTCAGACCTAATGAGATCTCAAGGTTGTGACTATGTAAATAATGAAGGCAAAGTGATAAGATGCCTTGAAAATAATTTGAAGATGATAATATAGTGAGAGTGCATTTTGGTAAGGGTGGATGATTATGGAAGCATAATAGGTTTGAAATATCACCTCCAATAACACTTATATTCTCAAAATTGAATAAATTACTTGATAATACAATTTACCTTAATCTCTCTAAGGAAGGAAATCTATTCTACAAAGTGTCATATGTTGATGGGCTTCTGTGAGGTATAAGTAAGTCTTGTGTTTCTATTCTTTCAGCCTATACATAGTACTAACATGACAACACAAGAGAATGGTGTTTAATTGAGAAGGAGAATTGTTGAGTGGACCTCTAACTTGGTTAATGTTTGAATAGAAACACTCAATGAATATAATGCTTTAAAACCAAATTAGTCCACAATGTGCAATGCAAAAGTGGTACTAGAGTATGTGTATGATGGTGGAATGAGAACATGGGAAAAAATAATAAATGAAGATATATAGGTTTTGTGGATATAATTATTTGAAGATAAAAAATGATGTAAGGTAAACTTTTAGACATATACACACCTACAATAGTCTCATTTTCCCTAAGATGTACACCTACAATTTGACATAGTCTATAGACCAGTCTAAGCCAATGCAAGATTCATGTTTTTTTGGTAGGAAATAATGAAATATACATGGAAAAGTACAATTTAATCTCAAAATGACACTACTCCTTGTGATCCTAAAAGGTAGGGGAGATAGAGCAAATATTGAAGCAAGAACTAGGTTCTAAAACTCACACTTAGTCAACCTAAATCTTGTGCATAGTCTACAGACCTAAAAGCTAACCTAGAGGATTTAAGGTATTGAGAGTTATATAAAAATAATTATAACTTTATATTAGGTTTATAATATTATCATAACCTAATTTAAGCTTCCATGACCTCTTTTTGGTTATTCTAATAGGGGAGAGTCCCTCTATTTTTTCTCAAATAGAGGGCATTCTAGTTACAAGCCAACCTAAAAAAATGATACATTAATGAGAAAGGATGAATGGGAAGAGACTTTAATACATTTTTGGATGATTTTTACATTTATATAAGGATAAAATAATTTTTGGAGGACTCTGTAGTCATTGGAAACCTACAGGTGGTTATATACACTCAAATACATAGTCCAAGCTTATTAGGCTTATAATTAGGTGTAAAAACTACAAGGACTTAAACTCATCCAAATTATTACATGAACCTCCCAAACACCTTGATAAATTTAATGGGATAATACAATTTTTGCATGAATAATTGGTTTGTAGGAAACAACACAAAAGTGATCAATTTGGCCTAAAATTTTATTAAGGGTACTTAGAATGTAGAGAAGAGCTTAAGAGACCAAATTTTTGTGCTCATATCAATACATAAGGATTTTATGGTAACTCAATGGTATATTAATATTTGAGGGGGGTCCTTATCTTGTCCTTTTTGAAATTGGTTTTGATTTTTAATGTCTAGTTTCTATGAACAATTATTAATAGTCCAAACTACCAAAAGCCTCTTAAAACCCTTGCTAAAACCTAATGGAGAATAAATGAAGTGGAATGAGTTAAAATTTGGTAAAATAAATTTAAATTTTATTTATTATTTTTTATCACTCTCCCAATATCCTAGACACCCAAATGATTTATACTATCACTTGTATAGATAGACCTATTTCTCTATTTCTTACAAGATTTCAATGGTTCTATAAGTGTAAAAGGTAATGAGAAGATTAAGATCGTTTTTTAAGGTCTATTATTACATTTTTTAACTCCACATATTCATATCTCACCTCAAAAAATCATGGAAACCTCTTTTCCATTCCATTCAGTATAGGCAGTCTAAGTGAGATAGTGAGAAGACAAGGTGATTGTCCATGTTTGAGAGTGAGAAGTGGGATACTAAATAATTGGATATATATTTGATAAAATAGAAGAAAAAAATATATTTAATATTTTTCTAACATCCTATTAGACATATTTCCTTGAATAATTTAAGGTCATTCTAATGACAAGTCTAAATATTGAGGCCTAAAGGGCTAGTAAGTGATTGTAGATAGTGAACATAAGTGTCTAGAGAAAAGTTATCAGTTTGAGATGCCTATGAGGGAAGTTATAATATTTTTTATATATTATAATGATATTGAAAATGTGTCAAGGATCCTTATGATATTTTCAATATTCAATTGGACTCATCACCAAAGGATAGTTTCAAATAGAAACATGAAGAGTCTCTACATGAAGTTGAAAGAGAATGATGCATTTCTGATGGAAACTTGTCCATGAAAACTTCTTGACCTATTTTAAAACTCATTATCTCATGTTTGAAATAGTTCTCATAGTTTTACACTTGGAATTATGACCCTTCCACTTCTTTTCTTCTCTCTCCTCTTATATGTTTTATTTAAGTAAGCCTTTTTGGCACTTGTATCTAGTACACACCTATCATGTTGTAGCCCTACTAATTTATCACCTTATTTTTCCTTAAAATAAATATTATTAATTTTATTTTATTTTTAAAATCTCTTGTATCAGTGTGACAAGTAGTTTACTTGGATGTTAAGTGATGAATATGTTCTCCTTGCTTTTATTTTGCTTTTGCATGTTTTGTGTGAGTGATATGTCTTCTAATAGGTGTTATAAAGAGTATATGATTGTTAAGTGTGTCTTTTAGTGTGAGAGGGGATAGTAGTGTCTAGTATTAGACCTTATTTTCACCCACCTATAAATGTTCATAGAAATATACCTCTATTAGAAATACTTATTCTAGAAGGACATAGAGTTGAGGTCAGTTTTGATAGTTTTCCTTCTTAGTGTAGATGCAAGTGTGTTATGTGGACTTATCCTTGGTGTATCAACTCATTAACATAGATTAATTTCTATTACCTTATTTCCTTTTCACCCACCAAGTGATTATTATAGTGTAGTGTGTGATCTTAGGAGATAAATTAAGGGAGTTATTCCTTTGACTTAGAGGTTTACCTCTATTATAGGTAACCCATAGAACAAGAGGTAATCCCGTGTTTTAAAAATATGAGAGATCCTTGAAAACCCTCTCCTAGTGTGTAATACATGGATACAATAGTACCTGAAGCTATTAAAGGGCATGAGGTTTACTCTTTCAAACATGGTTTTAGTAGATAACACCAAATTCTCATAGTAGGTGAAGATTAAATCAAGATGATCACAATAAATTAGGGGTAATTTGATTATAAGGTGATACATTTTAGACTAAAAAATGTATTAAAAAATTTCTATAGATTTTTTATCACTAATTTTAAGCACTTCATTTCTTGGAAGTTTATCTTAATAGTTAATTTTTAAAAAAATATTCAATGAACATATACCTATGTTGTGAATAATGTTGGAGATATTTCACATGTTGTGATTCACACTAAATTTGAATAAAATATTATTATTTACACCATTTGGTATTCTACTTAGACATGTGGTCTATAATGACATGATTATTTTAGTCTAACAAAAAATTATAGTTATAGTGGGGCCCAAACCATTGACTAATCCTTAAAAAATTCAATCATTTTTGCATCATACTAGATATTATCACAAGTCTATAAGGGAAAACATAACCATTTTAGCACATTTCAAAAAAAATTAACACAAGGATAATATGTTTCAGTGGACCCCAAAATGATAGGAGACTTTCATAGAATTAAAATAGAGGTTGGTCACAGCATGATCTAAGTTCTCATAGACTAGTAAAAAATGTTCCATATTTATGTTAATGCATCTAAAACAATAGTTGGATTAGTTATTTCACATCCAAACCAATGAGTATAACACCATTCCATTAATTTATAAAGTTTAAAGTTACTTATAGATGATAAAAATCACATTATCCTAGATCAAAAATATCTAGTGATGGTCTTCACAAAAAAATGTCCAAAAATTATTTATTGGCTACTCATTTCTAGTTTTTCACTAATCACAAAGCACTTCAATACTTAGTGAATAAACTAATGTTTTGATGAAGTATTTCACTATGGATAATGCTATTTCAATATTTTTAATTTAAAATAAATGTAAAATTAGGGAGGTATAATGTATGACCAAACCATCTCAATCAAATTTAAATAGGGGAAGATATTTAAGATTTAAAGATGAATATCTAGATAAACATCTATTATGGGTTACTAAAATCCATAAACAACTAGAATAAATCACCAACTTAGCCTATCACATATATTTACATTCTAGCACAATCAATAATTTTATCCAAAATTTGGGTAAAGATGATGTCCTAAAATGTAGATTATAGTTTTGAAAAAATAATACACACTTAAAATCTTTGCTAATTTTATTCAAAGAGGTGAAATATATATATAATATATTGATCTCCTTAAAATGAGTCAAGCCTTATAACAAAATTATTACATTATCTCTTATTGATCTTATCTATGATGAGTTTTTTCAACTCATAAAACTCATACATACATATAATTAATATTATTGTACTATAATATCATATTATCACATACTAAACTAATATTCTACACATTCCCCCTTAATATGGACATAAGGAAGGGAACCTCACCAAATCTAATATAAATATGTATGTCAACACAAATATTTCACCATATTCTTTATTTAATATTGTCTAATATGTATAAAATTTTGAAATATTATTGAGATCATAATATATGACATGTAAGCATAAATTTGAATGTAAAAAAACATGATTAGAAAGTGGAATATGATAAAAATAGTAATTAAAATAAATAAGAAGATATTTATATTTTTTAATATCTAGTTATTTGTAACTAATGTCTGACATTGATAAATAGGATTGTCACATCTCAAATATAGAAGTAGGGTATGTAGTTGTGTCTAGAGAAGTCCATGTTCCTTGAACAACAACACAGTGAAAATTTATCCATTGAATACATACTTGTGTAATTTTACTTTGATGAAACTATTACTTATTTACCATTGGCACCTATGTCTACCTATATGGCTAATATTTTCTTATTTTTTATGTGTAACACAAAAACCTTTGTTTTCCTTCTCTTTGACTTGGAAACCCTGAGTGTAATTGTGAGAGATATAAAAACTATAAAATAAAGAGGAAGTGTAATGATTTGAGATAAACCTAATCATCATCATTTATGATTGACCACTACCTACATATCTAGATACTTCAAGGAAGGAAACAAGCCAAATGTAGATCTTACACCTAGTGTGATTATGCAAATGTGCTCCTTCACTATATGTATGTAGCTAGATATTTTTCTTTGATACTTGAAATTTTTATAACTTGAATTTATTTTTAAATCTTCAAACTAAATTTTTGATTAATTTTGGAGGTGATAGTAAAATTTCAAATACTAGGGAGAATTTTCTCAAAGTCTAGTAGTGTAGTAGATAGATGTCAGATAAAGATCAAATCCTTTAATGTAATTAACTTTAATTTTTACTTATAATAAACATTTTGAATATTTTATTTGAATTAAATTTAAAAACATGCACAGTGACATAAATGAATATTATTGTTTTTTTAAAATAAATTTTAAATGGCACAAGGATAATGTTGATCTAATTGGATATGTCTATCTGAATGGACATGTCTCATAAAATCAGGGACAACTATCCTAAGGTCAGAAGCATTTTAAGAGTGGTATAAAAAGTTTTTAGTATTTAATTTATAATCAATTTTTAATAGCAATGGAAAAATTAGGGGTCAATATTAAATATATTTAAATAGATAGATCAATGGAAAATAATATTCATGTATTTTAGTGCAAGACAAGAGGTTTAAGATATGTCAATAATTAACATTGTCTAGTATATGTGACTAGATTTAGGTATCAAAGGATATATATATATATATATATATATATATATATATATATATATATATATATATATATATATAAATGAGTGTGTATAAATAGATTTATATTTTGTTATCAAAATCAAATTTTAGAGGGAACTCATTTTATAAATCCTTGTAATGACACATGAAGTAGTAATTTTTCATATTCAAAATTTAAAAAATATGAAATCTATAATATAAATATTTAAAATAGAGCAACAAAAGAGTATAATTGTAGAGAGGCGAAACCATCTTTCAATATAAATTATATAATAAATAGAATAATGCACCTCATTGTTGAAATACTTGGAGAGATGGTGTCATGACCTGACCTTAGAGGATATTGAAAATGCTTATTTCTAGGATTTATAGAATGATTTCTTTAATTATGATTAGCATTTGAACCAAATGTTGTAGATATAATTCCAATTTTGATATTTGCTTCACTCATTATGATTAATTATTGTGAATTTGGTTTAACACTATAGTAGATGATTATGATTGATTTACTTATAACATGCTTTATATTTTTGCACAATTCATATTTATATTATTATTGTTATTGTTATATTTCTAGATACTATTGATGTTTATCTTTCATGGCTATAGGAACATGGTAAATGAGCTAGGATCGGGGGTGGACTTAGGAAACTAGGATAATAATGGGAAAGGTTTATGAGAAATCAAGATTAATAATGACATAAAAATGAGATGTGACACAAATTTTTAAAATCCATTGGTCATCTTGACTCTTTCTTGATTTTTTTCATCTTTATTTATTTGACTCTAGTGTTATGTGGGTTTTGGATTATGTTGTTGCTAATTAATTTCACCACAAGTCAAATTAGGTCAACCCCCTATGTATATTTTTACTTATAATATGGTCCCCTAGGATATAAAATGTGTACCATGGTCTTATGAGGTCATTTTATAATGTGCTTTAGTTTGGTGATTAGTCCTTTGTGTCATTTCATGTTAGTTAAGGTTACATTTGAGTCATTAAATGAACTTGTATAGTTTACCATAGAGGAAAATTGTTCTAAAGTGAAATTTAATGTATTGCATGTTAGATTATTATCAGAGATGGTAGTCTTAGACTAATAATTACAAGTGAAACATTAGAAGCAAGATGATTAGTTAGTTAATGGTAGTTTTTTATTGTTTTATGGACTTTTTAGCATATTCAAAATGTGGGAGAGCTTCAAGAGTGTCTCTTGAGATAATATTAACTTAATTCCATACTTGATAAGATTTGAAAAAGCTAAACTAGTCAAAAATCATTATATCTTTCCATTTCTCTCCTTTGCATGCAAAAAAAGTCAACTAATTTTAGTCTGGTATGGATAACAGGAAGTTAGTCGGATAAAATGATCTTGAGGGATGTAAATACTCTTTATCTACTACAAATCCATTTTTAGAGTTATAAGATTAGTTATTTATGATTTATGAACCATTGCTTAGAATGCTAGTGACTCTTTTCTACCTATTCATTCTCATACCCTTCAGTTTCCTTCTCTATTTGGTTTGATCTGAGTAATTAAATTTTTATACATGTTCTTAGAGAGTGTGATCATTTTTTCTCACATGGTTCCTATTGAAAATTTAATCACAATTCAAAATAGGTCAACCCCTTATTGTTCAAAACATGATATAGGGGTCTATCAGCATGATATAGGGTGTTTCATGGCTCATTTTATGTCATTTAATGTGTTTATAGCTTGATCATGGTCACATTTATTCTTTGTGTCATTTAGAGGTCATATTTTGGTCATAAATGAAGGTGGTAAAATTTTCTAAGGTGTTTAAGTGTTATAAACTTCCTTATTATGTCCAATGTGTCATATTCATTATCAAGAATGTTAGTACTAACTGAAACTTGCAGGTTCCTAACTAAAAATCAAGAAAACAAATGAAAAAGGAGTTTTGAAAGTCATATAGCCTATGGGGAAAAGTGTCATGTAATAAAAGCTCATGTAGTGACCCTTAAACTCCCCTCACTCCATTTCCACACTTGATATACTTTGGAAGTGCCAAAAATGGGCCAAAACCCATTTCTCTTCTCCATTGCTCCACTAGGCAAACAAAACTAGTCAATAGGTCTTTTGATGGTATGGCTAGTAAGAGAGTTTCTAGGTCAAATTCTCTTGGTGGTAGGTGGTACACCTAGTCTAATTAATTTTAAATGCAAGAATTAAGATAATGATTGCATATGATTTATGAACCATTCTTAAGAAGTTGATTGTCTTATTTTTATTACTAATCCCCATGCCCTATAGTTTTTACTCCTATATGAGCTTGTCTGTATAATATAGATGGTGAAATTTATTACATAGGATGTGTACTTCCTTATTCATGGATCCCATATCTAGTTTCATGTTTAGAGTTGAGTTTATGAGTTCAAAACTTTTAGTTTACGAGTGGAGTATGCTAGTTAGGTTGTAGACATGTCCACCATTTGTAAAGGTTTTCATTTCCTATATTGGTTTTTAGTAGAGGTATATTAATGTATTCCATGCTTCTTAAGTGATGGAAATCACTCTCCCTTTGAAGACTACTCTCCAAGACTAACATCATGAAAGTTGTAGTCAAGAATTGTTATGAACCTGTGATATCTCTTTTTTTTACTTTGTTAGTATAGTAGTTGCTATGGATGCATATGCTTTGTAAGTCATCCCATGATAATTTTGTTTTATCACACATTCATGGGAATTAGTAGTTTCTTAGATTAGAATTCATATATAAGTAATTTTTGAGGCCAGTGAAGGCATCCACTAAATTATTGTATTAAGCTTGCTCAAAGGAGGTTACCCCCTCAAAGTGGCCATCAATTAAATATTTTAAAGTGTTCCATAATATTTTTTTATTCATGTTATTTTGTATATTTTTATTAATTGTTACAGGAGGATCCTCTTAAGAATGTTTAACATAGTCAACTTCATGTAGGTTCCATATATAGTCATGGTGTATAAAGGTCCTAAACATAGTCATGGAGGTTTGATGAATAGTTTCAAGGTATTAGACACAATCTTGGAGCATGAAAAAATATTCCAAACCCTTCAAAATCCATGTGATTGATTATGACAAGTAGTCCAACTACACACATAGTATTGCACCATTGATTTGCACCTATAGGTTCTATAAGAGAGAGTCAATCATGTTAGAACAAATAAATTATCTAGTTTTTATTTCCTTATGGTTGAAAATATTTGTTTAAATAAGTTGAAAAGGTCCAAGATGAACCATAAGCCTATATTCCATGCATATAGCCTATATCCACCACCACTATATTAAATAAGTCTATGGCCCACATGGGAGCAAATAGACCTATTACGTATTAAATAAGTCTAAATCCCAAAAGGATTTATATTATAAATTTTGAAACTAGATATTTCCAAAGAATCGGAATACCTATATGGGGAGTGATAAAGTGTGTTTGAACTTTTGGAATGCATAGGAGACCACAAGGAAGCCACATTTGGGCTCAAACCAACTCAGGCCTACATAAAATGGAAAGAGAAGCTCGAGAGGCTAACTTGAGAAGATCATAACAACATGTATGCTTATAATGGAGGTATGATGATATAGGATACATTATTTAGGGTCCCAAGTAGTGTTATAGTGGAATTTTCTTAGAGTTACAATGACATAACTTTATGAACAACCTTTAAGGGTGAAAACCACTCTAAATCTTCCTAAACCCTTACTAGTGACTCAATTGGGAAGATGAAATAAAGTCATATATGAGGGATATTTTGACTTGAAAATTAATTTTTATCTTGTAGAGTAATCCTCATATATCCTTCTCACCAACCTAAGTTATACCTAGCTTATATGGATAGGGTGCAAAATGGCTTTTATTAATAGTTTTTGGTATTGTGCATGTATATAAAGGTTATAAGAGATGTAGATAATTTTGGGAGATATATTTGGTGTTAATATAACCTATCATATCCATTTATTACATAAAAAATCTCACAAGTGACTCTGCTAGCACCTTCATCTCAGCCAATCCAAATTGGCATAGTGAACAAATAATGAATAAGATGAAAACTTCAAGTGGGAGGCATTTTAAGGTATAAATAATGTATATAAGTGCATGAATTATATTTAAAGTGTCATAAAATCATCTTTATGGATTATATTGGAAAACTAAAGACAACTTTGGTGCCAAGTGTGAGAGGTGAATGAAATATGGGTGATTATGATTGCAAGCAGTGATAACTCATGTCTATAAGAATATAAATGATTAGGGATTAAAAATGAATGTTTGGGATTGTTTATAACCCCTATATATAATTTAAATAATCTCACATATAATTATTATATTTTGGTACATTATAATAAGGCCAAATGATCAAAGCAATTTTTAGGCAAGCAAATGAAGAGTTATATGCTATATTTTAGGATTTTCATGATTTGAGGGATATTTTCACAATTAGAACTTTCATGGTATATCTCAAACTTCATAATATTGTATATAAAACCCATTTTATTATATTTAAAAGTGTCTTTTCCAGTCTTATACTTCATTCTCTTTTCTCCTCTTTCAAATTCTATAAGTAGTAGCCATTTTGGCTCTTGTAGACTAATTCCACACCATGTATGGAAAATCCCTACTAGTTTTGACATTTTAATTCACCTTATAACAATAAATAAAATATTTTTTGAGTTCATATATCATATTTTAAATTTTGTTGAAGAGATGTATAGTGAATAGTTAAGAGATATCTATCTATCTATCCTTGGTTTTTCTCAATCCTTTCATGATTGGTGCAAGTTGTTCCACTCTAGTAGGTCATATGAAGTGATATCAACTATATGGGTATAATTTAAAGTGTAAAATTTTACTTAGTGTTTTAAAATTATCTTTGGTTCATTTACCTTGGATATTTTTCATGTATATCACCTCCATATTGAAACACTAATGTTAGAGCATCTTAGGACTATGAAGCTAGTGTTGTCGGTCTTGTTTCTTAGTGAAATAAGTATGATGGTCTTATGTAATTACATATAGTGTGTCACCCCATTAGATTATATTTATTTCATGAAAAATTATATCCCTTTTACCATAAGCAAATAATTATTTTAGTGACAAGCACTTCAAGCCAAATACAAGGAGCTAGCCCTTAAACCTAGAGGTCTACTTCTACTATAGGTAAACCCACATACCTAGAAACATTTTCATGTTTCCCAAATTTGGAATATTATTTAAAAACCTCCTATAGGGTATAATATCTGGTGAAAAAAAGTTATCATGCTTGGTGGGATCCATTTTCCTCAAGACAACTTGTCAAGATGAATGTCAGTCTTAACAACATCAACAGTGAATTGGTGTTATATTCAACATTTGGTGAATCCAATGAAGGTAAATCTAGTTCAAGACCATTTTTTTGTCATATATTTTCTCTCTTACATCATGTTACTTACTAGGTCATCTTCTAGTAGAGTGATCAATACTATTAATCCACCTATTTAGCCTGAGCTTCCTCTTGAAATTCAATACCCTCAACCTAATATTCCCTTTGAAAAATAAGAGGATTTTTCCAACCAATAAAATGAAGTGGTGGAAGAAATCATGGATAAGAAACATGTATTCCATACTTTTAATACTAGGAATCCAATCCATCTTGATACATATGATTCCATTCCCCCTAATTCTACAAAGAGTATGCCTACATTTAATGGTGAGGGTCATGTAACACCTAGTGAACACATCAAGGATATCTCCATTTTTTTTAGTTTCCACAATGTCACTAAATAAAATATTGTTATTAGACTTCTTACCATGTCCCTTAGATGGAAAAAAATTGATTGGTATAGGACTTTACCTAGTGGATGCATCACATCATGGGATGACTTTGGAGTGTTTCAAACTTCAAGGTTTGAATATGAAAGTGACCATACTTATATCATACATCAACTCAATGTGATGAAATGATCCCCCAAGGAAATAATGTATGACTTCAATGAGAGGTTTCAAAATACTTGGTATAGATTGCCTCCTCCCAAGAAAAAACCTTTTAGCTTTGTGTTTCCTACATACTTGAGATCCATTAGTACTAATGTTGTTATCATGATTCAATCCATGGGTGGTTTCACTCTTACCTAAGAATATTAAATATCCATTAGAGCTAAGCATGGCCTCATTTAAGAAATAAATCTACCTCCTAAGATGTCTATTATTATGTTACATAATATTCCTACTAATATAATAAGTGTGGCCCAAGATCCTAATGACAACACCAAGCCTAGGAATACTCCTAAGAATGTAGATTATGTCATAGATCCATATGCAAAAATTCAAATGCTAAGAGATCAACTTAAGCAAGCCAATATACCATAATGTGATCATCAAAGTCCATATACATATAAAAATAATATGGTCAACAATATAGGATAGGAAAAGGTTAATGGTATCCTAACTTCAATAGGCCTACCAATTTGTACAATCATACTTCCAACACCAACATAAGAGATATGGTACCAGTGCATAAAAACTTGGTGCAAGGGAAAGATTGGAAACAAAGACAATTTGTGGATGCTAATGAAGGTGGAGATAAGTATCTAATTGTTCAAGGACGAGTTACTACTCTCCTATCAACTAAATATGAAGTCATGATTCAAGAAAGTGAGGATTGGCATCCTCATGGAGAAATCCTCAACATATTCATAGTTGAGGAAAATTTTGTGCTCAGTCAAGGGACCTCTGTTGCATACACTACAAGAGCCAAGAGGAAGGCTTTAAGAGGTGATGGTAATGTGACTACAAGTTCATCCAATACTTCTACAAGGAATTAAAGCATGGATGCAACCATGGCAGTCCAAACATACCTACACCTCCTCTAAATCAAAATGTGATAAGATCTGCTCAAGGTACTTCAATTCCGCAAGTTTTAGCAACTTATTTGCCTTTAAGGACTCAAGAGAAGGTAAGAATTTCTACCATAACATAATGGAATCATTTAATAATTCTAAAGAATATATATCTATATGGTATTTCCTCCATATATATATCAAAAAATATATCTTGAAAAAATAGCTATCCACTTTTGATGTAGAGGATGGTCAACCTTTCACAAAAATCCTTCTTGAATGTTCTCTCTCTTCTTGATAGTTTAAAATAGTTTACCATTAACTTTATGGTTATAGGATTATTTAAATGAATTATAGGATCTTAACATCATAAGCATTCAATTTTTGGTCTCTTGATACCCCTCATACCCTAGGTAATTAACTTCACTACATGTTTCCAAAACTTTACAACATTTCCCTTTTGCACAGTCCACCCTTGTAGCCCTTTTCTTGGCTAAATTTACATGTATAATTATATATCACTAAGTTTAATAATTTATTGGGTATTTTTAGATACCATTTATACTTATACTTCTATATATAAATTTTATAAGGCTAATTCCAATTGGAAGACACGTTTCTAGCTTGTTTTGGTTTCCTTTTAGGCCTAAATAGGTATGTCCAACCCCTATTTACTCTTAGTCAACTCTCATAGTATGTATAAGTATGAAACAAAGTTTAAAACCCTATAATATATTTAATATCATGATAATATATTATATTACCAATTTTAAGGTGATTCCAATGGTTCAATTCCTTGGAAAATGAGTTACAAGTTCTAAAAACCATAGTCTAGGGTTACAAGCTATGTTTCAATTGAGAGCCCTTAAAATGAAGTTTTATGGACTAAAACCAGTTTATTAGCTCTATAAAGTTTTATTAAGATTTATTTTAATGTCCTAAAAATATTATAATGTTTATTTCATTTCAAAAATTCCTCATTTCAACCTTTTACCATGTTTTTGGTTTAAAACAGACACACAGTCATGAATGCAGGGTCTACAAAGTGCTTCTTTGGGGTGTGTTTGATCTTCTAATGATTTTTAAACTAAAATAATGACTTATAGTGTTTAAAAATCACTAAATACACCCTTTTAAATACTTATTCATGTACAAAACTTATCTACTCAACCCTATCACCAAGTTATTTAAAGCACATAGGGTGTATAATCACCTTTCCGAAAGTCTATAAGGTCTCAAGAGGACTGTAGGTTCATCAAGGGAATTTATAAAATATGTCAAGAATAATAGACACTAATAAAATTATAAATACCTTTTTCAATCCCTAAGATCCAATCTAGGATAATGTTCTAGAAATGTTCTATAAACTAATTGCTTATTCATATATAGCTACAACATATAGGGTTTTTAGTGTTTTCCTTAAGAGTTATGTTATCATCTTGGGGTTTAAATGTCCATATAGAGTTATTTAATATCCTTAAATACATAATTCACCACTTAGATCAATAAATATTCATGATTAAACCTGTATTCCTCTCTTTTGTGTCACTTTTAGGACATTCTTACTACACCTGCACACTTATATAAAATAGTGTTGTATTCTAAACCAAATCACAAAAAAATTTACAAAAGGATTAGAAAGAATAAAATTCAAAACATGGGAATATTTTACTAAAACTATTCCATGCATCAAGATCACATCTCAGTGAATCAAATTTCATTGAACAACCATAATATTATCATCTTTTTCTTTATGTAAACACATAAAACATAGTTATATTCAATGTCTATCCAACTTTAGGACCTCCATTATTATTTTATTTGGTTTATTTCAGTTTATTACTAAAATAAAACATTCAATAATAACTATAAAACTATAATACATGATTATATTTATAAAAACTACCCTAACTACGTCCTTGGACTCTCTTGCAAGAATGCTTACCCCTTAATACAAAATGAAGGGTGATGCCTCTGTATAAATATGACTCATGTTTAAGCACATAGACTAATATGACTTTAATTAACACTTTATATTCATTTCATAGATTATTAACCCATTTAAAACTTCCCACAACTACTATTATATGCCCAAAATATTCAAATTTTCAAATGTGCTAAACTCGTAGGGAAACTCAATATTTAAATTTAAAAACATCTTAGGCACTTTATAATAACTTGGAAAGAATTTCAAGGTACATTTTTATACACTTAACATTAAAAAAATATCATAACCATGTTGTAGGTCCCTAATTCCATTGATTTAGGTAAAAAAATCAATTATGTTATTACATGAGTGATGTCCCCAGATCATATTTCTACTAGTCCTTCACCTTTAAATCAAAGTCATGGTTATTTATTTCTTACCAATTCCATAAACAACATTGTTGAACCATCTACTAAATTTGAGAAGCTTTCACCTTTCTACCTCACTCTCATAGTGGGGGACAAACTAGTACACAATTGCATAGTTGATATTGGTGCCTCTACATCAGTCATGCCCAATGTTGTAGGTAACAAATTGGTCCTAAATTATGAAACCCATAGAAAATGAGTGATTTATTTATACGTTACACCTTTTAAGAAAATAGGTTTGATCAAAAAATTGAAGGTCTTCCTCCATGACTATCCTAGTTTTCCCATCCTTTAAGATATTATTGTTGTTGACCTTCCTGATCATTTTACAATCTACCTTTTAAGATAATTTAAAAATAAGATAGGTGGATACCTCTTAGATGATTTGTAATTTTTGACCTTTGGGATAAGGTATGGAACCAAGGTGACCATAATAACTTATCCCCTTTCAAGGTTTCACATTTATCCCTATGTTAAAACTTAAATTATATGATCAATGAAGATTCTGATGTGGATGATGGTGATTCTAAACTTGACGGCATAGCTGACTTATTTCTAGATCAATATGGTGCATATGCTTATAAGCATGATCCTAATGCATATTTTGATCAAAATGAACTTGGAACATATATCATCCATGAAAAACCATTTGAGGGAGTTCAGGTAAGTGTTGAGCATCCTTTTTCACAAGCTAATGAGTGTAACTCCTTGATTCATGCAAATGATGATAATGGATTGAAGAATCTAATTGACCAATATAATGGTAAGAATGATGTTATTTTCCTACTATTGGTGAATCTACCCTTGATGATGACACTCATAAAGAAGAAGAGGATGACTTATGACAAAGGTTTAATGCCATATGTCGAGAGGTTGACCAATTTATAATATTTATTCACCTCATAAGAATGCCATATCTGATGTGTTTTCTAATGATCCTAAAAATCATGATGTTGAGTGTTATATTGATCAATTAAAATAAATGTTCATTAAGAATGAAAGTAAGTGCCGTGTTGTTTAAAAGCTTTTAATTCTATAAGGACATAGTGCATTCAAGGTAAAAAAAAATTTACTTAAAGGATAGGTAATAGCTCCATCTAATTTTGAGCCACATTCAAAGGTATTTTAACATAAATAAGAAGATCTTGATGATTCCATGTATCAAGCACATGATGACCTAGGAGAACACAAAGATGAGGCAACTATCATCACTCCTATTCTATAGTTTGAGGAGTATAGATGAGATATGATAATGGAAAATAAATTTATAGCCTCAATAAAAGTATTTAGAGAGAATAAAATAGCATTCATGAAGGTTATAAATAGTTCACTTGTAGTCCTAGGAATACATAAAGGTGGTAGGCTTCTTTATCACCTACATATGCAAGTGGTTGATGATGAACATGTTTCACATACTAGATTGCCTTCATGGAGTGACAAATAAGTAAGAGGAACTATATTTTATCATACTTGAATCATGGTAAGATGTTTCCACCTCAAGAATTAGGTTTTTTAAATAGTAGACTAGGTGTGTGTGTCTTTCTTTCAATTGTGTATTATGTTTCATAATTATTCTTGAGAACACATGTTTATTTCCCTTTGGTGTTTCTTGTTTTGTGTGTCCATTAATTTATGTTTGATGTTTTTTCAAAGTAAAACTATGTGTAAAACTAGTTTATAGGTGACTCCATGACCTAATGGATAGGATTAGGCTATTGGTTTTGGTATAACAAAGATACCACCCTTGGGAAATTACCAAGAATGTTGACTATTTTGACTATAAGTCAAAATAAGTGAACCCCTTATAGTCCAAAAATTGATATATGGGTATATAAACATGATATATTGTTTGTCATGGTTAATTTCATGTGATGTAATGTGTTTCTAGCTTGGTCATAGTCACATTTAGTCCTTGTGTCATTTTATGTCATTTAGGGGTCATTTTTGGGTCATAAATGAAGGTAGTATAGTTTTTCAAGGTGTGAAAGTGTTATAAGATTCCTTAAAATTTCCATTGTGTTATATTAATTATCAAAACTTTATTACTAACTAAAACTTGTAGGTTCCTGACTGAAACTCAAGAAATAAGTAAAAAAGGAATTTTGGAAGTTGTATGGCCTATGGGGAAGTGTGGAAAGTGGAAAATGCTCATGAAATGACCCTTAAAATCCTCTCACTCTATTTCCATGCTTGATCTACTTTTTAAGTGCCAAAAATGGTCCAAAACCATTTATCTTCTCCATCACTCCATTAGGTAAACAAAACTGGTCAACATGTCTTTTGATGGTATGCTCAGTAGGAGAGTTTCTAGATCAAATGATCTTAGTGGTGGACGGTAAACTTGGTATATATAATTTTCATGGAAATATTTTCAAATAATTTTTGCCTATGCTTTATGAACCATTCTTAAGAAGTTTATTTTGTTTTTTTAGTTACTAATCCCCACACCATGCAAGTTTTACTTTTGTATGAGGTTTTTTATATAATCCATATGGTGAAATTACTTACATAGGATATGTAATTACTTATTTCATAGCTCCACTCTCGATTTTAATGTTTTGAGTTGATTTTATGACTTCAAACCTCTTAGGTTAAAGTTGGAGTATACTAATGAGGTTACAAACATTTCCATCATTTGTAAAGGTTTTCATTTCCTGTATTGGTTTCTAGAAAAGACATATTGATGTATTACATGCTTATAAAGTTATGTAAATCACTCTTCCTTAAAATATTAATCTCCAAGAATAACATCATGAAATTTCCAATCAAGAATGTTTCACATAGTCAACTTTCTACAAGTTCCATATATAGTCATGGTGTATGAAGGTCCTAAGTATGATCACGGAAGTGTGATGAATAGTCTAAATGTGTTGGACACCCACTTGGAGCATGAAAAAATAGTGCAAACCATTAAAATTATATGTTATTGACTATGACAACTTGTCCAACTACACACATAGTCTTGCACCATTCATATGCACCTACAAGTGCCATAAAGAGAGTCAAACATGTTAAAATAAAGAAATTGTCTAGTTTTGATTTCCTTTTAGTTTAAAGGATTTGTTTTAATAATTTAATAAGGTCTAAGATGAATCATAATGTCAGAATCCATGCATACATCCTATATCTACCTACATTATCTACAACAGAGATGTCCACCTATAGGTTGCCCCCCATAGAGGTTAAAAATTGTTGTATGAAGGAGAGTTATAAGTTTTAAGACCTTAATGATGTTTTTTGAGTTGGATAAGACCATGAGAACCATGTTTTATTTATTTTTTTGGTATAAAGACTTGAAAGGTTATGTTCATATGTAGTAACTCAATTTAGGGATCAAGTTCCTCAAAGATCCAAAATAGAGCCCCAACCACTTTTAATGTTAATATATGTTGATGTGATATAGAGTCTTGATGAAGTGAAATAAATCAATATTGTAGTCCTTATATAAGAGTGATATATTTCAAAATGAGAGTGGGTGTTTGGTCCCAAAATTAATGTAATGGAGGCTTCAAAGTCGCATAATTGTTCACTACAACTTTTCAATGCTTACTATAGTATTTTGAACCCCTAGGTGATATTATATTCTAAGGTGGAATTTTAGAGACATATCACCATGGTAAGTGATTCCATTAAATTGAAAGGGCATATTAATGATTTATACAAGATTTGAATTAAAATGTTTTGACTTACATCACCACCTACATGTGTGTCTTGCCCTCAAAGTATCCACCTATAGCTTGACTGTAGGTACTCACAAACCATGACATATACCTTGGAGAACTAGAAGCCTATAAAACATGAGTACTTTTCAATTGGACTTGGTTTCAAGACTCCATGTAAATTCCATGAGGTGTTTCAAAGTTTTTAATAGCTAATATACATATATAGGACTCCACTTTTTCTCTAAGATAGTCAACTATAATTGACTATGGCATGATAGTGAGCTAGAACAAGTGATTTGGAGTATGTTCTAGCATGAATATGATGAGAAAAAGTATAGATGAATTTTAAAATGAAATTTTAAGTCTCCAAGGAGTCCCTTAGTCATCATGTTCAAGGTCCAAATATGTAGTATGCACCTACAAGTGCCTCTTTCAAAAGAAGAAAACATAGTCAACACTTATATCTAGTCAAAAGAAAGTGTGAAATGAAGGTTTTGGGTAAAATTTGGAGGATAACCATGAATTGATTACTCAAAAATGAAAATTAACACTTCATAAGGTTCTCATATAGTGTAAATAGAGCATACAGAGGTTTCATACATTAACCTATAGTCAATATGCAAAATCCTATACAATCAAGGTTTAAGAAACCTAAATTAAAGGTTTCATGGTGTTTAATAGAGCTATTGAAGTAACCAAGATATAATTTTTTTATAGATGTTCCCTAGGACCTAATTTATCTCCTCATAATATAATTTGTTCTAAGGCAATAGGGGATATTCCCTCTATTCTTTCTAAAATAGAGGGCACTCCCAAAAGGCTAAACCCTATAGATGGGGCATGAAAGTGATGATAGGGTGAGATAGAAGTTGATAAAGAATTTTAAGGAGATGTGTAAGGTTGTGTTAGATATATATAATCCATAAAAAATATTGAAGAAGTGTACTAAACCTACAGGCTGGATTAAAACCACATGGGAGTAGACAAACCTATTAGGTCTTAACTAAGTCTAAAGCCAAAAAGGTGGTGTGTTATCACTTTTGACACTAGAGAAGATTTCTAAAGAATTGAAAAACCTGTATGGTGAGTAATAAGGTGTGTTTTAACATTTTGAATGTAGAAGATACCATAAGGAAACCACATTTTGAATCAAACCAACTCAAGCCTGCATAATTTAGAAGGAGAAACTTGAAAGGCTAACTTGAGAAGCTCACAACAACATTGATGCTTATCATGAAGGTATAAGGAGATATGAGATGTTAGGGAGGGTCCCAAGTAATATTATAGTGTAATTTATTTAGATTTATAATGTCACAAATTTATGAATAAACCTTAAGGGTAAAAACCACTCTAAACCCTTTTAAATCCTTGTCAGTGACCCGATTTGGAAGATGAAGAAGGATAGAAATCCAAGATGGCTAGTTTTAATAGAAAATGACTTTGAGCTTATAGAGGAAGCCTAAAATATCCTTCTCACTAAGATAATTTTTACTTGACTTGTATAAACAAGGTTGAAAATGGATTTTATTGAATATTTTTGATGTTGTGTAGGTATAAAAAGGTTACAAGAGATGCATATAATTTTGGGAGATATATTGGGAAGAATGATCAAGGTGAAAAATTCAAATGGGAGAAATTTTAAGGTATGAATAATGGATATAATGGAATGGAGTCTATTGAAAAGAGTCATGAAATCCTATTTATGTATTAGATTATAAAACTAAAGACAAATTTGGTGCCAAGTGTGAGAGGTGAATGAAAGAGGGTTGATTATGACTATATGTATAGGTAACTCATGTCTAAAAGAATATCAATGATTAGGGATGTAACAAATGAATTTTAGGGATTTTTTATAACCCCTCCATATTAATTAAATAATATCACATATCCCTAATTTATTTTGGGAAGTTCTAAGAAGGACAAATGATGAAGGTAGTTTCTAGGAAAGTAAATGAAGAGTAATATGCCACATTTCAGGAGTTATGTACTTTGAGGTAATTTTTTTGAAATAGACCTTGCATGGTATCTCTAAAACTTAATCATATTATATATTTAACCCATTTTATCATATTTAAATGTGTCTTTATGACTCTTGGACTTTATTCTCTTCTGTCCTCTCTCAAATTCTATAAGTAGTAGCCATTTTGGCTCTTGTACACTAATTCCACACCATCTATGGTGAAGCCTTTCTAGTTATAAAATTTTAATCTACCTTATGAAAATAAATAAAATCTATTTTGAGTTCATATAAAATATTTTCAAAGTGTGTGAAGAGATGTATAGTGAATAATTAAGATATATCTATCTATCCTTGCTTTCTCTCAATCCTTTCATTCTTGATGCAAGTTGTTCCACTCTAGTAGGTCATATGAAGTGTTTTCAAGTGTAAAATTTTCCTTAGTGTCTTTGAAAAATCTTTGGTTCATTTACCTTGGATATTATTGATACATATCACCTCCATATTGAATCACTAATGTTAGAGCATTGTAAGACTATGAAGCTAGTATTGTAGGTCTTGTTTCTTAGTGAAAGTATGATGATCTTGTAAAAAAAATTATGGTGTATCATAACCTTATAATATATTTATTTATTTATTTAAAACATCTCTCCCTTTTCCAACAATAAAAAAAATTAGTTTAGTGATAAGCACTTTAAGGAAAATTTAGGGAGATAGCCCTTAAACCTAGAGGTCTACTTCTATTATAGGTAAGCCCACATACCTATAAGTATTCCCATGTTACCCAAATTTGGAGGAGGATTTAAAAACCTCCTATATAGTTAAATATTTGGTGAAAATAGTTCTCAATCATTTTTTAACGTTTGAAAGTCAAATATTGACCAAAAAGTTCTCATTTTTCTAGTTGGGAGCTATATCACAGTCTGAAGGCAAGTTTCATTAGCTATAAAGGGTTCTTACTATATTGGTTATGAAATAAAAGGTGATGTTGTTATTCACATATAAAAGCATGATGATCATTCTCTCCCAAGGAATTTTGGTCTCAAAGTCATGTATTGATGGAGTGAGAAGACTAGAAACATGCCACGATCAGACTTCTTTGCAAACATCCATCTATAGTCAGGTGAGATTAGGTATTAAACACTCACATTGATGTAGTAAATATTTTTAAGGTGGTGAGAAAGATACCAAGGATGAAATTGTAAGTTTTAACATTCTAAAGAGGTTTAATAGTGGCTGTAGAATCAATTCACCACACACTACCTTATATCCTACATGTTCTCCTACAAGCAGGCCCATAGAGGTCTAAGAATTTTGGAATGAAAGTATTGAAACTCATTTGAGAGATTCATTGAGGTCTAAGTGAATTTATAGAGCTATTATGATAATGGTGATGTAATTTCATGTAGATAAACTTGATTTCAAGTTTTTCAAGTTGAGAAAGTTGTATTTGGGGATAAATTACCTTAATTTATTTGAATCAAAGTTTTTTCCTTATTTAATGCCATATTATATTAGAGTGTTTTGAGTTCTAGACATGCTGAAGTGTTTTCATCATTTAGCCCAAGCATAAGGGCAATGCCTCAATACAAAAAAACTATTTTTTTTCAAGATAAGGTGAGGTAAATGGGTTTCCATTTCAAGCAAAAAATTAGCATAGACTCTTAGTAATCTAAAATATTCTTGAATCCTAAATGATAATATAACATAATAGTGATGCATAGTGGATGGTTATATGGTCTCTAGGCTTAAAAAGAATCCAAAAAACTATGGAAAATGTGTTATTAACTTCAATATGGGACCAAGGGAGTAAAGTAAATTACTCGATCCCTATGAACACCTATAGGAATATTCTATGATCCCTCAAAAGGAGAACCTATAGTCTAATTGATAGTGTGTTGATAGGGAGGCATAAGAAGCAAACCCTTTAGGCATAATTGTTCATGCAAGTTAGAACTGAAACTAGTGACCCAAAAAAAATTGAAGGATTTGAGGTATAATGTTTTGATTTAGACCAACACCTACAGGGCTCCCTTTTTCTCTCACAATGTCATCTATAATTTGAATATAGACTGACAACACATGGGCAAAGGTAGTTTGAGTATTGGCAAGACCTAAGGAATGATGTGAATGTGTTCAATTATGATATGATATTAGATACTTCAAATAAATCATAGGTGTAGTCATATAAAATGTCCAAATTGGTAGTTTGAGTGTGGCTTGTGATGCCCTATCCATAGGTCCTTTTTACATGCTCTTATGACCCTTATAGTCACCTTTTAACTCATTACTAGTCATCTAAAACCTTCTAAATGGTCATTCCACCTCATCCAAATTGTATTTCCTAGGCCAATCCTACTCCCCTAGGTCCTAAGCCTATAAGATAGGAGTGACATACTTGGAATATAGTACTAGACTTGAGGGTGTCTCATTTTTGGCACTCCTATCCATTTACACTTTGATCCCCAAAGGTCATTTTCATTCAATCCCTATCCTTCATTCTATCATCCTAGCATGAATACATCTAACCCATGACCAATTTTTCCCTATAAAATCCCATTCAAAGCTCACTTATAAATGGAGGTGATAAATATTATAAATCAAGAAAGAATAAAAATAAAGCATTAAGCCAAAATGTCCCTATTCTCTTCATATAATCACCCAACATAGTTGAAAACATACTAGAACCCTCATACTAGTCCCTAGCCACCTCAAATACTATTAAATTATCATTTTTTGCATCTACATCACACTATTACATAAAGAACATTATGTGGGAGAAATACATATGATTTGATCCCTCTTCAGAGTATTGGTATGTAGGTAGCATGCCCACATAAGGGGTGTAGATTACACATTTAGTGCATCTTACACACCTACCCTCCTTTTTCTCAAGGGATTCAAACATTGTTTTATCAAGAATGATGGAGGGTTATGGTTTTAAGATTAAATCATCTATATAATGAGTTTTGTCAATAATTATCACTCAAGATTTCATAGGCAGAGTCATATAAGAACAATGCAAAAACCTAGAAAGTTTCAGATCTCTATGACTAGTTTGAACAATATCAGTAGGAGTGGATAATATTTATAGACACTTAAATGTATTATTTTTGGTGGCCCTATCCTTTCACTAAATGAAATTAGGATTCAAGTTGATGAAATTATCTTAGTCTTTCATATCTAGTTTCAACCTCTACATCATCTATCTCAGTCTAGTTTCAAGATAAGTTATATTTCTCCTTATTTAGTTCTATTTTTATAAAGGTAAAAAAATACAAATAAATTATACAAATCAAGACTATATTTATTACAATATTCTTTAATAATGCATCAATCCATGCCCTTAACTAAAATAGTAATAAAAATCCATTATTCCCAAAAAGTTAAATCACTAGGCATGAAACACAATGTTCACAACATCCTATGGGAATCTCATTTATTTTAAAACATATACCTACAGTCAACATATTTGTTAGACTAGCTTAGGCAAATGAAGTAGAAATGGTTTGAAAGGCTAGATGGGGTGTAGAATGGATTTAATATGAATGAAACCACTCTCACAATTGTAAAGGCACAATATAAAATGCTCTTAATAATAAAAAATTTGAACCTAAACTCAAAGTTCAAGGCTCTTAAACCCAATTAGAGTTTTATGCAAAGTCATCATAGTCATAGAAGTCTATCTTGAGGTTTTGAAGTGTTAATGACTCTATATGTATGATCCAACTATGAAAATTGGTAAAAATATTCACTAAGACCTATTGAATCCATCCATTACTTCAATCTAACAATATAAATAAGGGATATGCCCTCTATTCTATCTTAGATAGAGGGCACTCGTAGACAATCAAGTCTACTAGTTTGGTAAGTAAGTGATAAAGGGATGAGATAGGAGGTCTTTTAATATTTTAGAAGGCTATGGAAAGTTATTTTGAGCATGAAAATGGTAGATAAATCCCTACAAGTAGCATTGACACTCAGAAGAGGTTTTAGGTGGTCAAGCACAGTTAGGCTTATTAGGTCTAGAACTAGACCTAAGACCTACAAGGTTCTAGATTTCATTTATAAACCCAAATTAACCTTCCCACCTAGTTGAGAACCTTTATGGGAATGTATGATACTATTTTGAGCCATTGGTCTATAGAGGAAACCATAGAGGGGCCATTTTTATTCTAAATTTACCTAAGGGGTGCACATAATGCATTCTCAAGCTTATTAAGCTAACTTCTCTAGCTCACACCTATACAAATGCATTGCATGGTGACCCAAGGAGTTGGCTATATTTTAGGAAGGTCTTGAGATCAAACTTAATTGTATTTTTTTGGAGGTTCAACATATAATTTCTATGAACAATCCCTAAGAACCAAAACTTGTTAAAACCCTCCTAAAACCCTATCTTTGACTTGATAGAGAATAAACTGATGAAAATAAACCCAGAGGGGATAGTTTGGCCTAAAATTTGTTCTATACTTGTTTAATACACTCTCATTATCCTTTCCATCTAGTTGACCTATACCCTACTTGTATGGACACAGTAGAAATTAGTTCTTTTTTAATTTTTTGATTATTTTATAGGTAAAAAAGAGTTTTGAGGAATGAAAATTATTTAATAAGGTCTATAAAGACTTATTATAAATCTCTATGCTAACCTATAACCTCAATTGAGTTAAAAATATCTTATGATATGCCATTCATTGTAGGTAATCTTGGATAGAGAATGAAGATAAGGAGTGACTGCTAAGTGAAAAGATGATAAGTATAATTTGTGAGCCTTTTAAGGTATGCCTAATAGAGTGAAAGGAAAATGGGATATAGATAGGTGTCCTAACACCTCTTCCATATATTTGATTAAAAAATGAAGGACATTTTGGCAATAAATGTGAAAAATGAGGCTAACAAGGTTGATGAATGACTACAGATGGTGAGTACAAGTGTCTAGAAGATGGCTAGAAATTAGGGATGCATATGGTGATTTTCATGGGATGTTTTCAACACCCTTAAGATAGTGCATAGGTTTTAGCTCTCCCTAGTCTATTTTCAAGAACTCAAGATATGCCTCATCATGAAGGTAGTCTTAAGAAGGTAGCTGAAGGATCTCTATGCTAGTTTTGGAGAGTTTTATGTTTCAAATGGACATTTGTCTAAGAAGATCTTACAAACCTATGTTATTCACTTCATTATTCTATAATTTAATTATTTTTCATCCCTTTACATGTGGCATTATGACCTTTGGACTTCTTTCCTCCCCCCTCTTCTAACATGTTTTATAAATTTAAGCCATTTTGGTTTTTTTCTCAAATTTCACACTTGGTATGGTGAAGCCCTACTAAATTGATATTGTACTTTGGATTTGAAATAATATTTTATATCTAGTTTTGATTTCATGAACTATCTTGTCTAAGTGCTGAAGAGGTGTATAGTGAAATGTCATGTGATTAGTATCTATCCTTATTATCTCTCAACTCTTCCATGTTTGATGTAAGATGTTTCCACTCTAACATGTCACATGAAGTGTTTTCAAGTAAATTGGTCTATATTTAAGTTTAATGAATATGTGTCTAAAAATGATATTTGGTTCACCCACCTTGAGTATTTACATGCATATCACCTCCATGTTTAAAATACTAATGTTAGAGCAATTTAGGATTTTAAGAATAGTGTTGTAGGTCATGTTTCATAGTGAAATTATATGGAAGTCTAGTGGAGATATTTTTGGTGCATAACCTTATTAGAGTAGACTATTTTCATGTCACTTCTACCCTTTTTCATCGAAGAAAATAGTTAGTATAAGTGATAAGCATTCAAGGATCAATTTAGGGAGCTAGACCTTAAATCTAGAGGTCTACCTCTACTATAGGCAACCCAAAGGCCTAAAGATATTCCAATGTTACCCAAATATTATATTAGGATTTAACAACTAATTCCAAAGTGCAATATTTAGTGATAATAGTTTTGGTATGCTTGGTGGGACTATTATCCTAAAGACATCTTTCCAAGGTGAATGTTGGTCTTAATAACATCACAAATAGATATGGTGTTCTAATCAGCATTTATTGACTCCATTCAAGGTAATATCTAGTTATAGACCATTTTTTATTAGTTCTTATGTTCGTACTTCATGGTCTTTACTAGGTCATCTTCTAGTAGAGTTTTCAATCCCATAAACCCACCCTCTCAGCCTAAACTTCCTCTTTAAGTTAAACATCCATAGCCTATCTTAACCTTTCAATAACAAGAGTAATTTTCAATATAATAAGATCAAAATAGTGAGGAAGATCTTGAGGAAAACATGGCCAAGAAACATGCCTTCCTAACCTTTCACACTAAAAATCCAATCCACATCAATTCATATGATGATATAACCCTTAATGATACTAAAAGTGTTCCCACATTCAATGGTGAAGGTCATGTCACCCATTATGATCATATTAGGGACATCTCAAATTTATGTAGCTTTCATAATGTTATCGAGGTCAATATTTCTATTAGACTCATTGATATATATCTTAGAGGGAAAAAACTTGAATGGTATAAGACATTGTCTAAAAGTTGTATCACAACTTGGGATGATTTTGGAGTGTTATTGACATCAAAGTTTGAAGCAAAGAGTGATCACACATCACTCATCCACCAGATCAATGTGATTCAAAGAACCCCCAAGGAGACTATGAATGATTTTAATGAAATATTTCAAAGGACTTGGCATAGGCTTCTTCCTCCCATGAGATCACTTGAAACCTTTATGTTTCATACATACCTAAGGAATATTGATATTGATATAGAGATAATGTTGTAGTCCATGGGTGGTTACACCTTACCTAAAGCATATGACCTTGCCATTAGAGCTAATAATGGCCTAATATAAGTTGGGAAGTCACCTCCAAAATTTTCTATGCCTATGATAGCAAATATGTTTGTTGATACTCCAAGTGTTTCTCAAGTCCCAAGTTTAAATACCAAGTCTAGAAATACCCATATAAAGGTAGAAGAAACACTTGATTGGGAGGAAAGATATGAAGCCTTAGAGGCTCAAACTAGGCAACCAAATATATAGTAAGTTATTCATCAAAACCCCTACCCATATCCTCAACAAGGGAATAGGGTCTCACCTCAATAATATTGTCAAGGTAGAGGGTAAGGATAACCTAACTTCAATAGGCCTACTAATCCATACAATCCGAATTCCACCTCCAAAAAAAGAAACATGGTACTGATGCATAGTAATCTAGTGAAAGAAGAAGATTCATAGAAAGGTCAGTTCCTGTAAGCAAATGAAGGTGGAGAGAAAACCTTGGTTATTCAAAGAGGAGTTACTCCTCAACTATTAGAAAAATATGAAGTTCTCATGAAATCATATTAAGGATGGTGACTTAATAATTTTGGAAATATTTTTATATTATTATTAATTTAGTTAAAGGGTCTGAGTAGTAAAATCAATAAATAAATATTTAATTATTAAGCTATTGATTTGTGAAATTTGATTGCAATTCAATTTTTTTTAAAAATAGTAATAAGGGGAAAAAGAAAGACTTAGTTGCAAATTGATTGATCTAACTGAGACATTGTCACAAATTGGGACACTATCACAAATTGAGATTTGAACTTCATTTTATGAGTGGATAGGAGCATTAGAACTAGAAAAGAGTGGCGCTAACACTACAGTCTACCTATGCCATTATTTTCCTAAGGATCTAATCTTTCTAGGTTTTATTTTCCAAGTCTATGTTACCCTATCCATGAAGTTTCAATAGTTAAAAGTATATAGAGCTCTCTGTAGAGTAGATTTTTTCTTCAAACCCTATCTTTCATTATGCTTTGACCAATTTTGAGTAAGAGGAGGGGTTAGTGTGTGTAATATTTACTAGACATGGATCCACACCCTTTATGTAGGCATGTTACTTACATACCAATAATATGAAAAGGGATCAATCCATATGTAGTTTTCCCACTTGATGCACTTTATGAAATTATGTGTATGAAGATGTAGAATGCTAAATTAGATGTGCTTGAGCTGGCTAGGGACTGGCATAACGATTTGAATAATATTTTAAGTGTGTTGGTTGGTTGTATCTATAAAATAGGGAATATTGTGTAAGTAGTCTTTCTTGTAATCTTACTTGCTTAGTGATAATTGCCAACCCTTTCTAAATGGTCTTTAAATGGGATTTTATAAGGATCTATTGGTCATGGGTTGAATTTACTTGAATTAGGATGACAAAGAAAAGGATGGGAAATTATAATAAATTGATTATTGAGGCCATAAATGGACTTGGACAATAGTGTCTAAAGTGGATAGGAGTGGCACCAGTGCTATAGTCCTAATGTGGTACTATTATCCTGAGCAGATAAGACCTAAGGGGATGGACTAGTCACGGAAAAAGGGGTCTAAATCAGCTGGGATCAATTATAGAAGGCTATAAATGATTGAAAATTAGTGAAAAGATACCTATGAGGGTTATGAAAGGAAACAAGAGGGACCTAAGGATCGGGTGTCATTAGTCATGCTTAAGTTGCCAATTTTTACATTTTATATGACTACATTTGTCCCCCCTTTATTTTAGTGATGTATCAAAGCAAAATACTAAGATAAACGAAATATAAAAAATGTACTTGAACTTACCTACAAAGGGTGAAGCTCATGAAGTTGTGTGATGATAGCTATGCATAAAGAGAGCATGCTATGAAGTCTAAATCTAAAATAGAAAAAAAGTAAAACAGTTCTTTTTATATACACTATATCTAAAATAAGAATGTATAAGACTGGGTAAGAGAGAGAGGAAGATAAAGGAAAGAATACACCTCACCATGTACATAGATCAATATAAAACATATTATTATGTTGAGTGATGTTGAGTAATGTTGAATGTCTAATGAACCAAGAGTAATATCATGCACAGAGCTGAGTGCTCAATCTCATAGAAGTGGCTTAATAATGTAAAGGTTATCCCTTTAACTCTATCATCACTAGCTAAGTGAAGCTATGTGGTCATGTGTGTGCTAATCAATGTCTAGACTATGTGTCCAATCCCTCTAAATAGGTGGTTCAAGAATACAAAGGTTAGCTAGTCCTTTGGATCCATCATTGCGCCATGAAGTGAAGTTATGAACTGATACTAAAATTAAATGTGTGTCATATAATATGCCACTTGAAGATAATGAATGTATTGTGATCTAACAATGTTGGTGTGGATAGCTAAGTTTATTCTATAAATAAGGCCATTCTTGGCCACTTTGAAAGATGAAGATTAGGCTTGTGTGAAAGCCACTCTAAACTAGTGCACTAGGCTTGTATGCAAGCCACTCAAGAACTCAATAACTTGGGAAGTTAGACTTATATGAAATCCATTCCAAAAATGATGCTAACCATATATATATGGAATAAGGAACATAAATATTAAGAATGTCTAGGTAATATTGAACTCAAAAAGAAAATAAATAAATGTCTTATGTAGATTACACCCAATCATTGGTATCTAAAACATGGATTATGATCTATAAGTCATATCAATTGTTGTATCTAAAACTACAAGTGAGAACCATCGTACTGTGCATGATGCCCCCTATATCTAGATTATCTAAGTGAAAGTGTACTAAAAACTATTGATTTTGAATTATTTTGGTTGTGTAAAAATGTAGCTAAAGCTACTTTTCTACCTACTTGTGGAAAGTCTAGTTTTGTTTCTATTTAGATAGGAACACCAAAAGTGGACACTAATGGTATTGATGCTATAGTCTAAGCTGGGTGTTATTGTTCAAGGCCAAATATGGTAACTATTCTAATATTCTCATTGTTTGCCTAGTATGTTTTGACTATTTTGATGTTTGGTTATTGTTATATGTGTGTTGAATGTTGGAATTTTTTACTGTTAGGAGCTATGATCTCTATGGAAAAACCCATATTTATTTTCCCCTATTATAAGGGTAAGAATGTACACCTATAATGACTACCCTTAGAAACAATATCCTTGTAAGTGTGTTATGTTTTAAAGATACATGATATATCAATGATAATTGATAAGATATCTCTAGATATAAAATGATTTGTATTAAGAGATTGTTAGATCAATAGAGGTATGCCTAGGTGGATATAATAATGTAACAACATGTTCAATTTACTAAACTAGAAATGAAATTCTAGTTAGTTGTTAGTTGGATAAATGGATCATGATGTCCATCATGACATACAAGAAAGTGAGATAAATTCATGATGTGGATCATGACATTGCAAACAATGAGAGTCAAACAAGCAAAAAACATGTAAGGTAAGAATTAAGAAGCATATAAGGGTGGCCAAGGGGCCACACAAACAAGGGACATGGGCACATGTTACTCAAAATAGAAATCAAGCATATAAGTCATGTTCAAATGTTGCATACATATATAATTGAAATAAGCAAGGGTTGGCATGAGAGCCACAATCATATAAAAGAGTATAGATAAGGAACATTGGCAAATTTACAAAGTCATATATATGAATAAAATTAAAGGACATTGGAAAATGTCCTAAAGCAAATATAGGAGACAAAATAGGAACTAATAAATTCAAACAATCTAGCTACGCAAAACAAGAAAGGAAAACATGTAATAACTAGAAATACAATCACATCTAACTAATCAAAGAAAGAAGGTGAAAGTATGCAAGACATGGTAATACAAAACTAGGTATATGCTAAGAAATACATGAGTGATATATACTTATGAGTGTCAATAGAGTAATCCATGTAGGCTAGTAAATAATATATATTAATATGATAACTAAAGTGTGTGGTGTAGGAATGACATAACTTGGATGGCGTAGTCATGTAGAAGATCCCTCTAGTGGGTATGTATATAAATGTATGTCTTGAATGTATTATGATTCCCCCTAAATGGGTAGAGTGAAGTAATCAAAGAACTAGATGTCACTGCACACACTTAAAAAAGATCAAGTGAAGTATGGTAATGTAGATAAATGGACAAAAAATAACATAGAACAACAAATGTATGTCTAGCATTGTAGTAGAAGTGTAAAGCATGTATTATACATACAATCAAAAAAAATTTAGTGTTTTAACATAGTTGAATGTTATATTGTTTTTGTATGTTTTTTATATTTTATATATGTATAATCAAGCAATAGAAACTATGTACAGGTAATAAAAAAAACTATCTACAAGTAATTTAATATAATCAATATGTACACAATGATGTAAAAGACTAGGCTAGGGGTAAAGGGTCCAAGGGTGGAGCTCACTAGGGATGGAGATGGAGGAATGGATCTTGACCATAACCAAACACATCAAGATCATCATCATAAGTATCATCATATGTTATAGAAGCTATGTACATGCTGTCATTCTGTCAAAGGCAAATTGAAGGTTGCTCTGGTGGTGGAGATGTCAATTTCCTTCTAAGAAGTTTATCTTTAGTAGTATATTGCTTCGATGGTATTGGAGAAGTTGGTGTTGGTGGTGATATAATCTAAATAATACCTTGAAACTATAGTTTATCCAATCTCTATTGTAAATTTATATATGAGTATGTATCATGGCCTATGATTTTGCAAAAAAGACAAAATGGATGACCATCTTATTTTGATAATCTACTAATAGATTGATGTCATATTATAGGTAATGTGACTAATCCATGATCAAGTAACATATATAACATAATATGTGGTTAATTTTGTGTTATGACTACTTGAATCTAAATGACTAGATCTATATCCATAGAGGTAGCCATGTGAATTGTATGTGCCAAGTGATCTATTTATGGTCATGAATGTGGAGTATATACTGAGAGTGTAGTGTGAGATTCTAAAAGTGATTTAGGATGTCTAATGAGAGATCATCATTACTCTCTTAGGACAACTAGTGTAAATCTCAACCCACACAAATAGTCATTTGTGAGTGTGGGTGTCATATCATCATCTAAATAAGCTTTAGAATCTGTATCAACATCATGTACATATGGTAAATTAGAATATACCATAATGGGTAACTATGATATGGAAGTCTCATAAACTATACTAGTAGTACAATAAAATGGTGTTATGAGAGCGTTTATAACCGGTGGAGTAACTATAGCTGTAGAATTAACTGGTATTATTGGAACTATTGCTAGTGAATGTATAATTATAACAAGTTTAGGCATCATAACTGATAGAGTAGCTAGAACAACTAAAACTAATAGGGTTAGATGAATATCTAGAGGTAAGGACACAAATATAAGTAAAGGAGTGTGATAAGTGCTAGTCTATCCAACCTCATATGTATGTATATGATCAAGATAAATGTAATGATGTGGTGGTTAAACTATGATATGAGGTGTCCCATATAGAACAATAGTTGAAGATGATTTTATAGTTTGATAATATATAAATGGTTGGTTATCTATTGGATTTGTATATAAGTATCCTTCATGGAGAAACTTAACACATCAATGAAGAGTATATGGAACTACCCTCATAGTATGTATCAAGGATCACTCAAGTAAAATATTATAATGAAGAGGACTTGGCATGACTTAGAACTGTATAGAGAGGGTTTTGGGTTCTACCATGATATACAAATCAATGGTGCCTAATGTCTATCATGGTATATCATCAAACCCTCTAATTTTCATATATGATTTTTTCATGGATGCCATATCTATGCCCATGGTCTATAAGAATGTAATATTATATATATTTAGTCTAGAATTGCAATCAACTAGAACTCTCTTAATTACTCTAGTTTTGACTCAATCGTGTATGAATAGTATTAAATTATGATCAATTATTGTCTAAGATGGCATGCCATCATGATAAAAGTAATAACAACTTCTATAGTTTTTAGTGTGTTAACCATTGATACAAAATAAAAAGGCTCTGAATCAATGGGCATAAAAGTCTGAGTGAGTGCCTGATAGAGAATATCCTAGAATACATTAACCTTATAAATCAATTCTAACATGGAAAACTTAGCTATTGTGTTCATAAATTGATCAATAATATCATATGACTTATGAATATCTACCTATGTTAGTGGGTTGGGCTTGGGATGGAAAGGAATGGGATAGTGGTGTGGCTCTTGATTAAGTAGAGTAGGCATGGTGACATGTTGAGTAACTGATATAACCACATTATCTACTATCCATATAGGAATAGTAGTATCTATGGTAGGAGAGTAGAGATAATTGATAGGTCGAGGTGGTGGAGGGACAAAGGGTGTCAACTAGGCTCTCTAGTGATGGGTAGTGACTTGAGGAAGAGGAAAATGGACCATGCAACATGACTCAACATGAGACAGGGGCTCCAAGGGAGGTAATGTAAGAGATATCTTAACATGTTTAATAATAACTTTCTTAATATCATCCTAGATAAATAAAAATAAGCATGAAATGCAAAGAATGAAGATTTTTACTAACATATGATAGACTTCATCATTCATGTACATGATAGGACCAAGTATGGTCTCCTTATTATTTATAAGAAATGTAATAAAAATTTGTAAATAAGGGAGATCCATTTTTGTAATATTATTATAGGTTTAAGGTGATACCTCAAGAATCAAATATAAACTAGTACTTGCAAGTAGGGTTTGAAAGATAATTATTTGAATAAATTACTATGAAACTTTGAAATTGATAGTGAATTTCTGAGTTATATATGGAAGTGAAAAATAATAAATTTATTAGAAACTTTGTGATTTAAAGAGACTTAGTAGATACCACTAGGGTTTTGAAAAATAAATGTTTTTGACAATTATTATTGAATTTTGAAATTTGAATGGATTTTTTTATTTAAATATGCTAGTAAAAATTTAAAAAATGATTGAAAAATTATTGGAAAAATACTAGGATCTAGTATGGGTAACTAGGGTTTGAAAGAAAATTATTGTAAAATTGCTAAATTTTTTTTAATATGTAGGTAAAAATCTAGAACATTATAGGAAAAATTAGTAGGAAATTTACCTTAGGGTGTCTAGGGTTTTTATGTGCAAATGAAGTATGTCAGGTTCACCAAATGATTTAATAATTTTGAAAATATTGGTGTATTATTTATAATTTAGTTAAAGGGTATAAGTAGTAAAATTAGTAAATAAATATGTAATTATTAATATAATAACTTTTTTAATTTGATTGTAATTCAAACTTTTCTAAAAATAGTAATAAGTAGAATAAAACAAGACAGCTAGAAACTAATTGATCTGACTTAGACAAAGACTAGAATTAACTATACAGGACTAAAACACTATAAAAAATTGAGATATGAAATTCATTTTATGATTGGATAGGAGCACTAGAACTATAAAGTAGTGGCATTGACACTATAGTCCACCTCTACCATAATTGTCCTAAGGATCTAAACTTTTTGGGTTTTATTTGCTAGGTATGTGTGACCCTATCCATGAAGTTTTAGTAGTTAGAAGTATTTATAAATCCATATAGAGTATATTTTATATTAAAACCCTATATTCCATTATGATTTGACAAATTTTGAGCAATATGGGAGGTTAGTGTGTGTAAGATTCACTAGATGTGGATCCACACCCCTTGTGTGGGCACACTGCCTACATACTAATACTCAAAAGAGGGATCAAGATATATATAGTTCTCCCACTTGATGTGCTTTGTGAAATTATGTGTATGAAGATAAAAAATGATGAAATAGATGTGGTTGAGGTGGTTAGGGACTAGTGTAAGGATTTGAACAAGTTTGTAAGTGTGTTGGCTGGCTATATACGGAGAATAGGGAAGATTATTTTAGTCTTGCTTGCATTCTTACTATAGTGATAATTATGAACCCTTTCCAAATGATTGTTGAATGGGATTTTATAGGGATCTATTAGTCACGAGTTAAATGTACTCACATTAGAATAACAAAGATAAAGATGGTAAACTAGAAATAAATTGGCCATTGGGGCCAAAAATAGACTTGGACAATAATGTTGAATGCAGACAAGAGTGGCATCAAAACTATAATCCTAGTGTGTCACTATTGTCCTAAGTAGATGGGACCTAGGGGGATAGATTAGTCTTGTAAAAATTAGTTTGGATCAACTAGGATCAAGTTTGGAAGGCCACAAATGACTAAGAATTAGTGAAAATATGCCTAGGAGGGTCATGAGAGCAAGTAAGAGGAACCTAAGGGTTGGATGTCATTAACCATTCTCAAGTTACTATTTTTTACATTTTACATGACTACAGATGGTAGTCCCAAAAGGTGAACCTTGAAAACTTTATAGTAGAAGATACTTATGTCTTCAATCAAAATTATTCAATTGTAAATAATACTAGAGCAAAAAGGAAGGCCTTGGGAGATGTCACCCTCTTAAAAGGTAGAAAGGTGTGACTGCAAGTATGATAGTCCCTATAACTTCTATAGCTTCTTCAAATTAGAATTTTGGAAGATATACTCAAAGTGTTCTAATGCCTCAAGATCTAAACACTTCCTTGCCTTAAAATACTTAATAAATGTTGAGTAATCATGTTTTAAACATTTTTATTCTTTGAAGAATGCTAAGGCATCTATGTCTCTTTTGGAAATGCTTCACGTGCTTAGACAAAAAGAAATTTTACAAGAGTAGCTACCTCAAATCCACTTCAATCCTCAAACATCAAGTCATGGTAATGTTTCCCTCACCAATTCTCCCACACACATTATTGATCTCTCTTTTAAATATGATAAGTCTCCACCCTTCTACCTCAATCTCATTACTAGAGACAAACTTGTTCACAAATGCATAGTGGATAGTGCGGATAGTACCTTAGTGATGCCCAAGGTTGTGGTAGATAAATTGGGCCTAAAATATGAATCATATACTAAGGCATTAATTCAACTTGATGGGACACTAGATAAATTAGTGAGACTTATCAAAGGTTTGAGAGTTTTCCTTCATGGTTGTCCTAACTTCCCTATAATTTAAGACATTATGGTTGTTGACTTGTCTACTCACTTTGATATCTACCTCTCAAGGGATTTTAAAGCCAAGATATGAGGTTACCTCTTAGTTTATGGTCCTTATTATCCTTCAAGATAAGGTATGGAGTAAAGGTAACCATTACAACTCATCCACTAGCTAAATTTCATATAGATCCCTATGTAGAATCAATCTCTAATATCAATTACACAATCAATGATTAAGAGGATTATGTTGTGAATGATGGAACATCCTCTAATCTTGAAGGAATATATGATATTTTACTAGATGAGTATGGTCAAAACACCTATGAACATGATTTATACACTTATAATGAGAAAATTGATCTTGGCACATATATCATTCATGAGCGAGTATATGATAAATCTAAGGTAAGCATTGAACATTCTTTTTCAAAATATGTTGAGGGAAATTAACTTTTTCATATGTATGATGATGATAGTTTTCAAATAATGATAGATTAATATGATTAAGGAAATAATGCTATTATACCTAGACAAGATAGAGGATCCAATGAACATGATAGTCATTAAGAGGAAGATGAGCTATGTCAAAGGATATATTACATAATTAAAGAGTTTAAGCAATTGATTAAGTCTACCTATCATCCCAATAAGTGTGTATCTGATGATAAGGTTGTTGATGAACCTAATGATCATGTTGTTGAGTGTCTTATCAATCATGAAGTAGAATGTCTTATTAATCATAAGAGTGTATGTATAAGTAATGTCATGAAGGATGAAGTCATAGAGGAGTAAAATGAGGCCAAAATATAAGATGTTGTCATTGAGTAGAAGTTAACACTTCATCCTGAGGTTTAACATTTTTTTAGATATGTTGGAGTAGAAGGAGGATAAGTTTCATTATCTCATACATCAAGAACATCATGTTGAAGAAGAAATCAAAGTTGAAATAATTATGATGAATCCCAAGTTGTAGTTCAAGAAGTGCCAATTAGATATGGAAAATGTCAAGAAAGTTATAGTTTTAAACAAGATCCTTGGAGGGACAAATGAAACATCCTAGAGAGATCTAAGTATCACACTTACAGATAGAAGAAGAGCTAAATATGTTAATCCCTTTGACTACTTTCATAAGGAAGTGTTTATTAATAAACATGCTTCACATGATGAGTTGATTCCTTATGGTAAGTATGATGTAAGAGTTACTATCTTTGACCCTAGTTGAAGTATGGTGATTTATTCTTCACTTTAAGTGTTTGAGGTCTTGTACATACTAGGGTAGGTGTGATTTGTTTTTGTTGTGTGTGTTTTCACTAACTATTCTTCAGAACACATGTGTGTTTGCCTATGTTTGTTTTATTATGTAGTTTTTTGTTGTTTGGTGTGGTTTCAAATGCATTTTAGTGTCCATACTATGTATAGGTGACTCCATATCCCAATGGATAGGAGTAGGATACTTGTATTTGGCATAGATAACATGTCACACTTAGGAAATTTCTAAGAATGATGATTAATTTGACCACAAGTAAAATTTGTTTAACCACCTATGTAAAGTTTTACTTGTCATAAGGTCTTGTAGGGTGTAAAATGCGTAGCATGGTCTTATGAGGTCATTTATAATATGCTTTATCTTGGTCGTTAGTCCTTTATGTCATTTCATGTCATTTAAGGTCACATTTGATTCATTAAATAAACTCATATGATTTACCATAGAGGACTAGTTTTTAAAAGTGTACTTTAATGTCCTACATGTTAGATTATTATTAGAGATGGCAATCTTGGATTAAAAACTACATGTGCAACATTGAAAGCAAGAAGATCAAGAAATTAATGAAATTTCTTAGTTGTTGTATGACCTTTGAAATATTTTTCATGTGGGAGAAATTTATGAGTGTCTCTTGATATCCCCTTAGTTTAATTCCACACTTGATAATCTTTGAAAGAGCTTAAACTGGCAAGAAACTATTCTATGTTTTCATCGCTCTCCTTTGCATGCAAAAATAATCAATGGGTTATAATTTGGTACAGATAATAGGAGGTGAGTTGGATCAAATTATCTTGAGGGATGAAAATAATCTTTTTCTACTAAAAACCCATGGTTAGAGTTCTAGGATTGGTTTTTTGTGCTTTATAAACCACTACTTAGAATGCTAGTGACTCTTTTCTACCTACTCATTCCTATACTCTTCAATTTCCTTATCTATTTGGTTTGAGTAATTTAAGTTGTATAAATGTTCATAAATAGTGTTACCATTATTTTTACATGGTTCCCAGTAATGTTTTCAAGTTTGGATGTCAAATATTGAACAAATCTTTCTCATTTTTCTAGTTGGGATTTACATCATAGTTTGTAGGCAAGTTTTATCAGCTACAGAGGGTTATTCTTCCTATATTTATTTTTAAATCAAAGGTGATGTATTTTTTCACCTCTCATAACATGATTATTAGTATCTCTCAAGGAGGTTTGGTCTCAAATTCATCTCTTGATGGAGTGAGATGTCTAGAAATATGCTACAGTTAGACTTCTTTACAAACAACCATCTACAATCATGTGAGATTAGGTCTTAGCCACTCAAATTGATGTATCAAAGAGTTTTAAGGTGGTGATAATGATTCCAAGTATTAAATATTATGTTTTAACCTTCCAAAGAGGTTTAAATTGGATGTACAACTATTCACCACACACTGCATTATATCTTGCTTGGTCACCTACATGCAACCCCAAAAAGGTCTAAGAATTTTGGAATGAAAGTGTTAAAACTCATTTGAGACCTTAATTAGGATCTAAGGGATTTGAGAGATCCATTATGAAAATGGTGATGTCATTTCATGTAGGTATACTTGAGTTTAAGGTTTTCAAGTGGAGAAAGTTTCATTTGGGGACAACTTACCTTAATTTATCCAAATCAAGGTTTTATCCATATTTAATACCATCGTATAGTAGAGTGTTTTAAGGTATAGACAGGCTCAAGTGTTTTCATCATATATCTCAAGCATGGGGTAAATTCCTTAACACAAAAAAATGGTTGTTTGGTTAAGAGAAGGTGAAGTAAATAAGTTTCTAGTTCAATCAAACCTTCACTGTAGACTCTTAGTAATCTATAGTATTCTTGAAGTCTAAATGATCCTATAGCATAATGATGACCTATAGTGGAGTAGATATATGTTATCTTTGCTTAAGATAAATATAAACAACTATGTAAAATGTCTTATTAACTTAAATATGTGATAAAGGAATTAAATGACATTATTTGAGCCCTATGAACACCGATAGGAAGATTCCATGATCCCTCAAAAGGAGCACCTATAGTCTAACTAACAATGTGTTTATAATGAGTCATAAGAAGCAAACCTTGTAGGCATGTTTGTTCATGCAAGTTTTAACTAACACTTTTGACCCAAATAGTAATTAAGGGAGTTGAGGTACACTGTTTTGATTCATATCAACCCCTAAATGGGTCCCTTTTTCTCTCAAAATGTCATCTACAGTTTGACTATAGATTGATAACACATGGGAAAAGGTAGTTTAAGTATTGGAAATCCATAAGCCATGATTTTCATGTGTTAAAATATGAGATGAGATAAAATACATCAAAGATATCATAATTATTAAATACAATGTTCACAACATACTATATGAATTTCATTTGCTTTAAAACATACACCTACAGTCAACATAGTCTTTGGACTAGGTTAGCTAAATGAGGAAGAATTTTTTGAAAGGATAGATTGGGTGTAGCATGTATTAAATATCACTAAAAAAACTCTCATAGTGGTAAATTAAAAATCCAAAATTCTCTCAAGAATAAAAAATCTAAACCTATAGTCAGAGTTCAAGGCTCTCAAACCCAAATAGAGTTATGTACATAGTCCTCATAGTCATATGAGTTTGTCTTGAGGTTTTTAAGTGTTAATGGCTCTATAAGTATGATTCAATTATCAAAAATAGTAAAAAAAGTCACCAAGACCTAGTGAATCCCTCTATGACTTCACTTTGGTAAGATAAATATGGTAGATGCCCTTTATTTTATCTCAGATAGAGGGCACTCCCATATAATCAAGTCCATAGGTTTTGTAAGTGATAAAGGGATGATATAGGAGTTCTTTAAATAGTGTAAAAGTGTGTGGATTATGTTTTTTATCATGAAAAATGTGTATAAATCCCTAGAGGTAGAATTAACACTCAAAGGATGTTTTAGGTGGTCAAGCATAGTCAAGCCTATTAGGCCTAAAAGTAGACCTAAGCCTTACAAGGGTCTAGATTTTATGTATAAAACCAAATAAACCTTCCCACCTTATTGAGAACCTTTACGGGAAGGTATGAGACTATTTTAATCCATTGGTATGTAGAAGGGGGACTTTTTGGTCTAAAATTATCTCAGGGGTGCATATAATGCATTATATAGCTCAATAAGCCAACTTAACCTGATCACACCTGTACAGATACATTGCATGGCCACCTAAGGAGTTGGGGATATTTGAAAAAGGTCCTACTCTCAAAATCAATGGGATTTTTGGGATATTTAATGTCTATTTTTTGAGAACAATCCCTAAGAACCAAAACTTGCTAAAACCCTCCTAAAACCCTATCTTTGACCTAATGGAGAATAAAATGATGGAGATGCACTTAGAGGGGATATTTTGGCCTCAAAATTATTTTATAATTATTTAAGACTCTCCCATTCCTCTTCCCATCTAGTTGGATTGTACCTTATTTGTACAAATAAGGTAGAAAATAGGGGCTTTGCATGTTTTTAATTGTTTTGTAGGTGTAGAGGAGTTTTGATGAATGCAAACTATTGAATAAGGTTTGTAAAGACTTATTATAACTCTCTACTCTCATCTCTCACCTTAATTAATTTCAAAAGGTCTTCTACTACACCATTCATCTTAAACAGTCTTGGATAGAGAATGGAGATGAAGAGTGACTTCCAATTGAGAAGATGATAAGTCCAATTTAGGATCCTTTTAAGGTTTAAATAATGGAGTGTAAGGTAAAGGAACTCTAGATATGTATTTTAACACCTCTTCCATGGATATTATTGAACACCTTAATGACATTTTGGTGATAAATGTCAAAAATGAGGCCAAGAGGGATAATGAATGACTGTAGATGTTGAGTGCAAGTGTCCCAAAGATGGTTAGTAGTTAGGGATGCATCTATTTATTGTCATAGAATGTTTTCAACACCCATATGATATTTCATAGGTTTCAAATCTTTTTATTCTAGTCTTAGGTGCACAAGAGATGCCTCATCATGAAAGTAGTTTTAAGAAGGTAATTTAAGGGTCTCTATGCTAGGTTTGGAAAGTTATATATTTTAGATGGATATTTATCCAAGAAGACCTTCCATAACTCTATTCTCCACTTCATTACTATACCATGTAACTATTTTTCATGCCCTTAAATGTGGAATTGTTACATTTGGACTTCTCTTCTCCTCTCTCCTCTCACATCTTCTATAAATGCAAGCCATTTTGGATTTTTTATCCAATTCCATACCTAGTATGGAAAAGCCTGACTAGTTTGATATTTTAATTTGAATTTTAAATAACATTTTATATCTATTTTTTAGTTCACAAACTATCTTGTCTTAAAGTTTAATTAGTGTATAGTGAAAGGTCAAGTGATTAGTATCTATCCTTACTTTCTCTCAAATCTTCCATGTTTGATTCAAGAAGTTTCCACTCTAACAAGTCACATGAAGTCTTTTATATTGCATTGGTATATCTTCAAGTGTAAGGAATAGCCTTAGTGTCTTAAATGATATTTTGTTCACCCAAATTGATTATTTCCATGCATATCACTCCATGTTTGAAATACTAATGTTAGAGCAATTCAAGATTTTAAGACTGGTGTTGTAGGTCATGTTTAATAGTTTAATGTTATAGTATTCTATTGGAAATTTTTATAGAATATCACCTCAGTAGATTAAATTATTTTCATGTCACTTCTAACCCTTTTCATCCAAGTAAATAGTTAATGTAAGTGATAAGGATTCAAGGATCAATTTAGGGAGCTAGCACTTAAACCTAGAGGTCTACCTATGTTATATGCAACCCAAAGGACTAGATGTATTCCAATGTTTCTTAAATATTAAATTAGGATTGAAAAACCAATTATACGATGCAATATTTTATGATAATAGTTATCATTATATGTGACCATTAATTTGATATTTTTTCCTTATTAAGATTTAGTGATTTGATCTCATTTCATCTTGTCATGTGATCCATTATCTCTTAACACCATATTTTTTATTATTGTGAAATGTTTTGGATAATTTTCCATATGACATGATGGTTATATTTTTGGGATTGGTGAATAAGATCCAAGTATCTTGGACGCACTAGGGCTAGAATTGGTTCCTGTTACCTATTTATGTTTGGCCATTTGACCTTGGTTGTGGAATAATGATGAGGTTAGTTTAATTTAGTATGAATAAACCAAATTGTGGATCCTTTGATTTACATAGAATTCTTATGGATGTTATTTTGTTGAAGGGCTTATCCCATGAGTCATTTTCATGCCCATTTCTTTTTCCTCTAAAAATAAGAAAAATATAGTTTAAACATAAACAATCAATCAAAACACATAAGTAAATATAAGAATTCATGTTAATCATAACACTCAAGTAATCCCTACCATTTCCACTATTACATAATCATAGCATTCCTTAAATCTAAAGGCCATAGTCTTGATTTGTTATGCAAGCTCTCAGAATTCTCCATAAATTCACACTAAATATTGTTGTGCTTATGACATTGATATAGTTATCAATTTAAATCTAGTTTTAAGTTGATGTAGCTGGTATCCACATGGTTTATATAAGAACCTCCAAGGCCATACATTTTAATCCTCAAGATCTTGAATAATTTTTAACTACATGGCATTCTACCACTTATCCATGGGGTTGAAAAGCTTTCACATATAATCATAGCCTTAAGACTACTTACTATCAAGATGATGCCATGTGGTAAAATCTCACTATCCCATTGTTTTATAGGCAAGATACCTATTGGAGTACCTCTGGGGTCATGAGTCATTAGGATGGTGCCATATAGAAACATTCCACTATCTCAATTCTTTAGGGGTGATCTTCCTATTCTGTCACCTTTGGGGTCACATGTCAGTGCAATGTACCATGTGATAACCTCCCACTATCCCATTAGCATAGGAGTGAGCATATTATATGGACACCTCTATAATCTCATGTCACTATAATGATGCCACATGTTGACATCCCACTCACCTACTACTCTAAAGACTCTATAATTTATATAGTCCTCTCTAGGATTGTGGGTCAATGGGATGATTCTATATGGAAACATCCCACTCACTCGCTAGACTAACACTAACCATATGATAAACCATGTTGATGTAACTCTTAAATTATAGGGATGGAAACATGTGGATTCCTCTAAACCATCCATCTAAAGTCATTAAAATTACTAAGATAAAAAAAACCAAAGGGCCCCAAACTTAAAGGCATAATCCTTTAGGTCATTGACATATTTGGATATGTATAACATAGAGGCATTGGGGTATTAACCCCAATGACTTAGTCCCTCTAAGATTTCATGCTCTTAAACACTATCACTTAGAATTTCCATGAGACTCTGAAGCATTATAGGATTAGTCTTTTAGATAATCCTTCAAGAGACTAGGATGATGCCATGTGACATCATCTAGACAACTTTCAAAAATCCCAAAACTTGGTTAAGGAAAAATCCAAAAGAAAATCAAGAAAAAGAGGCTAAGGCAAGTCAAGGAAAAATGACTAAGGTATGATCCAAATTAAAACATACAAACATATCTAAAATCTAAACACATCAAAGTAAAATATACATGCCTACATTATTGTTATCAAGTACAAAAATAAGCAAAAGATTTTCTTAAGGAAAAGAATGTAATTCTAAACCAATAAAGTCATCAGTTTAGTTGATTGAAAAAATTGAACATATAGTTATTTTTCTCAAGCCAACATCTCTAAAGAAATGGCTCGCTAAAAATCATGATTAAGGTCTAACCTTAAATAAAATTCATTAGTTTTTTAAATGAACTAGTTATTGGGAAGGCATAAAATAGGCATCAACTCAACTATAAAAGCCTAGGGGATTTGTATTTTATCTAATTGCTCCTTATCAAGGTTCTACATATAAATGGTCATAACTATACATGGATCATTTTACCAAAAATGTTAAACATAAGTATAACATAAGTCTCTATTCATGATTGGCATAACAATACCAAAAAACATCAATGTTTAATTCATTTCAACAAGATAAATTGTTATTCCAAATAGTAATCTCATGGCTATTTATCTAAGTTACACTTATTTTTAGGGGTTTCATTCCATTAATTATTCACATTTAGATAATCAAATATGCATAATGCTTAACAGACTAGTTACTAATGTCAAGTATTTAAGCAAAGAAATTAGTCTGTTTATTCATTTGAAAGTGCCTCATAGGCTAAAGACTTTGATACATACAAGACTCTTCCTGAGATCCTATAAATCAAGCATTCATAAATAATTACATCTCAGATTAACACTAAGGTTTTGATAAATAGATGTAAATGTCTTATTTCATTATTAGAAAATCATCCAAACTCTATCTTTTCCAAGAATATTACAAGGTAACTAATGTAGACTAGGAATTTGACTCAAGAGAGGTGGCTAGTATTGTGTTAGTTATAAAATGACATCAAATTAAAATAAACACACTAACAATCATAAATATCTTGGCCTAGACATTAGGGGGAGATTAATTAACAAAAGTAAATGGAAAACACAAATAGAATGCAAAATACAAATGATCTATTACCTTCCTTCAATGTTCCAAATGGATTGTTGAAGTGGTTTTCTCATCTTGTGATTCAAGAGATCTTCTTCAATGGAGTGTGGCTACCTTTATCTTCTCTTGGCACCTTTTGCTTGTGATTTATTTGGCTCAATATTTAGGAATAATAACACTAATTTCATGAAACTTTGGAATCAATTTAGCATTATAACTTTGCACCAAGATAAGTTTAAAAATCAATAGGCAAGGCCTTCTATTTATAGATTTTTGGAATGGTTTAGAATCAACATGAATCATCCATATCAAGATGGGTATATGTGGCTAAGGATTAATTTAATTATTTAATTATAATTCATTAATAGGGTCATCAATATCTGGGATAGAGGAGCATTAAATAGGCTTAGAGGGTCTTAATGAGGCATGGGAGGCATAAATCCTGATATTTGTGGCATTTATGGCTTGTGGATGCCGCCCCATATGATGATTTCATTTGATGATGAAATTAATGAAAATTAATTTATAATAAATATTTATTCAACAAATTCCATTGAATTATTAATTAGGTTCATTATTTGGTTTAATTAGCTCTTAAGCATGATTGGTCACTTTGGTGCAAATTTTGGCCCTTTGGTGCACAAATTAATCAAATTGGTCAAAATATCCCATTATTGGCTCAAAATTTGACTAGATTAGAATTAGAATTTGATGTTAGATGCATTAGAACCATTATCCCATTTATGATGTTGTTAACACTAAATAACAAAGGCACATGACTTGTGCAAGAGATTTGATAGAAAAGAGCAATCCAGAGCACCCAAGTGCAAATTTGGCATTTTTACTTGAACTGATCTAATAAAAGTTAGCTATCCCATATATTTCATTACCCTATTTAATGATACCCTAGCCAAAATTAGTACTTTAATATATCAATTTCAACTCATTTTAGGTTTTTTAGTGTTTTTATGCTAAATTATGCATTTTGGTAAGAATTGGTCAAAAACCTAGTTGGAGGTTATTGGTGGCTAGTTTTAGGTGTCTATAGTTTTCCCTTGTTTTGGAAGACATTAAAAGATATAATAATAGTAGTGTCTTCTCAAAGAATAAAAAGGTTTTGTATGCCTACTGCATTGATGATGAACTAGCTGTATGATTCCCCCTTGAGGGAAAAATTGGCATAAGTAGGTTGGCAAATGGTCCCTCAAAAAAGAAGTGAAATGAGGGAACCAAAGAAATAAAAATTATGGGGTGAGAACACAATTATATCAAAAAATTATTCAAAATCACTAATAATGCAAGTGGGATGGTGTTCAATGGTTTGCCCAAAGGCAGTTATAAGCATTATATGTCAATAGTGGCAACATGGCATGAAAACATAATGATTTGTCTAAAGGTGGCTATAATAATTGAGAATATGGAGATGCCTCAGTTATGGAAGACAAAAAACATAACAATATTCCCCTATATGGGTAGAAAAAGTAAAGTGGTGATAACATAATGATTTTCCCAAATGTGGTTATAATCATTGAGAAATGTAGGTGGCACAGTGTATAATGATTTACCCATAGGTGATTATAATCATTGGACCCTGAGTATGTAAAACATAATTGATTTAGCCAATGATGATGATAATCTGATATAGAAGATAAAGATGAATTGGGACAACCTACTAGTAGGGAGATGCTCATCTAAACTAACAAAGGTTAAAATTATTTTATTACTTAATTACTCTATTTGAGATATGATTTGGATCAAATCAAAATGATATTTTTGAAGAGATGTTGATTCCACCATTACTAAATAGAATTCCTAAAGCTAAGGTTTGTTATATCATGTGTTGGTAGGCATCATGGTATAACATCATGAGGACTTGGCTGAAATATGCATAAGAAATGACTCTTGTAATCCAATACTCAATAGAAAACAATGCACTAATGATAAAAACTATGATTACAATGTAAAAACATGAATATGGATTGATTCAAGTGTAAGTGTGGGAAAAGACTCATCTAATGAATGCACATAGACTGAATCAAGGTAACAATATAGAAAACAAATAAATAGGCACAAAAAAAAACAACAAAGAAAAAACAATCTAATTTAAGCCATACAAACATTACCCCTAGAAAATAGGTGATAAAAAAAAATAGAATGGGGGAATAAAATAAAAGGAATGGAGTGGCTGAGCTATCTTCATATGCACTAAGTGGACATTGTCTACATAGTTCCATGGATGTAATATCCAATAAAAACTTTAGGCCAAATGTTATTCTCCTACAAAATGGAACGAAAATAATAACTAATGAAAATAAAATAATGGATATAATTAAAGAATATGAATGGTCTTACAAAATGGTAAGTGCATGAGATAAAAGGCCAAAAAGGATGGGGAAACTAAGGAACAAGTGATTTTCTTGTGACTTAGTAAAGGTTCCCAGAATCCTTAAGGTAGAGAAGTGGTCAATGTTTTTGGTGTTTTTTGCTAAAGATTTTACAAATGTTTTTGGAATTTTTGAAGTATCTCAACTCAATCAAGAATGATAAGACATTAAATGATTCAAGATTTTAAAATGGTGAGAACATTTCTTAAGATACTCATAAAATGGTGAGAGAATAGCTTAGATTTCTCACAAAAGTGAGAGCATAATTGGAAAAGGTGACTAAGCTAACATCAATAAATATCAAGTGATACCTACATAGTCCCAAAGTAGGATATCAATTCACTATAGTTCCACCATATAATGGAGAAATTTAACTAGTGTATTATTCAATTCAAAAAAAATAGGCACAGTTGGTATAAAGGCATAGTATGGCAAGTTGGTATATCAAGGATCCATAAACAAATATTGCTCCTAGTTTTCCCATAATTTGTTATAACTAGGAAACAATGACCTAGATCAATGGTACTAATTTTCCCATAAGTAGTTATATTTATTAGCAAGACCAGTGATAAGAAAAGAATAACAAACAAAAGATGCAACCATCAAAACTTCTATCATACTGCTCTAAAATAATGTCTCTATCTAGAATGCTTGAAATAACTACTAAAAGTAATCAGACGCATTGGTGCTAAAAAGGTACAACCAATGGTAAAACCAAGGTCAAATGGGCTAGGTAGACAAGATTAAAAATATGGTTGGTTGATAGAATAGAATGGTAAAATAGATAAATAATAGGCTTAGGAGGAATGATAAGAATGACATTCACACAAAGAAGAATAGTGATAAAGTGGCATAACTAAAATGGTCCTTATAGAAAATACACCATATCACTCAAGAATAATAACTCTTGAGGTGGATAATATTTATTGGCTTAGGATGTTCATCTCCATCTAGTGTGGAAAACTTGTATGTTCCTAATCCATAATTTGTAGTAATGATGAAAGTCCCTATCTAGTCTAGTTTGAATTTACCTTTATGCTTCTTCTTAGTTCTAGTATTCTTTTAGTTTTATTTAAGAATAAGATCACCAAGTTCAAATTTTATATACTTGACATGCTGATTATAGTGGCCTTTGAGTTGATTCTGATATGCTTGAAGATTATTAAGCACAACTGTATCTTTTTCATCAAGTAGGTCTAGCTCTTGTAGGTAAGTTGATAGTCATGATCATCTAGGACATGCTTGAAAGATATGTGTAGTGAAGGAAACTTGACCTCAATGGTAAGGATGGATTATATACCATAAACAAGTGAATATGGAGTGGCTCTTTTGGGGGTAAGATATGCCCAAAGGGCATGGAATATCTAAAGGTGCCAATCATGACTAGCATCATTGACAATATTTTTAAGAATATTGACAATGGTTTTATTCAATACTTTAGCCTGGCCATTACCTTAAGGGTAATATGATGTAGAAAAATGTTATTTGATATTATATTTATCACATATCTTGTCCACATAATTTTTCTTAAATGATCCTTTATTATCAGATATAATGTCAGAGGGGATACCATAGAAGTAAATGAGATGGTTGAAGATGAACATAAAAATTTGATTTCTAGTCATATAAGTGAGGGGTATAGCTTCAACCCACTTAGTGAAATATTTGGTGGTAGTAAAGATATGTTTATGGGCATCTAAGGATGTAGGATTGATTTTACCAATGAGGTTGAGTCCCAATGTAGAAAATGGCCTTGGTGTCAACATTGGTTTTAGAATCTTGGCTAGGGCATGAATTAAATTGGCATATCATTGACATTTATTACACTTTTTTACATATGGAACTACATATGTGTCCATTATGGGCCAATAATAACTAGTACATAAGAGATTTTTGGATAAAATGGCCTTGTTAAAGTGGGCTCTACATACCCCTTCATAATACTAGTGTATATTTTACTAAAATTAAACAACAAAGTAGAGTTCTATCAAAACTATAGTGGTAAAGGGTTGATCCAAGTAGATTATAATGAGTGGAGTGACGGGTAAAGGTTGTGGTTTTTTTTTGGGATAGTTCAAGTGGTATAACTTGGTCATGAAGATAGTTATAAAAGTCTAAATACCAGATAGAATTAGGACCAACAATGTCACAAATCATTTCCATAGTTGAAGGTTCATGAGCTGGTGTAACCAAATTCTCTATGAGGAAATGATACTCTTTAGATTTTTCTATTTGTCAAATCAAAGATATAATAGTGGACATATAATCTATAGTTATATTACTTTCCCTTGGTATATGCTCGAATTGAATGTCGACAATCTATTGTTTTAGAGTGTTGACCATAGCTTTGTAAGGAACCAACTTATCATCTTTAGTTTAAAAATGGTTTATGACCTAATTGATGATTAATTGAGAATCACAATAAAACTTTATATGATATATGTTACATTTTACTACCTATAAAATTCCTACAACAAGTGCTTCATACTCAACCATGTTGTTTGTACAAGAAAAATTGATTTTGAATGATTTAGGAAATAGATCTCCCTATGGTGCAATAAATAAGAGGCCTATCCCAAATCCATGTGCATTAAATTATCCATCAAAATATTGATTCCAATATTTCTCTTCAAGAGGTATGTTAATGCTGGTCATTATGGATTCATCTAGAAATTAGAATGTGAGTGGCTCTATGTCTGTAAGGGGTGCTTTAGCATGTTGATTTATAAGGACCTATCCCTTAATTTCATTTTGATTAACATAATCTATGTAAAAATCACTAATAATCATGATCCACTTGGCCAATATACATCTTAAATCTATTTTAAATAATGGATACTTAAGTGGATCTAATTTTGAAATGGTCATGGTCTTATTGTTCAACATGTAGTGTCACAATTTCTAAGTTCCAAAGACCATGGTTAGACAGGAATTTTTAATAGGCATATAGTTGTGTTCATACAAGACCAATGTAAAAATTAAGTAGTATATTTCATGGTATTTTTTAGTGTCATCATGTTGAGCCAAAATTTACCCTAGGGCATTGTTACTAGCTGATAGATATAACAAAAATGGCTTTCTTGGCATAGGAGGCAACAAAATAGATGGATTTGTAAGATAATAATTTAGTTGTTAAAAATTTGTTTAGAAATGATCATCCCAATGAAATTTTAATCCTTTTCTTTTATAATATGTGTAAAAGGGTGTCATTTGTCTTCTAACTGAGACATGAAGCATCAAATTGACTAGATATTACCCTACAAACTATGGAGCTCTTTCAAATTGGTTGGTGGTGGCATCTCTATTATAGCTTGGACTTTCACTAGATAAACTTCAATACATGTATGAGACATGATAAATACAAGTAATTTTATTGATGTTAATCCAAATTCACATTTTTATTTATTTATTCAAACTTTGTACTCACATAGTCTTTCAAATATTCTACATAGTACTACTAGATGGTCAGCCCTAGTTTTTTATTTGCCTAGTATGTCATCGATGTAGTCTTCAGTAATATCATGCATCATATTATGGAATATGATGGTAATGGATATTTTATAGGTGTATCTAGTGTTATTAAGACCAAAAAACATAACTTAATAATAGAATATTCCCCATTGAGTGGTGAACATTGTCTTGTGTTGATATTTTGGTGCTATTATGATGTGGTTATATCTTGAAAAGCTATCCATGAGTGAAATTATTTCATAACCCACTGTGGATTTGAATATCATGTCAATATTAGGTAATGAAAAGTCATCCTTAGGGAAAGCTTTGTTTATGTGTCACTAGGTATGCCATTATGTAGACTCAAAATTTGACTCAAGAGAGGTGGTTAGTATTGTGTTAATTGTAAAATGAAATCAAATTGAAAGAAGAACACTAACAATAATACATATCTAATCTTAGACACTAGGGGGAGCTTATTTAACAAAACTAAATGGAAAACACAAATAGAATGAAAAAGATAAATGATATATTACCTTCCTTAGATGCTCTAAATGGATTGTTAAAGTGGTTTTCTCAGCTTATGCTTCAAAAGATCTTATTCAATCGAGTATGGCTACCTTCATCTTGGCACCTTTGGATTTTGATGGATTTGGATTAATAATTGGGAATAATTACACTAATTTCATGAATCTTTGGAATCAATTTATCATTATAACTTTACACCAAGATAACTTAAAAAGCAATAGGCAAGGCCTCCTATTTATAGATTTTTTGAATGGTTTAGAATCAACTTGAATTGTCCATCTCAATATAGATGTGTGTGGATAAGGATTAATTAAATTATGTAATTATAATTCATAAATAGGATCATCAATATTTGGGATAGAGGAGCCTTGAATAGGCATGGAGGTCCTTAATGAGGTATGGGAGGCATAAATCATGATATTTGTGGCATTTATGGCTTGTGGATGCCACCCAATAAGATGATGTCATTTGATGATGAAATTAATGACAATAAATTTCTAATAAATATTTATTCAACAAGTTCCATGGAATTAATAATTAGGCTCATGATTTGGTTTAATTAGCTCTTAAGCATGATTAGTCACTTTGGTGCAAAATTTAGCCCTTTGGTGTACAAATTAATCAAATTAGTCAAAATGTCTCATTATTGGCTTGAAATTTGACTAGATTAGAATTAGAATTCAGTGTTATATGTGTTATAACTATTATCCCAATTAGGATGTTGTCAACACCAAATAAAAATGGCACATGTCTTGTGTAAGAGATTTGACAAAAAATAGTAATCTAGAGCACCCAGGTATAAAATTGGCATTTTAACTCAAATTAATCTGATCAAATTTATTTAGAACATAAATTACATTTCCCCATTTAATTATACTTGAATATATCAATTTCAACTCATTTAATGTGTTGTAGTGTTTTTAGGCCAAATTGTGCATTTTCATAAGAATTGGTCAAAAGCCTAGTTGGAGGTTATCAATGGCCATTTTTAGGTGTCTACAACTAATAAAGAATTAATAATACCATATAACTCATAATTTTAATTAGAAATAAAGGATCACATCTCAAGGATTGATTAAATAATAGAAGACTATTCAGTCCTCAATAATGCTTATCATCTACTCCTAAACATCTACTAGACATAAGAAGGAAGGCTCACCGACCAACCTTTTTTCATCATAAATTTGCTATTCTAGACACCCCCAAGATAGAGACTCCCAACTTTGAGCATGCTTATATCACAAGGTAAAGGCAAGGGTGGATATATATATATATATATATATATATATATATATATATATATATATATATATATATATATAAAGGGTATCTTAACACAAAGGTACACTATGCATACCCTATAATCTAAATTTCCAGTTTTATGCATGGAGACTCCTATTCTTAGACACAAGAAAATAAACATTCAAATGATCATAAAATTTAAGCAAATCATTCAAAAATATAAAAATAATAGGCAAGATTCCATAACATAATAAGTCCCATCAAAACATTGGAGTATTAAGAGTATGTTATGTTTCACTCTATTGCTTCTTACCATTAGTCATGGGAGAGTTAAATAACCTACCACCATTCCTATCATAATAATAATTCAACTACTGCCACTGTGAAATCCAAGTAAGGGTCAAAAAATCTTCCACTATTCCCATCACATGAGCAATTTTCTATGTTACTATCAAGACATTCATGGGAGAATAAAATAACCTTCCTTTATGTCTAGCATAGAGGACATCGATATGCTACCAACATGAAGCTATTGCTTACAAATGACCATCACTTAGTGTAAAAACAACATAAATTTAATCATATAATAATTAGAAATCATTTCATTCAACTAAAGAGAAGTAATCTTTCCAAGGCCCTCAAATGGGCAAGCACTACATGGTAGCCAATGCTCAACCATGGGAAAATAATAAAATAGGTAGAATAAACCAAGTGGTCTTATTCTCCTAGAAGTAAGAAGAACAAGAAAATAATATAATAATTTCATTCAAAATTAACAAAAAAAAATTTAAGTTATTAGGGAGCCCACCAATTGACCTTTAGATCACCCAGGGACTATCCTCTAGTTGGCTAGACTCAGCTCTCCTAACTAGATGTTCATATTTTCTAATTTTTCTTATCCTATACTAAGTCTTAATTCTTTATAAATTGACCAAAAGTCCTAAACTAATGGATATCTAATTCTATATAAAAACATCTCAAAATCATCCAAATCATCCACTTATTAATCCATGCCTCATTAATGGACATTCATTCACATGTTCCATTAAGGTACATGGCACTTGACATGCACATGTGGTTTCTTCTAAGGATCCCTTACCTCTTTTCAAACTTTATCATAGTACCAAGGCAATGAAATTAATATCTTATTAATTAGACACTAGACATTCTAGACATAGGCCACAAGATCTTTAAGTCAAGTGAAAAATTGTTTTACGCACTAAGCTTAAAGGTTGGTTGCTTAATATAGATGGCAAGTCAACAAATATGTTAGAATAGATAACCCAATTCTTAGCATGTATTCAAGAAGGTTTGAAATTTATTAGTGATATAGAAATTCTTGGCATAGTCTCTTTCTTTTATTGGCCATTTTCCTGATCTTCCACATTAAATAAACACATCAAATTCCTCCAACCTAATAGTTAAAGCTATATAATTTTATCAAATAAGGTAATTTCCTTAAATTAACCCATAGCCAATCATTTATATAATATTAAAATACACATATATAATTTTATATGATTGAATACGTAGTTTCCATTTCATAAGTTTAGAAGCAATCATTCAACATGATTTAAATCAATATATCTCAAAAACATAACCAGATTTCATAATGCAACATTATGTAATATAAATGTAAGTATCATACTTTCATAAGTAATAAATAAAAACATGATTGATAATAGGTATTTTTTATGGTTCCCAACACATGAGAGCCTTCATGAAATATTTCACACCTTATAAAAACATGAATAAACAACATAATTCCATAATTAGAACATATAAGTCAGAATTTCATAGTCATCTTTATCAAAGATAAGCACTATGTAAAATTGGGCCTTACATCCCCTCCCCTTATGAAAAATTATAATTATAAGTCACTCAAAGAGGTGAGGATACCCAACCCTCAAAGGTGAATCATCTTCTAAAGTAGCTACTGATTCAACATATTTATCCCATTAGACCTTGACCTAATTTAGGTCTCTATCTCAAAGTGCTAATGCCTTACACACTAAAATCTTGATAGGATCTAAAATCATAGCCCTGTCAGTCTTAATTTGAAAGGCCATCCAATCTAATACATGAGCAATGTCAATAACATACTAGAAAAAAGAGAGAGACATTAAATACATCATGCACATGAGATAAGCTAGGTAACAAGGATAGTCTATAAGTTACTAGACCAACTATCTCCAAGGCGTTAAATGTTTAAACAAAATGAGGTGCTAAATTTGACCCTTTTACATAATGGATGGGTCTATTATTGAGTTTCACCTTCAATAAAAAATTATCACCAACATTGAAATATCAATCAATTATCTTCACATCATAATACTTATTCTATCAATTTGTGGTAGTCTCCAAGTATTGTCATACCTTAATTAATTGTCACTTAATGTCTTCTACCATGGTAGGGATAATCACAACTCTATCCTTAGGTTGATCCTAACTCAGTGGGTATATATAGGCTTGACCATATAGATCTTATGAAGGTGCCATCTTAATTGAACTATGAAAGCTATTATTGTAAGTAAATTAAATAAGATAAAAATAGTCTTCCCAATAGGATTTTTGGTCCATAACATACATGAACAACATGTCTTCTAAGACCTAAATGACTCTCTCAGTCTATCCATAAGTCTCAGGATGGTAGGAAATAGTAAAATTAAATTTAGTGCCCAATGCCTTCTGTAAATAAGTCTTGAAGAGATAAGTATATACTAGATCTCGATCCAAAATAATATTATGGATAATCATGTGTAATCTACAAATATCATCCATAAAGACTTTAACCATTGAATTGACATTATAAGTGGTCTTTATGGGAGAAAAGTGAGCTAATTTGGCTAACTTATCCACTAAGACCATGATGGAATTATGATGATAAGTCAAGGTAGGCAAGCCTATAGTAAAATCCATAGAAATAGTGATCCACTTCCATTCTAGGATCTCATGAGAATATAATAATCTTGTTAGACATTGATGCTTGACCTTTACCCTCTGGTATCCTAGACAATGAGCTAAAAAATTAGTAATATCATGCTTCAAACTAGTCCAATGATATAATTGCCTTAAATTGACATGTATTTTCTTAACTCTAATGTGTGCTTGGTAAGGAGATCTATGAGACTCGGATAGAATTAACTCATACAAGACACCAACTAAGGGAATAGAGATCCACCTTTTATGGTGTAACAAACCATGAAGTTTAAGGGAATAACTTTCAAATTCACCCTTCAAACTCATACTAGAATCTAACAACTGTCTTAATTATTTAGAGAGGTTGTCCCTTGGAAGATGCTTTAAAATATGACTTTTCAAGTTAGTTAGAAAACTCATTATTGCTAGTTCATTGTACCTCCTACTTGAGGCATCACAATCTACATTTTCATTTCCTTTAATATACAAAATTTCACATCATATTTTCCCAAAAAATCCATCCAACACCTTTGACATTCATTAAGGTTAGGTTGATTAAATATATGCTAGAAAATCAAATGATGTAATGATATTACTTCACCAAATAATCATAATAATGAAAATATATCACAATGGTATGGAAATATAAAAGAAAATATGAATAATAAATAAGCCACTTCAAGGTGAAAACATACGAAATGCTTGAAATAAGAAATGAATACTCAGTTATGATGATAAAAAATACCCACAACCTCATATATATAGTATACCTAGGCCATGGTTACTCCATAGGCTGTCCTACTAACCCAATGAAAGCATACATAAATGTAATACAACATCAAAGTGGGATAAATAAGCCAAAATTTGACTATTACTATCCCAATAGTTTAGGGGTGTAGTATGCCCTTCTCCTTCGAACCAACATTATCCTCAATGTTGAACAACTTTGGATGTTGTTGTAGAAAATCTTCACCCTCCCAAGTTGCATCATAAATACTCATGTTTTCCACTTGATTAGATATTATTTAATCTCTCTAGTTCTCAACCTCTTAGTACATGTTTTTAGGATCTTCTCTAGTTACAAAATGACTCATCCTTATTGATCTAGTTTTGGTAGCTCTATCTAGGTTGAAAATTTATGTCAATGAATTTTCTTAAGCAAGAAACATGAAATACTAGGTGGATGCAAGATGAATAAGGTAACTCCATCTTGTAAGCCACACTTCCAATTTTTTTTCAAAACCTTTTAGGGGCCATAATACTTAGGATCAAGTTTTTTTTTCCTTTTTTTATTGCTTCAAGGACATATGATTTTAAGGCTATAAATGTACAAATAACCAGTCACCCACATGAAAATGTTTCTCACTATGGTGTTGATCTACTTATTGCTTCATCCTATTTTGTGTCAATGCCAAATTCTCTCTCAAACTAGCTGAAACCTTTTGTTGATGTTAAAAGTGCTCCTCCACATCTATAACCTTGGTTTTCACCCTTAAGGAAGAAGTGATAGAAGGCGGATGGAAACCATATAGTGTTATAAATAGTTACATTTTAGAAGACATGTGGAAATATATTATACCACTATTCTAAAAGTGGTATCCGTTTAACCTAATGTTCTTTCGTATTTAATACAAAACAATAGAGATACCCTTCTAAACATTTGTTGACAACTTCTATTTATCCATCATATTGGGTATGGTAAGATGAGCTATGAGCTAGTTGAGTACCCAAATAGGAAAATATCTTAGTCCAAAAATTACTAGTGAAAATAGGATCACTATCACTTATAATTATGTTTCAGGTTCCATGTAATTTTAGAACTGCCTCTAGAAAAATAGTTGTTATTGTAATTTTTGTAAATAGGTGTGAGAGCGCAAAAAATGGGCATATTTTTTAATCTTGTCCACAATTACCAATATAACAATATTACCTTTAGAATAAGGCAACCCCATGATGAAACCATGGAAACCTCCTCCCACCTTTAACTAGGAATTGCTAAAGGTTGTAACATACCTGGGGTTTTAACTATCTTACCTTTGTTAGCATATCAAACATTCTACCAAAAAATAATTTACATACCCCTTGACTCCTTCACAAAATACTTATCACTTAATTAAGTAATAGTTTGTTAATAACCTAGAGTTTCCCCCAATTGGAGATGCATGCAACTTTGCAAGAATCTTGTGCTTCAACTCTTAATCTTTCCATAAGTATAACCTATCCTTATACCATAGGGAATTACCTTTCCATTCAAATTTTTCAAAGGATATATAAACTTACTAGACATTCTAAATTATAACCTATGTATCCTTATCCTTCCCCCACTCTAACCTAGATGCATCTGCCCAATCTACCTGCAATATGGACATTGCATAAAGTAATGTTTGTGTGGATGTATCCCACTTGGATAGTGCATCTGCTACTACATTATCTTTAACTTTATTGTATATGATTTAAAAATCATAACCCAACATTTTTGATACCCACTTTTGTTGTTCCTTAGATGATAATATTTGCTCCAAAAAATATTTGAGACTATTATGATCCATTTTCACCTTTAAATGTATAACCATCAGATAGGGCCTCCATTATTTTAATACATGAAGAATTTCCATTATTTCTTTCTCATAGGTAGGTTTTTGGGGATTATTACCTTTGAATTAATGACTCTAAAATGCAATGGGTATACTTTATTGCATTAGTATTTCTCCCAACATTTATCTAGAATCATTACATTCAATAATAAACATCTTTGAGAAGTTTAGAGTAGCCAAAATTGGGGTGGTTTACATAGCTAATTTTAATTTCTCAAATGATTTAGTGGCTACATCATTATAATAAAAGTCATCCTTATTTATAAATGTAGTGAGTGGAGCTAATATAATTCCTTAACCTTTCACAAATATTTAGGTGTAACATGTTAGTCCTAGGAACCCTTAGAGGTTTTTGAGAGTTTTCAGCATTAGCCAATCCACCATAGCTTTGATCTTATGAGGATCAACTTTGAAACCTTCATGGGATACAATATTACCAAATTACTCTACCTCCTATACTCTAAAATAACATTTGGATGGCTTTGCATAAAGTTGATGTTATTCCAAAACCATCAACACCTATTTCACATGTTGCAAGTATTCTTCCCATGTATTACTATAAATTAATATGTCATCAAAGAAAACCATCACAAAAATCCTTAAAAAAGCCTAAAATAGTGTTCATCAAGATCTGAAAAGTAGATGGTTCATTTTTAAGACCAAAGGGCATTACCAAAAGAATCATAATATCCCTCATGAGTTGTTAAAGCAATTTTATGAACATCTTCATCCCTTTTTCTAATTTTATGGTACCCTAAATAAAGATCCAATTTTTTGAAATAAAAAACACCATGAAACTAATCAAGTAAATCATTAATTATTAGAATATAAAACTTATCTTTGATGGTGTTCTTGTTGAGTTACCTAAATATAAGCACATCTACCATGTTTCATCTTTCTTGTGCACTGAGATCACTAGTGATGAATATGAACTTTGATTTTCCTTGATGATTCATGCCTCTAGTATCTCATGGACCATCTTTTTTATTTCACTCTTTTTGGCATATAGATATCTATATGGTATGATATTTGGTGGTTGAATCCTTGAAAGTAGTTGAATGACATCATGTACTCTTTTTGATGGTAGTCCTTTTAGTATGGCCTTAAAAATAGATGGGTGGTCATAAATAATAATTTTTATATCAAGATGTGGATATGACATTATGGGTTAAAATTCTATGGAACATACTCATGATATAAATCCTTTTGCCCCTTTTTACCATTTTTTTCATCTGATGTGAACTAACCGATTATGGATATTTTTCATGTAATCCCTGTAATTAAATTTATATACCTTTAGAATGAAAGTGCATGAATAATTCTTGGAATTTCATCTCAATTGTACCCAAGGTTGTGATCCATTTAACTCTAAAAAAAATGTCTATGCCATCCATGGGAATATAAAACATAAGATAATCTAGAATGTACTTTCCCACAACAAACATAACACTATGACATTTCCTTGAATAATTGAATGTACCATCTATAATCATGACCTAAAATTTTGATGTTAGGTAAATGAAAAAATTCAATCAAGTGGATGACTAATGGTTTATGAAATTATGTGTGCTCCTTGAGTCAATAAACATTGTCACCTTCTATTTCTTGAGGTAAATCACCACCTTAAGTGTTTAAGGACTATTAATACCCAAAAGTTCATGGCAAGAGATTATAGGTTTGGAATCTTTAGGTACCTTTTCTATCTCTTCCTCATCATCATATTCATTGGATCATTCAATATATAGTAACTTCTTCTCATCACATCTACGTATTTTCCTCTACTTGTTGTCATAACTGAAATATAATCCTTTTGTACATTTCTCTTCAATTTGTTGAAGGGTCAATCTGGTAGGTGGAAAAAATGATGGTGTAGATAAGATACAATATATAAAGTGAGTGAATGGATTCTTTTCTTTTACTATGAATTTTTCCTCAACCCTACATGCCATGATAATAGAATTACAAACCTTGAGTGGATTAGACATGTGTAACTCATGTTGAATGTAATCCTTGAGGCCTCCCAAAAAAGTTCATTCAAGTTCTCATAAAAAAATATCTCTATACGTAAAGATAAGTTATAAAAATTATGAATATAATTCTTGACTAAATTAGTTTGTCATAATTTTACCAATTAGATGTAGTAATTATTTATCAAATTATTATTATAGTGTAATTGCAACTCCTCTATAAAAACTAAGTAGGTGACACTTAGAGTCAAATTTTTCTTTTGAGTACTCAACCATCAATACCAAATGAATTATTCAAGTTATAGATACAAGGATGCCATGGTAAACTTTTGTCGACATGAGATCTGATGTAGATCAAAATAATTATCCATATGGTTGATCCAATTGAGTGTATCCTTTCCATCAAATTTATGTATATCTACCTTTGGTAATAAGTTTAGTTGTGGCAAGGTAATTGGATTTGGATTAGGCTGGTTGGGAGATCAAAATTGGTGGGGTTGTGTAATATTGATAGGTTGATAATTTTATGGATTATTTTTTAAACCCATCATGATATTTTCTAAACTATATTGTACATATTTCATATCAAATTATATGCTTTACATCTCACTTTAAATTTCTTAAACATTGTAGTAAACTGACTAACTTTATGATCTGTCTCAAGGAACCTTGGTATAAAGGATGGAATAACTCCCCATTCCAAATCCATATCTTCTTTGTGATTATGTTTACTTGGGGTTTTATCACCCTTTCCTTGGCCCCTAGGTTATGGTCTTACCATAAAAGGGCTTGATAATGTCAACCTTGATTAGCACTTTTAACCTAACTTTAATTAATATATTTTGTACTTATGTTAGCCTCAAATTATAAACTACAAAGAACATACCCCAAATATATTTTTATAATATTTTTTAAAATGTAAATAAATCTGAAAAATTCCTTGAATTATGCACTACAAAGAAAAGTCAGGAAAAAACCTAAAATGGCTATAAATTTTGTGAAATAAATCCAATTGAGTTTAAATTTTAAGAAAATATTTACTGAATGATTTTTGACCTCTAGTAAAAACATTGAGTTGATTCACAACCATTTACAATATATAACCAAATTACAACATCTAGGTTTTTTTACCTAATTATGGCCCAAATTGATGCTCTAATACCACTTGTAATTCAATATTACTTCACCAAATAATTAGAATACTATAAATATGAATAATAAATAATCCACTTCAAGGGGTAAATAAGTAGAAAATATGAATAATAGATAATCCACTTGAAGGGGGAAACCTCCCAAATATTTTTAATAAGAGATGAATACTAAATAATGATGATAAACAACCACCAAAAGCCTCTTATATATAGTTTACCTAAGCCATGGTTACTCCAAATGTAGGCCTACTAACCTAATGAAAGCATAGAGAAATGTGGTATAACATCAAATAGGGATAAGTAAGCCACAAGTAGGCTATTCCTATCCTAATAGGTTAGGGGCATAACAAATGATCTATCTTTAAAACATAATGATGACCAAGAAGGAGTGTTTCCATATTAAGCAAGAATGAATGATGGCTGAAAATTCCATATCATACATGGAGTATCTCATCTCATAATCCTTGAGTTTTCAATATTCACATTTGATAGCTTTGCCTTCTTACATGAGTACAACTCCTAATCCTTCATTAGATGCATCAATACAAATAAGGAATTCTCTCATAGGATTAGGTACAACAAAAATTAGTGCACTAGTGTTTCTCTATTTTAGTAGCTAAAAATATTACTTGCACCTTGCTATCTAAACAAACTTCTTACCCTTTTTCTAAATTGAAGTGATGGAATTCACAATACAAGAAAAATTATCAACAAAGTGTCTATAATGTTCTACCAATCCCATGAAGCTATAGACTTATGCAACCTTAGAGGGTGATTTTCATTTCATAATGGCATGACTATTGGTAGGATACATAGAGATTCCTTATCTTAAAATTATGTGCCCAAGATATTTCACCTCAAACTACACAAATGCACAATTCTCTAAGTTTCCAAATAACTGATTCTCTCTTAAAACCTATAGGACCTACCTAAAATGGCCCTCATGTTGCTCTTCATTTTTTGAAAATATTAAAATTTCATCAAGAAACACTAACATGATTTGATCCAAAAGGGATAAAATGCTCCATTCATCAAACTAATGAATATTGCCAGAGCATTCATCAACCCAAATGGTACAACTATAAATTCATAATGCTCATACCACATTCAAAATGTAATCTTATGAATATTAGACCTTATGATATATAACTGATGGTATCTAGATTTACAATTTATCTTGTAAAACACTTTGGCTTCCCATATTTGAAAAAACCAAATCATCAATTATAGGTGAGAAATAATGATTCTTAATCATTACTTTATTCAATTGGTTATAATCAATGTACAACCCAAGGGATCCATCCTTATTCTTCATAAAGATGATTGGTGCTCCCCATGGGGACACAATAGGATGAATCAACCCTTTCTCTTAGAGTTTATCATGAAGATGTAACTTTAGTTCACACAACTCCATGGTGGTCTTTCTATATGGTGATTTTGATATGGTCTCATCCCTAAGTATCACATCAATCTAAAAATCAATATAATAAAGAGGAGAAATACCCAATAATAAATCTATAAATGCATTAGGAAATTACCATAGAATAGGATGCTCATACAGAGAAGACTTCTATGATTCATCCAACATTTCACTTACCATGATAGAAAATAATTGACAAAAATTCCTTACACTCTTCTTGAGTTTCATTATAGTGATCATGTGAAGGGAAATGGGTCTCATGACTCTAGATATTACCAAAATTATGCTGAGGTCATCTTGACACTTGATAACCTTATCATCACAATCTAAATTATATTTATGACCTACAAGCAAATCCATACCCAAGACAATGTCTTAGGTTCCCAAGGGAGTAATGCAAAAGTATATTATAGTGGAGAAGACACCAAGGTCTAATATTCAAATACTAACTAGGGAGCTAATAGACATCTTGGTCCTAAAGTACAACTCAACTATCCAAATTTACAAATACATAATAACCACTATCCTACAATGGTCTAAAATAAAATTAAAAATAAAGGAGTTTGATGCTCTTGAATTAATAAAGAATAAAAATAAAAATATTTATATCATACATGTGGCCTCTATGACCATTCTATGGTGCTTAGCTTGGTGATCATCCACTACTACATAAATCCTTTATCCTTGACCCAAATCACCCATTGTTTTCTCTAACATTTAGGCCTTATTCCCACTGGCAATCAATATTCCAAGAGGATAGTCTTGTGTAAAATGATTGAGAGATCCATAAGTGAAATAAACACCATTTTACTAGTGTCACCTTGAGGGGGATCTAGTTATTCTAGATCTAAAATAAGTAGTTAACCCTAATGGTCTTGCCTACTTAGACTATTGATCATCCTAAGTTATAACATCACCTTACCTTCAATGGTATTTGTCAAACTAGTTCCTACTCTGATTATGGCCAAAATGATTACCCTAAGACTATTATTGTTAAGGGTACCTAAAGTTGGATTGATTTTCTTTCTAATCTCACCAAGGTGCAAGTTGTGCACCTTAAGACTTTGAGTCACACTGAGATTGTAATTTGCCACAAAACCTCTCTCATGCATCCTAAGTATTTATAAAATACTCTTCAACTAAGTAGGCCTTTTTAAACTGATGCTATAAAAGTTTCTAGAGCTAAAATGTGGACTACTCACTTATATTATTTCATTTATATAGCCTTGCACATATTTGATCAAATCTAGAAAATGACACTCACATTGATAGTGGAACTTCTATAAAAAAAGGTCATGAAATTCATATACCTTGTTTTAAATACATTTAAGGGATAAGTAGTGTGTTATAAATCACCCCTTAAACAATTCCTAAGTGAGGGAAGCTAGTGTCATGGAGTTTTTGCTCTTCACCTTCTAACCACATCTTGGTTGCATCTATGAGAATATGGGTGCCCAAATGGGCCTTCCCATTAGAGTCAAAATAATATAAGGTGAAATATCCTCTCTTACTTAAAAAATGATATTCTAATAAAAATCCTTCTTGAGTCCCATTAAAAGTAGGAAGATGAATCCTGATGAAGTCTTTAACAAGTTGTCTAGGTGCATGCTTGGGAGGGAGGTCTAAGTCTTATCTATCTCGCTGCTCACCATGGTGATAAAAACCTATATCACCCTTAGAATAGTGGTGTATTTGACTTATAAACATCTCTATTTCCCTTTTAAATAATTCTTCATAATCTTGGGAATGTCATTGAGAGTGACTTTATACTTCATGTTAAACCATAGGTAATCTCTCCTACAAGACATCCTACATCTATTACACGGCTATGAAGAGTTATGGTCATATTTAATTTAGTCCAATCTAAATGGGATGATCATGATTAATAAGGGGATAATCACCATGACATGATTAATTTCCTCCTCTCATTATATATGCCAATAAGAGAAAGATCAAAAAACATGTAGAGATAAGAAAACTATAAATAATGTAAATTACATAGAGCTCCCAATGTTTTAACCTAAGCTCTGATACCAAAATGTCATGCCCATTTTTTCCTAAAAACCAAGCATGAAATAGTTAAAACACAAATATTCAATCAAAAACACATAATCAAATATTATAACTCATGTTAACCATAACACTCAAGCAATCCCTACCACTACCACTATTACATAATTGGAGCACGCACTAAATCCAAAGCCCATAATCCTAATTCATCTAACCAACTATCATAATTCTCCACAAGCTTAGATTTAAGATTGATATGATTATGACATTAAGATGGTAATCAATTAAACTTAATTTTAAGATGACATAGTCGACATCCACATGGCTACTTTGATAGAATCCAAGGCCATACAAGTTATTCCTCAAGATTTCATAGAATTTTTTTCCATGTGGCATCTTACCACTTATCTTTAGGGCTGAAAATATTTCACATTGTACTCAAAACCTTGAGAATATGTACCATTAGGATTATTCCAAATGGTAACTATTATGGTATGGAATTGCACTCCTATGGGATAGTTCTTTAGGCCTTCCCACTACCAACCATATTATGGGAGAAACCTCAGGCTATGGGTATCTTGTAGTGAGGTTAAACATATAGATAAGGTTTACTTCCTCTTGGTAGATCACATAACTAATTTTTATGCTTAGAAAAGGAATAGAGAGGGTGTAAAGGGTAATTAAGAGAGATAAAAGGGTGATGCACCAAGTTTAAATGACACTCACATAAGCACGAAATAAATAATGATGCAACATAAGATAATCCTTACTCACACAATCTCACAAAACATCTAATTTTCATAAGTTTTTCATAAAATAGGCTCATGAAGCAATAAATGAGGCAAAGAGGAATTTTAAGATTCACACCAAGAAACCATTAATGGTAGAAAGAGCTCAATTGTATACCTATAAATAACTTGAAAGCATCTAAAAATAGGCAAGAAAGGAGGATAATGGACATGGAAGGACACTTAATAACAATGCTATCATGAATAATCTTTTTAAACACAATTTAGCGGCAAAACTAGGTAAAAATTAATTTCATTTATTTAAGAGGTCTTTCACACAAATTTTGATAGGGTTTTTCTTATCAAATAAGAGTCTCCTTTTTTAATAAATGAGGAGAAATGGGAGATATATGAGAAAAGTGGGGAGAGAGAGGAGAAGTACATAATAAAAAATTAATAAATGAGTTTCAACCACCCTTCATGAATTTTAAACCATGTTTGGATCAATTAAGACTAATCCTTCATCAGCAAATTAACCTTCGTTATCCCAAATAGTCTTTAAGTCACCTCATTGTTTGAGACACATACTAGAAGATAGAAATTATTAAGGATGATGAGTCATGATCTATTAAGAAGGAAAATTTTCCAAATACTTTTGAAATTTCATTAAATTCCCCACATAACTTTCTCAACCTCCAAACTTCTCCTCCAAACTTCATCTTGATATGTTCTTTACATTATAAGACAATCACTTAAAATTATTCATTTGGTGTCCCTTCCGATCCTCCTTTCACAATCACAACTCTTCCCTTACTCTAAACCCTTAGAATAGGTCTAATATAGATAAAAACAAATCTTCTTATTAGTTTTCATATAGTCATAATTTCAAAGAATATCTATAGGTTACTTAGTCTCTTCATCATGATAAAGAAATAAATTCAAAACCTAAGATAAAATTCATAACCTGACTGAGTAGGCCTTTTCATAAAATTAATCTTTAATGGAAGAATATGCATTTGTAGTATTTTCTCTAGTAACCAATATCATATTTTGATCTTGTATCTATACACGCAAGCTTACATTATAAAATCTTTCGATCTAACATGTCTTCCTATATGGTATCTAATTACGATGATATTTATTTCATTTTAAAATATGATGATTGTCACATTATACACATGTATTCATCTTATTACCTCTTATAAACTTGATTAAAATTTTCTCCATCAATCTCATCGAAAGTCTCTTGGGCTTGAATTTTAATTTTGCCATTGATATTTCATCCTGAATTTTGAGATCATACTACTTGGTAGCTTCGTATTCATTATATGGATTCTATTGTCAATCTCCATCTAGTTAACAAACTTATGACATGTGGTGATCTTGCATATAATTTGGGCTCATTGACTTATTTACTTGATATACAATGTCAATATTTTATATACATGATCAAATATATGCCATTAATCTGTTAATTCACTATGATTATGACACATGGCACCATCATGTTCAACCTCAGGATCCTCTGACCTATTGACTTTGTGCTCATAATTAGATATATATTTTAATGGTTAAATGTGCACCATAAATCTATATTGACTTATTGACTTCATTTATCACTTGCATGTAATTAATCCTTGATCTGATTGAGCAAGGTTTTAATACTCGATAGCCTTACGTTTAATTCATATCTTGTTAAATATATTTTGAATCCAAATGGATATTTTTTATGGATTTAATTAGATATCCCATGGCATATCCCACATTTTTATATCATTTTTTAATTATTATATCTTGATATATGAAATACACTAAGAAACCAAACTTGTTGAGGATATTCATGGCATAAAATACATTATTTTCATGTAATCCTTCAACATTGATTTACTTCTTATGTATACTTATCAAATGAATAACCAAAATAATATGTTCATTCCTTATTAACCTTTATAAAGATAGTGGCTTGATCCATCCAAGAAAAAAATATGTATGTGGACCAATATTGGCTAATATTTTTGGTGACCTCCTAGGATTTCATGCCTAATATGCAACAGATTAGTTTCTTTATCTGATCCATTGGGCATATGGAGTCACAAGTCTCTATTTATAGTTGATATGAAACTAATACAAGGTTTTCCATTTTTTAAATCCTCCTCTTGAATAAAAAATGACAAAACGAAATAAAACCAACCCTATGCCCAAGGCACCTAGGGAAGAAAAACACACAACTGAAAAGATGTGCATAAGGCACTTAGAGGAAAATAAAAAAAATTATTATATTATGTATTTTATATATATATATATATATATATATATAAAATTTATAAAAAATATTCTAATAACAAGTATTTAAATTAATCCCATTGATTGGGATAGGTAATACCTCTCCATCTAGCTTGGCAAGATGAAAAACATTATGCTATTTACATCTATGGATTAAGTAAGGACCACTCCACAATCTGTCAAACATGGTATGGTTTCCTGACTTGGTCCTTTTTTAATCCCACTTGAGGAATAAAACCCCTTATTTTAAGTCCCTTGTTATGGATCTCTTGTCAAAGGATTTATTAACTTGAGATTGATGTGACTCTAGTGTCTTCATTGTAAGGACCATTGTTTCTTCAAGCTCCATGAGCTTTTCCATCCTTGTGCTCATAGGTTTACTCTTTATCAACTCAAGTTGATGGGATAACTCCAAGGTAGGTAACTTAATAGAGATGGGAAACTTGGCTTCCCTCCCACATACAAGGACAAATGGTGAGTTTCCAATGGTAAATTTAGGAGTCACTCTATCAGCCCATAATTTTTTCCTTAACTTAATGTGCCACACTCTCTGATTCTCTTCCATTGTCCTATTGATGATCCTTATTAAGTTTTTGTTTATTTAATCTACTAATCCATTGCCTTTGGGATAGTAATTTTAGGATGTACTATGTTATATGCCCGGCTAAAGTGCTCACTCACTTGTCTTTATGCCAATAAATGTTAAGGTATTATCTAAAATTATTGTTGTTGGTACACCAAATATCATTACTATACCATCATAAAAACCAACACTACTATTTCATTAGCTTCTTTCAGGGTAATCACTTCCACCCACCCAATGAATTAGTCAAGAGTAATGAGTACCCACTTGTGTCCTCTACTAGAAGGTGGATTGATCATTCCTATGAAGTTTAAGCCCCACTACATTAAGGGTTGTTCCACCTAGATTGGGTTGAGAGTAAGGGTTGTCAATATTTTCTTTCCTAAAATGATAACACACTTTGGGAACTTTATGACCCATGCATATGAATCCTTGAATAGGTTGGGCTAGTAATAACCATCTCTCATCACCTTTGTTAATGTAGTCCTTAGATCAAAATGGCCTCTTGTGGGCCCATCATGAAATTATTTCAAGGGCCTAGTCACTTGGTCATCATTTATGCATCTAAGAAGTAATCCATTTATGTCCCTTTTGAATATAATACCATCAACCAATCCATAAGGTATGGATTGAAGTCTAAAATATCTTCTCTTTACTTTATTCATACCTTGAGGGCATTGACCTATTATCAAGAACATTTCTATATCTTGGAGCTAGCTAGTGTGAGGTGGAGGTACATATATTTGTGAGTTATATTATGTCACTAAGACATCATATTTATCTTCCTAAATATCATAAACCATATGCTCACATAAGACTTTGCCTCTCAATATCTTAGTGACCTTGTTCTCCACATCATAATCTATCACCTTGGTAATCCAACCGACCCTCTTCTCATTCAAGTATTTATTAAGAATGAAGTCCCTCACTCTAAGATGAGACACCATAAGATATATTTTTACATTAGATAGCATTGGTCTGAACATTTTGAGGCTTCTTAATACTGTAAGGACTTGATTTTATATAAAAGTATACCTTACCTCATACCTCACAAGCCCTTGACTAAAAAATGCAATTGAATGATCAATCCCTTCACCATTATCTTACATCAACGTAAATGGTATATTATAAATATTGACAAAGGGATACAATATGATATACTTTGAGAAATCAAGATTCATGAGTGTGGGTGCTTGGGTAATGGCCTAATTATAGCCTCAAATGTTATTTTGCATTCATTAGACCAAGTGAACACTTAGTTATTATTAAACATCTCATTGATGCATTTTACCAAGTTGTAAATACTATATATAAATTTCTTCATGAAGTTTATTTTTCCAAGAAAAATATGGAGTCCCTTCCTATGCTTGGGTAAGGATAATGCCAAGATGACACTTATTCTATTAGGATCAATAGTTAATACCATATTTGAGATAATATGTCCTAAGAGTTTGACCTCATGGACAAAAACACACACATTTCTTAAGATTAAATGAGATCCTGTATTCTCTATATATTTTAAAGATCAATCTTAGGTGATCCAAGTACTCATTAGCCTTCTTGGGAAAATTATTATGTCATCCAAGTAGACTAGAACCATCTGATTTAACAAGCCTTAGAAATCCATGTCCATGGGTCTTTGAAAATTTTGTTTTGTGTTTGGCAAGCCAGAAGGCATCTTCTAATAAGCATATGTGCCTTAATTTTTGGTGAAGGCATTCTTGTATTGATCTTCTTCTCTTACTAGCACTTGGTTGTATCCTGAGTACCCATCCAAAAGAGAGAAGCATCCTAAACCAAAAATTAGTTGAAAGAGTTGATTCATGGATGGTAAGGGGTTGTGATATTTAAGAGAGACCTTGTTCAAGTCTCTAAAGTCAATACACAACTAGATCTCACCATTCTTCTTCATCACAGGTGTTGGGTTAGCTACCCATGAGGAGTGCTTGATGGGTAAGATGATATTGGATTCAATCAATTTAGTCAATTATTTCCTCATTAAATTATCAATTTTTTGGTTTATAGACCTTTTATTTTACCTCACAGCCTTAGCATTAGCCTCTAATTCTATAGTGTGTTAGGCTAGCTCAGGATCAAAACCTCTTAGGTCACTATACTCCCAAGTAAAGATGTATACATATTCTCTACAAAGTTCAATGAAAACATGTTTTTCATCCATAGTGCTTACCTTTACAAGTTTCAAGAGCTTGTATTTGAGGATAATAACTCTTTCATAGTTCTCCTCATCAGTTGACATCACTACCTTATCTTTCCTCATGTGGTCTCCATCATCGAAAAGACCTTTAAGGGTGACTAACATGTTAGGAATTTTGTTAAAGCTTAATTGAACAATTTTTTCCTCATACTAATTTTGGAATTTACCTTGGTTTATTAAGGAAAACTCTACTTCCTTATATAATAAATAAGTAATCTACTTATTGCTATTGAAGACCTACCAATGAGCTTCATTATTTAGGATTGATGGTCTTACCATCACTTTAACATGTGGCTGTATTATGGACAATATACACCTAAAACTTGCCATCAATATCCTCCAACCAATATTTTGACTAATTCTTACCAAAATTTATAATTTGGCCTAAAAACATTAAAACACATTGAAAGAGTTAAAATTGATATATTCAATTGCCTATTTTGGCCAGGGTATCACTAAATGGGATAATGCATTTTATGGGCCAACTAACTTTGATCAAATCATTTCAAGTCAAAATGCTAATTTTACACATGGGTGCCCTAGATTACTCTTTTATACTAAATTTATTACATGAGACACATGCATTTTTATTTGACATTGGAAGAATCCTAAATGGGATAGTGAATCCAATGAATTTGACATTACATCCTAATTCCAATCCAATCAAATTTCAAGCCAATAGCAAGACATTCTAACCAATTTGATTAATTTTTACACCAAAGAGCCAACATTCACCAAAATGACTAATCATTTTAAATTCTAATTAAACCAAAACATGAGCCTAATTAAGAATTCTGTAAAACTTGCTGAATAAATCTTTATTGGAAATTAATTGTCTTTAATTGCATCATCAGGTGATATCATTTCTTGAGAAGACATCCCTAGGCCATAAATTCCATAAATATTAGGATTCATGCTTGATATGCCTAATTAAGACCCTCTATACCTATTCAATTCCCCTCTATCCCAAATACTGATGAGCTTATTTATGAATTTTAATTGAAAAATTGGATTAATCCTTAGCCACACATCTCCATTTAGAGATGGATGGTTCAGGTTGATTTTAGCCATTTTAAAAAATCTATAAATAGGAGGCCTTACCTATAAAAAATATCTTGGATAATACAAAGTTATAATGTTAAATTGATTCTAAATTATCATGAAAATTAGTTTTATTATTCCCAAATACTAATCCAATCCAATTCAAAGCTACAAAGTGCCAAGGAGATATGGAGGTAGCCAAGCTTCCATTGATGCAAACTTCATGAGCACAAACCAAGCAAGCCACTACAACAAGAATTTTGGAGCATCCAAGGAAGGTTTATTCTGCCTTTTAATTTTATCTACTACTATATTCTTATTAACTAAGATTTCCCTAGAAACTAGACCTAGAGATGTTATGCTAGTGTGTTTATTTCATTTTGGGACTAAAACAATACTAGCCATCCTCTCTCTTGTAAAATTCCTAGTTTACCACTACTAGAATGTAGTGGGATTATAATATCACTCATTTTAAGGAGTGGTTGAAATATTTCTACTAGAAAAATATTGGAATTTCAATCCCACCTCTAACTCAGTGGTGAGATTGTACTATGAGTTACAATATTGCAATGTGCAGAATAGGCCATTGTCCAAAGCTTGGTTTGGGGTCATCTAGACTCTTTTTTGATGATTTTTTTAAAGACCATGTGTTTTCTCTTGAATTTTCATAATATTCCATTATTTTATCTTGAAATTGCATATTTTTTCACAAAACCTCTTTTTACGTCAAGTGGCTAGATTGTGACCTTGAGTAGCAGTATTGTGACCCGAAGTAGCGATATTGTGACCTCGAGTAATAGGATTATGACCCTAATTAGTGATATTATGTTCCCTTGTTAATCTTACCTAAATAGTGATATTACATGTTTGACTCATGGTTTTGTAGAGTTTTGGGATTGCTCTATGTAGTATTGGGATTACACTGTGTGAACTCGAGACTTAATTATCTCATAAAAATAATTTTAAACTTAAAATAGATTCAAAACTAAGGGACATAATGTTTTTTCATTGCAAGACCAAGTGAAATATTTGATAAAGCATGATTTTTACACCTCTTTAGAATTTTAAAATAAACTAAAAATATTTCTTTTGGTGTGTATGAAAACTTTTTAGGTTGATTTCTTAATCAAGTTTCATGATTTTCTTTGAAAGCTACAACTTAAGACTAAGAGGTCAAAATAACACCATCTTATCTTTCATTTGGGTCTTAAAATTAAATTTACTTATCAATTTTATCTTAAATATGTTATTTAAATAGAATTTGATTGGAAAAAATAGATGTGTTGTGTGTATGCTCTTCCATCTATCCCCTTTAGGGAACTTTTGGAATCAAAAGTACCATCCTTACTACAAGCATTCCTATTCCAAGGCATAAAAAGAATATCATCTAAATTAATCCCTAAAAATTCATCATTGTTTGGGTGACCTTGAAAATGACCCTAAATTCTTTCTATTAGTAATTTATTTTTATGAAAACTTGGATTGTGAGGGGGCCTTCATTAACTTCCATAAGTTATTTAGGGAAGCTTTGACTCATGGTTTCATCTGCTAACACTAACTTCACCCACTCCCATTAGGATTAGAGGTTTGCATGGTTAAACCACCTTTAGTTTTGAATTTTCACATGGGATGTATCTACACTTTGGATATTGCACTTCACTGAGTAAGTGACAAATGTAGTTGTTGTAAAAAGGATACGACATTTTTTCAACAAGCCAAGTGCTGTGGACACCCAATTATGTGTGTTTCTTTTAAATCATGATGTGAAATTCATTATGTAATTGATCCCTATATAATGATTGAAAACTAATTAGATTTAGTCAACCCCACATTACCACACCCTTAATAGGAATTTGGATGATTTACTTGTATTTTGTTATTTTCTTACTTGGTGTTTTGATACTAAAACCTAATATTTTTGTTTACAACCATATCAAACATCATCTTTAGCCAATCCAAGTCATCTTAATGATTATAACCACCTATGGGAAAATAATTATTTTGAATTTTATTATTGATTATAACCACCTTTGGGTAAATCAGTATCATTTTTAAATCAATACATGCAATCATTTTTCATTTGGATTAATCTCACCCATAGTTTAATCCCACTTTTTCTTATTTCTTTTTTTTAGGGACCATCTATCAACAAATGTGACAACCACTCCATTGAGGGGCCATCATCATATGCCTCCCAAATACCATTTGGAGCTTTATTTTTCAATCATCATCTTCGGCATACAAACCATTTCTCATTATTTGAGAATACATTTTTATGCCTATGATTTGAAACATCTTCCCAAATAGGGGAAAAATCTATACACCTAAAATTGGCCACCTATAACCTCCAACTAGGATTTTGACTAGTTCTTACTAAAATTTATAATTTGGCCTAAAAATACTAAAACACATTGAAAGATTTGAAATTGATATATTAAATTGTTGATTTTGGCTAAGGTATCACTAAATAGGTTAATGCATTTTATGGGCCAGCTAATTTTGATCAGATCATTTCAAGTCAAAATGCCAATTTTGCACATAAGTGCCCTAGATTGTTATTTTTTACCAAATTTCTTGCTCAAGGCATGTGCCTTTGTTATTTTGCATTGGAAGAATACTAAATGGGATAATTAATCCAATGCATCTAAAATTTCATCCTAATTCTATTCCAATCAAATTTTGAGCCAATAATAGGACATTCTAACCACTTTGATTAATTTATGCTCCAAAGAGCCAAGGTTTGCACCAAAATAACTAATCATATTTAAGGTTAATTAAACTAAATCATGAGCCCAATTAAGAACTCCATAGAACTTGTTGATAAAATATTTATTGGGAATTGATTGTCTTTAACTACATCATCAGGTGATATCATTTGATGGGAAGACATCCCTAGGCCATAAATGCCAAAAATATTAGGATTCATTCCTCTCATGCCTCATTAAGACCCTCCATACCTATTCAATGCCCCTCTATCCCAAATATTAGTGAGACTATTTATGAATTTTAATTACAAAATTAGATTAATCCTTAGCCACATAACTCTATTTGGAGATGGATGGTTAAGGTTGATTCTAGCCATTTGTAAAAAGCTATAAATATGAGGCCTTGCTTATGAATAAAAATATTGGATAATTCAAAGTTAAGATGTTGAATTTATTCCAAATCCTCATGTAAATTAGTGTTGTTATACCCAAATATTGAGCCAAGTCAAGCCAAAGCCACAAGGTGCCAAGGAGAGATGGAGGTAGACAAGCTTCCATTGATGCAAAATTTATGAGCGCAAACCATGCAAGCCGCTACAATAAGAATTTTGGATCATCCAAGGAAGGTAAAAGAATGTTTCTTTTCCATTTTAGTTATGTCTTCCATTATAATCTTGTTAACTAATCTCTCCTTAGTAACTACACCTAGAGATGTTATGCTAGTGTGTTTATTTCATTTTGATTTCATTTTAGGACTAACACAATACTAAATATCCTTTCTTGAGTTAAATTATTAGTTCACATGGACTTCATCAACTCATTTTTGATGTTAAAATGAGCTCCCACAACTGCCAACCTATCAACATGTTGATTTTGATTCCTTGGCACTATTAGATGTTGAAGGCCTCAAAATCTTCAAATATGTCCTAGACTTTATGTTTGTAAGATTTCATTAAGGGATTATTTGTGTTATTTTGGCATTTGACCTAATGCACTATCACCTCACTATCCCCATATACTTGTAACTACTCGATTCCCCTCTTACTAGCCTATTTAAGGCCATGGATGAGGCTCTCACACTCAAATGAATTGTAAGAATAACTAAATTTTAACATGTAAGAGGAAAAGTACCTATCATTATAGGGGGATATTAAAATCACACCTGCACCTACTTTATGTTTTTTCCTTGAGCCATCAAAGAATAATTTCCACAAACAACTAGTATCTTCTTGAGGTCTACTAAGGTATGGCATTGAGTCTTTCTCCTCATTCAATTAGTATACTCCTCTGTGTCTTTCCTCAACACCTTATAAAGGGTAAATTAACTGATTTTCACTCTATAACTCATCTAAGAACATATTAGGTATATCCTTAGGATGAGTGTCTAGTTCTTGACTAGTCGGGTGTTCATCTTCATCAATAATGATATAATTGATGCTGGGCTATCTAAACCATAAGTATTAATGTCAAATTATTTATTGGGATCAGTTTTGATGGATACCTTGGTCCCATACATTATCCTGAAGGCCATTTAGGACCAATCTACTACTAGATAACCCCTAGTTTTTGTTGTGAAGTCTCTAGATAAGCATAGATAAAAATGAGAAAGCACATATAGAATCAACACATCTTAAGGCACTAAAACACTAGGAAAAACATGAAAGGTAATTTTTATACCTTTGATGATGCCAAATAATTTGGTGGAAGATCCATCAAGCTATAAAACTCCTTTAGAGTGGGGTTCATACTCTAAACCAAGCTAAACTGCTATTGACTTTAGCATTATTAAAGTAATTATTCAACTTTCTATCATGAAATTATGTACTAAATAGTCACTAATGATCATATAAATGTATAAGGTAAGAGGTTTTACCACCTTGTTTGATTGTCCTTGATTAAGCTCTTTGTTTATATTGGTGAGAACTACATTTTCCTTGCCTATTGGTTTCTCATAAACATTGATTTTTGACAAACCCTCTTGAAGGATATCCAATTAAACAAGCATATAAAGCATTTCCCACATTAGCATACTCACATTGTAATTTTTTATTTATCAAATAATATTGTTTGGTAAACCACCAACCTTTGCTTGTGCTTTAGGACCCACAACCATACTTTGAACTTGTGAGTTTTGGGGTATAAATTCATTCCCTTGATTCTTATTCTTTTGAGTTATTAGAGATTTTAAAGCTATTAGAAACATTAAAATAATAGTAGGTTCACTTGGATTTAATAGTAATGGAGTAAAAGTAGGAGGCTCTTTGACTACTGCCTAGTTACCATCCATATTCCTTCTTTTGAACCTTGTATTAGTTGCTAGTAGAATGTATGTTTTGTTAGGTTGTGGAGCTAAAAGCTTCACCAAGATGCAAATAGGAGAAGTTACAGAGGTTACAAAGGTTGCAGAGAGTTGCAAAATGCATTGCAGGGAAACTGGTGTTAATCTGATCAATTGACATTAGTCAGACAGTAGTGGAGAAGCAACCGGTGTCGGTTACCAGTCAGCCAACATCGGTCAGGGAGGTGTCGGCATTGGCAGCCTGTGCATGAACATGTAGATTGCATGTTGTTTTCAGAGAGTCTATTTTTGGACTAATAGTTTACATGTTAAAGACTAGTCTTAGTCTTGAGTTGTGCATCTAATTATTGTAATTAAGATAGGCTAATTATTGTAAGCATGAGATCTATACATGGACTCATGGGATGTATTATAAACTTGTAGCTAGAGAGTAAGAGAGCAATATTATAAGCTCCTTCTGAGAGAGGAGAGCAATGGTGTGTTCCTCCTAGTGCCACAATACTAAGGTGGGTGTTGGTTTGGAGAATCAGAAGGGTTCTTCATATTTGTATGATCTTAGTCAGCAGGTAAGCATGGCTTCTTTTGGAGATCTACAATGGTGAGTAAGGTCTAGTGATTTGTAGGTAGCAGCAGAGAGTAGGAGATCTACTTGGAGTACGGTTGTGTACTTGGTGTACTAGCAACATGTTACTGACTGGTTGGAGAGGTGAACATCAATTCTATATTGGAGTTGATTATTGAGACTGAGAGAGAGAGGGAAGAAGGTCTTGAGGTGTGGTGAGCCTTTGAGGTGGAAGAAGAAGTGGCATCTTCTTTATTGTATATTCTTCTGAGTGATTATTAATACAATTGTGTATTGTCTCTCATATTCCTGTGTTATTTCATATTTCTAGTTACTTATTGATTCTGGTTAAATTTTGTGTTTAGTTGCTAATACAAGAAGTAATCATATGTGCTCTATTGGTGGAGTAAGATCTTGACAAGTGGTATCAGAGCTTGGTTGTAGGTTCAAGAGCTGATACCATCAGGTGGTATCAGAGCTTTTGGTTGGATTGACTAATAGGTGGTTCAGATTTGGTAGTGTTTTTTGATTATAGGTCACTCACAGGGGTTTTAGATTGAGTGGGAGTATAGCAATGGTAGAAGAAAGTAAGCTACGAATGGAGAAACTGAATAGCACGAATGGTTTGATTGATGGAAAGAAGGAGCAGGGAAAAGGAGATTGTTGGTCGATAGAAGATCAACGTGTAGAAGCAGATGTTACAGGTGATGTTACACAAGTTGCTTTGGATAAATTAGAATCTTTGATTACAGATTCTTTTGCCTCTTTCCATGTAGCCTGAAATAGAGCATCTTTTCATGGGTACATCTTTGGAGACTTTGGAGAGATTTATTTAGGGGTTGGAAAGCCTTGTCAGATGATTGATGAAGGGGAAGTGAAGCTGAAATTGCAGATAGATAACACATAGGTGGTGAAGGAGGTCATGTAGGTTCCAGTCTTGGAGATGAGTCTAATTTCTTTAGGAAATTTGGGTGATGAGAGATGCACTGTAACTCTCACAGCAGATGCACTTGAATTAGATGGTGGTAAGAAAGTAGGTATCCTTTATCTATCTACTTATATTACTGATTCACCTTCTCTTGTAGAGATGTGGCTTTGTAGGCTTGGTCACATATGTAGGAGGGGAATGCATGTTCTTAAGCGGAAGATAGATGTTTTTGACAAGCTAAAGAACTGGAAAGCCTTGGTGTTCATGGAGGAGATGACAGACAGAGATCAGGTGAGGAAACTAAATTATTCTAAGCAAGGCTATGTTGATTTGAACTAGATTTTGATCCATGGAGAGTTCACGAGTAAAAAGTTATCACTCACAGGCAAACACAAGTACTGACATCGGTCATACAGTAACCGACATCAGCAATAGGAAGACCGAGATCGGTGAGGTAAAAACTGACTTTGATAGAAGGGATACCAGCATCGGCCAGGGAAATGACGTCGGTAGTCAGGGTCAGTGCAGGAAATTGACATTTGTCAGGAGCAGACTGGGAGATGGCCAAGATCGGTCACTAGAACGAATATTAGGTAGATAACAAGCTGTCAAGAAGTCTCAAATGCTCATATGGAGGTCCAAAAGGGTAAGTGAACCTCATATTCATTGTTCACCTTCTTTATATTGCTTATTGATGGTCAAGAACTAGGAAGATGTGAAGAGGCAATGCAGGTAGAATCCAGATACAGTGGGAGCTTGGCATGGATGAGGAGTGTGAGTCCTTGGAGAAGAACCAAATAGGTATTTGTTGGTGGAGTTGTCAGCTGGAAGTAAGCACTGAGAGATGGAATGAATTCCCAAGTTAAAGAAGAGAGTGGATGGATACGTGAGATGAAAGGCCAAGGTATATGGTCTTGAGGAAGCTACAACATAGTGGTACAGGTTTGATAGGTGGATGACTAAGCATGGCTTCAGTCAATGTCAGTGTAACTATTGTGTTTGTCTTTACTAGGTGGATGATGGTCACAACATTATCTAATTACTGTATGTGGGTGATTTGCTAGCAGGTTTGTACATACAGGGTTTTGTTGAGCTAAAGGTAAGGTTAGTTTAGAGGTGTGTCATGAAGAATTTGGAGTAGCAAAATTCATTGGCATAAGAGACATGGAGATTTTATCTCCAGTGGGAGCTGATGTGAAGATGGTGTTGGTGGGGTTAAGGATGTAGGATGCAGAATTAGAAAGCACACCAAGGGCTGGATAGTTCAAGCTTAGCTTAGAATAGGGTTCAAAATCACATGAGGTCTAGTGTAGACCTAAGTTTTCCCAAGTAGTGGGAGTTGTCAAAAAGTATGGAGCCAATTTGGGGAAGGAGTATTGGAGGGTAGTTCAGTGGATTCTCAGGTATCTGAGAGGGATCAGCAACAGGGATTCTTGTTATGCAGGGTAAAGGTCTTCACTACATGGACATGTAGGTTTAGATATGGCAGGTTACTTGGATGACAGGTGGAGCATCATAGGATGTGTGGTGGTTAGTCTTCAAGATTGATCTTGAAGAGGGATACAAGCCAGGGAATAATTTAGATGGTGTATAGGGATAGGTACAGGTGCAGCTATTTATCTCCAAGTGGTAGATTTTTAGGTTGTGGAGCTAAAAGCTTCACCAAGATGCAAATAGGAGAAGTTACAGAGGTTACAGAGGTTGTAGAGAGTTACAAAATACATTACAAGGAAACCAACATTGATCTGATCAATCGACATCGGTCAGACAGCAGTGGAGAAGCAACCATCATCGATTACCAGTCGGCCGACATCGATCAGGGAAGTGCCAACGTCAGCAGCCTGTGCGTGAACATGAAGATTGCATGTTGTTTTTAGAGAGTCTATTTTTGGACTGACAGTTTGCATGTTGAAGGCTAGTCTTAGTCTTGAGTTGCGTGCCTAATTATTGTAATTAAGATAGTCTAAATATTGTAAGCATGAGATCTACATATGGACTCATGGGATGTATTGTAAACTTGTAACTAGAGAGTAGGAGAGCAATATTATAAGCTCCTTTTGAGAGAGGAGAGCAATGGTGTGTTCCTCCTAGTGCCACAGTACCAAGGTGGGTGTTGGTTTGGAGAATCAGAAGGTTCTTCGTATTTGTATGATCTTAGTCAGCAGGTAAGCATGGCCTCTTTTGGAGATCTACAATGGTGAGTAAGGTCTAGTGATTTGCAGGTAGTAGCAGAGAGCAGGAGATCTACTTGGAGTATGGTTGTGTACTTGGTGCACTAGCAGCATGTTACTGACTAGTTGGAGAGGTGAACATCAATTCTGTATTGGAGTTGATTGTTGATATTGAGAGAGAGAGGGAAGAAGCTCTTGAGGTGTGGCGAGCCTTTGAGGTGGAAGAAGTGGCATCTTCTTTATTGTATATTCTTCTGAGTGATTGTTAATACAATTGTGTAATGTCTCTCATATTCCTGTGTTGTTTCATATTTCTAGTTACTTATTGATTCTGGTTAAATTATGTGTTTAGTTGCTAATACAAGAAGTAATCATATGTGCTCTATTGGTGGAGCAAGATCCTGACATGTTTGGATAGAACTATCATGTTGATTGGATGCATAACACTCTTCATGCTCATAATTAACCATTGTAACACCCAACTAGTTTGGTCCTTCATAAGGCCCCTAGCTTTATTGAGGCTCTTCTAGTTTTTTCATCATAGGTATTTTTGTATTCCGAGCCATAAGAGCTTGATTTTACCCATTGCTAGCACCTTGATGCCATTGGTCATTGAAATCATAATTGAACTCAATATTTAGGATAATGGGTTGAATGAAAGATTAATTCCAAGGCATGGTACCCTCACATTATTTATTAATGTTTTTTTTATCAGGGACCAACATATGTCAAGTAGTTGAAACATTTGGATTATATTTGTTTTTCCTAGCATAGTTAGGTTGGTCTTGGCATTCCCCTTGTCCTTAGAAGTTTGCTTTTTAAGATGGCCTATTTGCTTAATAAAATTATTGTTGAGGCTGATATGGAGCTTGATAAGGTATATTGAACTAGGATTACTACCTCTTCACATTCACCAATTCATTTCCCAAGGATTGAAACATACTCTTAAGCTCTTGGAAGTTGTTATGTTCTTGAGAGTCACTAGATTGACTAGTTGAAACCTTTTCTTGCTCTAGTGTAGGTATTGCATCAAGTGTTGTCATAGGTGGGATGAAAGGAGGGGAATAATGGTGATATGAGGTGGTTGAATCTTAATAAATAAAGTCATTAGTGGCCTAAGTTTAAGCTTTCTAGTTTTTACTAGACCATTTTCTGCTTTGATTAACACTTCATAAGCATCGAGTAGTGTGTTTCCTCTCATAAACTAAATCATTAATTCAATATCAATATTTAGGGGTTTCAAATATTAAAGAAAAGAATAGTTTGGGGTAGTCTTGATAGAGATTGGAATCCCATCCCATATCTTCTAAAACCCAGTATTTAAATCCTACATAACCTCATGAGGAGCCCTCTTGATTGTGGTTAAGTATTATTCAAGTGACAAGTAGTCACTCTTATCTTCCAATATCTTACACAAAGCATATCCTAAATGATCCCATGATTTGATAGAGTTAGTATTAAGCTTTTTATATCAGTCTAAGGCTTTACCCCTCAAAGAGATAGCTAACAACCTGATGACCACATTTTATTTAGATGATATCATGAATATTGTATAAATTGGTTATATCTATGAGGTGGTCAAAAAGGGTTGTATAATGGTATCCCATCAAGTAAGAAAGACTTTTAAGAGATGTCACTGGAATATGATCATATTTCTATAGGTCTAAAGGACTCTAACCATTGAAAACAACAAAAGGGAAATCTCTAGGGGCTACCATGGCAATGAAAGGACCCAAAAAACATCTTCTTGTAGAGGTAAACTTATAAATTGGTTTAGTAGGATAGTTTCAATTATATGGATGAATATTACAAAATCTTAACCTTTTACTGAATTTAAATGTAATTCAAAAAATTTAAAAGGAATACCAATAAAATCTAATCTTGTAGTCACATTTGGCATGAAAGATAACTACTGATCTACCATCAATATGTTGAGTGTTCTTTAGAGTGGCTAGATACTGAAAGATGAAAGCTGTAACCACTAAAAATTTATCAAACTAGCATCAAAATTGACTAATCTTATTTGAAAGTGATTTTCATTATGCAAACCAAAAAATGTTATGGCATGTAATTTCACCCTTACAATAGAGTTCTTCAAGCCTTCCCACTCCTATAAATAGTATGGGAGTAACCTCAATCTATGGTTATCCTATAGTGAGGTTGAAACTCTATAGAATGCTTCCTTCCTCTTGGTAGATCATTTAAAGGGTAACTAGGAGAGATAAAAGGGTGATGCACCAATTTTAAATGACACACATAAGAATCAAATAAACACTAATGCTATATAAGATAATCCTTTCTCACACAATCTCACAAACTAGCTAATTTGCATAAGTGTTTCATAAACTAGGCTCATAAAGAAATGAATGAAGTAAAGAGGAATTCTAAGATTCACACCAAGCATATATTAATGGTAGAAAGAGCTCAATTTTAGACTTGAAAATAACTTTAATCACCTAAAAATAGGAAATAAAGGATGAAAATTGACATGTAAGGACACTTCTTCGCAATACCATCATGCACAAGCTTGTTAAACATAATTTAGAGGCAAGAGATAGGTGAAAATTATCTTTATTTCTTCAAGTGTTATTTCATACAAATTATGACAAGTTTTTTCCTATCAAATGATAGTGTCCTTTTTTACTAAATGTGGAAATATGGGAGATATATGAGAAAAGGGGAGAGAGAGGATAAGTACTATTTAGAAATCAATAAATCAATTATAACCACCCTCCATGAATTTTCAACCACATTTGGATCAATTAGGACTAATCCTTCCTCAAAAAATTAACCTTCATTATCCAAAATAGTATTTAAGTACCCTCATTGGCTAAGAAACACACTAGAGGATATAAATTATTGAGGATGATGAGTTATGATCCATTAAGAAGGAAAAGTCTCCAAATACTTTTGAAATTTCATTAAATGCCCCACTTGCCTTTCTTAACCTCCAAGCTTCTCCTTCATACTTCATTTTGATATTTTATTTAGATTATTAGATAGTCACTTAAACTCATTAATTTGGTGTCCCTTCTGATAATCTTTTCAAAATTATAACTCCACCCATACTCTAAACCCTGAGCATATGTCTACTAAAGATGAAAACCAATCCTCATATTAGTTTATATATAGTCATAATTTCAAATAATGTATACAAGATACTTAATCTCTTAATCATCATCGAGACATAAATTCAAAACAAAAATAGACTTCATAAAATGACTGATTAGACCTTTGCATAGAATTGATATTTAATTGTGTCATAAGAATTTTTATTATTTACTCTGGTAACCCATATCATATTTTGATCTAGTATCCGTACACACAAACTAGGGTGGTGAAATATTTCAATATGACATGTCTACCTATATGGCATTTCCTTTTTATTCTATTTATTTAATTTTAAAATATGACTGTTATCACACTGGACACATATATTCATCCTATTCCCCCTAAAAACTTGATCAAATTTTATTCATCAATCTCTTCAAGAGTCTCCTGGCCTTGACTTTCAATGTTGTCATTGATTTTTGATCCTAACTTCTGAGATCATTCCACTTAGAAGTTCCATGATATGTTTATGGACCCTATTGTTAGTCTCCATCTATTTAACATGCTTATGCTACATGGAATCCTTACATGAAATCTAGCATCATTGACTTATTGACTTGATGCACACCATCGATCCTTGATCTATAAGATAAAATGCACACTATTGATTTGCTAATTCACCATGATTCTGACACATGGAACCATTGTGTTTAACCTCAAGATCTTTTAACCTATTGAATTTATTCTCACCATTAGATATCTATTTATATGATTGAACACATGCCATAGATCTATCTTGACTTATTGACTTCATTGATCACCTACGTGTCATTGATCCTTGATTTGATCAAGTGAGGTTTTGACACTTAGTAGACTTACATTCAATTCATATCTTACTAAATCTTTTTTTAATCCAAGTGGCTATTTATTATGGCTTTAATTAGATATCCCATGACATGTCCCACACTACTAGATCATTTTTGAAGGCTTATATCTTGAGATAGGAAATACACCAAGACACCAAACTTGCAAGGGATATTCATGACATAAACTACATAATTTTCATGTAATACTTAAACTTTGATTTACTTCCCAAGTACACTTATCAAATTCACAACCAAACTAATCTATTCATTTATTAATAACCTATAACAAGAGAGTATAATCATATATCTAGGAAAAAATTATGTATATGTGCCAATTTTGGCTAATGGTCATATCCCACTAGCTTGTCATCCAAGAGGCAAGTTTCATGTTTGATTACCTTCAAGGTTGAAGGTCACTGGGATGGATCCATGTGTAAAATTATCATTAATCCATTATCTTAAGGGTGAGAATCCTAATCAGTGACCTTTTAGTTCATCGGTCAATAGGATGGTGCCATGTGGTAACATCCCAATATCTTATTATCCCAAGGGTGAGCTTCTTATACAACCAAATCTAAGATCATAGGTCACCAAGATGATGTAACATGGTTGCATTCCAATTTATAATTACCTTGAAGGCTCTCCACCTTATATGGTCCTTTTAAAAATCATGGGTCACCAAGATGATTCCATGTGGCAACAGCCCATTCACCTACTATCCCAACATCAATGGTTTGATAGACCACATTAATGTCACTCTTAGGTAGTAGGATGATGACATATGGCTTCCTCTAAATCATCTATATAAAGTGATGAAAATGACTAAGGAAAAAATAAATCAAAGGTCCTAAAACTCAAATGCCTAATCTATATATAAGGGAAATTGAATCTGACCTATAAATCAATCCTAGCTCAGAGAAGATAAATCACACTAGTGCATCCACTTGTTAATACATTTATATAATCAAGGTCATGAAAATATGGATCTTCTAGACCTAACTAAGGGGTATATTATAACACAATATCACTATAGAGTATTCTAAAGCCTCTATTCAAGTAATACCACATAATAACCCTATCTAGATCTTATATTTTCTTATCAAATTAAAAAACAAAGTAATGTAAATATAATCTATTGTTTGTATACAAGGTAAAGTGAAGATGATATACAAATCAATCCTCGATCAAATAAGATAAATCACACTATCCCTTTTGCTTGTTATACATTTAGACAATGAGGGTTATGAACAATATGGATAGAATACACCTAACTAAGGGGTATATTATCATACAATATCACTAAAGAGGGTTCCAAAGTATCTAGTCAAGTAATATCACACTATAATCCTAGCCAATCCTATGATTTATTATCAAAGTAAAGTAAATTTAATATAGAGATCACAAAATCTTGTGGCACAAAATAGGGTAATAAACATAAAATTAAATATGTGAATAATAATTCTACTCAAGTAAATGTAGAGTTAATACTAATTCATGGAGAGAGAAACATATTTGTAAGATAACACATACAAATATATTTAGTTAATAAAGAGGAGAAAGAGTTAATCATACTTACCTTAAAGATGAACCTGTTGAGGCTTATTCTCTTCATTGGCCAATGGTGCTTTATAATAGGTTATTGTGATTTTTAAGGATAACAAAGATGGGTCAAATCTAGGCTACACAAATTCTCATATGCATACAAAATATTGCTCCCATAAGACATGATTCTTCTCTCTAAGTGTATTATGAAAACCTAAACAATTATTCATAAATTGGAATGTTGGATAATTAGGCACAAAAATAAATTATTATCTCTCTCTCTCTAATGAAAATGATGAAAAATATGTATTTATATAGTCAGATATAACCCTAAACTCTTCCAAAGTTTTCACCAATAGAGTCATCCAAATCAACCTTATTATTTAATAAATAAAGTAGTTACATCTTGAACTAGGTTAGTTAGTGCTGAACTTATTTAAGAGTTGTCAATTATGTCATGTTTATGTCATATAAGTGTCTAAGTGAGTGAATTAAGTGCCCTGATAGTCTAAGTGACATTGACAAAGTGTGTATGTGTTTGTCCTAGTATGCTTGAAAGAGGTTTGGTTGATCTTTAATTTTGACATGGCTAGATATGTTGAAGGATGAGTATGGAGTATTTATAATGTGTAAGTGGTCATATAAAAATTAAATAATGCTTAAAGTGCTTATTTTGATGAGTATAATTCACTTAGTTCATCATTATTCTCATCTAGACATTTTGAGTCCAATGGTAGAAATTTTGAGTAGGTAGTTTGATGAGATAATAATTACCACATGTGTATGAGTCAAGGGGAGTTAGTCATATGGTTTTTATGAAATTATTCTATAGTTTATATGTGTAACATATTAGGTCTAGTGATGAAGCATGATAAAATATATGCAAGTGCAAAGTTGGGCTCCTAGGCAGTTTGCTAGTGTTTTCTCATACTTAGCCAAATTTGCATATGGAAAGAAAAACCAAGTAAACATTTTGATATATTTATATTTCACATGTGTGGTAATTTTAGGAGAAGTTTATCATATGGATTTTTTCAAAAAAATTCTTAGTTTATTTGTGCTAACTTTTAGGTTTAAAGATGGAGTGCATCAAAAGCTATGCATGTGCAAAGTTGGTTTTTCTAGATAGTTTTAGACATAGTTGGCTCTATGTCAAATAAATATGATGAGGTATTTTAATTTCATTATATATCAGACATGTGAGGGTTATAGGAGTAGATTCATACATGGTTGAATTCTTCTATGTGGGGAGATCACATGATCCAAATTTTAGAACATGTGTTTGAGTGAAGCAAAAGATATGGAGGTGCAAAGTTGATCTTACATGCAGATAAGTAATGGTACCCATACTTATTTATTTTATTTTTAAAAATCTTAAATATCAATACTATATGGAGATACAATGGTTAATGAGAGTGTGTACATCTATATATACGATGCATAGCAAGTCAAATGGTTTAAAGTGGTTATTGGTTAATAGAGTTAAACATCAAGACCAAATGAATATTCAATGATGAATAGGTGATTATAGAAGTTTTATATAATGGTGAGTGTTGAGAAAGATGTTAATAAGTGCACATTATTTAATTTTGAGCAAAGGTAAAGGATAAGGATCTAACAATTTGTATTTAATCATGTGATTGAGATCAATAGTGTGAGTAGAGTCAAAGTGGTCAACCTATTAAAAGTATAGAATTGTTAAAGGTAAAGATACTTATAATAATATAAATGGTACATGATTTTTATAATTAGTGATGACATGATATGATATCATAATGTTCAAGGTTTAACTGTGACCATTTGCATTTGAATATTTGAATTTAACAAAGTAAAAACTAGTGCTCTGTATGTTGTCCATAACTTTTGATCCAAGATGAATTTTCTCATGGTGTAACAATAAAAGTGGTAGATGACTACAAGTTTCATCTATAAATATAAATTTTAAGATCTTAAAGTGTGTACAGTTAAAGTTGTTAAGGTCCAAAGTTGATTATGTTTGATGGTGTTCTACAAGTGACCCGAGAAGGATGTTCAAGCTCATATTCATGTTGTTTCATTATCTCATGATGTATTAGATATTATATCATGTTTTAGACTCCATAATTACTATATTTGTGGATTATTAAAGTTTTAAAAATTGTATGTAATATGAAAAAATACATAGAAATTGACCATGTTTATTGAATGCACTGGTAGTTTATGTGACCATCTTGCATAGGTAAGTTAAAGGTGTTATGAGAAGAGTTTAAGAATAAAATGAACATGGAGATGTTATATAATTATATAATGATTATTAAAATTCATTTTTTGTCATTTATTCCTTTGATTAGATATGGAGAGTCAAAATATCCTGACTATATTTTGATTATATATGACCAATCTGAGTGGTCATTTTGTGTATGTTGTTTTGAGTGGTTAAAACATGTGTTGATGTGTCTAAATCACGTGGAGCTATGTATTAGGTCTTTAAAGGTTCACCCATTTGATATAATCATATGTCTATGTGAAATTTTTGAGTATTTGGTTCATAAGTTTAAGACTATGTTTTTTGTGTATGAAAACCTGAAGAGTTATGAGACCTAATTGGTAGGTCCAAGTGTGGATTTGGTGTTATATATAGAATGAACCCATGTAAAAGTGAGAAAGGAGACATTGGAGATATTTTTATATGTTTAAATCATTTTAATAAGATGAATGTGGTCAACGTAGTCTCACATGTAACGTGTGAGTATGAAGGCCTAATGATTTTAGGTCTCAGCAAGACCTAATGGTAGTTTGGGGGTAATTTGGCATTGGCTGACCTATGGAGTATGTTTGTATTACATTTAAAATTCATATGGACCTATTTAAAAGGTATAAAAAGAGTGGTAATTATCTTAGATGACTAATATGGGTTATACCAAGAGCATGGTATAAGTACAAGGCCTTTTTGGCTTCTTTGTTTTAGTTGAGTATGAGAGGAACCAAGTAAAGGTGAGAACCTTTGAAAGAGAAGGAAAAATTCAATTAGGACAAGAAAATAAAAAATATTATTAGAAATTATTATTTGATTAAGGTGATTAATGTGATCACATAGGTCATTAGACCTAATAAGCCTAAAAGAGGTAGAATGAGTGAATATGCTCAAGAGGCTATTTGAAAGAGTGTGTATGGTGAGTGAAGGCAAGGTGAAGGTTGTGTGTGCCCTATGGATGGGTTAAAAGGAAGATAAGTATTATGATGGTGTATATGACCCAAAAATCATATTTATGATTTCATAAAAATGTTTTTGTAGCTTTTAAGATTGAGTGTGAGACAAAAGTTAAAGAGTGGGCTAGTTAGGATATGTAATGTGTCTTAACTGATCTTTATGTGTAGGTTAAAGTATTTAATGTGCTTTTACCAAAAATTAATTTTGGATGAAAGAGTGAAGTTAAAGAGTGATAATAATAGATATATCATTAGGCATTCAATACATCAGTTCTAAGGTGGAGGTGTTATTTTCAATGAGGGTCTAAAGAACTTGATCTTCTTTAAGGGTAGCTGCTCCTTATGAAACATGTGTTTCAATAAAGGCCTTTGGTTAGAAGGATTTGAGAAATGTTTTATATTATAAATGAGTTGACTATTCTCTTGTTTTTAATCTCTTATAGGACAAGCAATCCATGTATTATAGGCTTGAGAGTGGGTTTTATTCCCTATGAGGGTTTCTCACAAGAACTATGTGTTGTGTATGCATTGAATGAATGAGCTCTCTTTTGTTAACATTACTTGATCAAGTTGATATATGTTTATTTATTAATATTTTTAAATGATTATAAATGAAATTGCAATATCTAGGCTCACTGATTCACCCCCCTCTCAGTGATTGTATTTCTAACATACCTAATCTTATAATGTGCTTATTTTTAAGAATAGGGTTATCCCAAGATGACTTTGTTTGATTAAAAAAATAGGTTTTATATTAGGTAAGGTTTGTTTAATGTGATTAATTACTTTGAGTAATGAGTAAGGAAGGTTTCAAAGTAAAGGGAAATGTATAGGAGAGGTTTATGTTAGTTTTAATTGGTGGTAAAACTAATAACAATCTTGCAAAGTGCCAATGGTTTGCCCACCCATTTCCTGGTGCACCCTTTAAGGTGGGAACTAAAAGATATTGAATCTTGATAGGTTATTATAAGAGATAAATCATTAGTAATTGATAAAGTTTAAAAATATTATGTGTATACGTATTCCCCAATCAAATTTCATCATGTGTCACATAGTTGTAACACAAGATGGTGCTTTGGGAAAAGAACACAATAACACACAATGTTGAGTTAATTAAATTAAAGTAAGAAGAAAATAAGATAAATGAAAGTATAAAATTTGAAAAATATGTAACTCTACTTACCTTAGTGTTATAGAGTAATAAGAAAGTAAAATAAATTGAAGGTGTCCAATGTAAGGAACATCAGGTGAACCTGTAAAATAAGCAAAAAAAACTTTTGTTTTGACAAATATACGTGTAATATGTGGAAAAATTATCTACATCATAAAGATTCAAGAACATATTTTGGTTTGGAAAAAGAATATGTAGAAAAAAATTTATGGGTAAAAATAGAATCTGCTGGTAAATAATTATTAGGTAAATAATTTTGAATAGTAAATATATATAGGTTGAAAATTAATTCACTTGTTATTTTTGCTATTCTAAGAAAATATTGGCTTGAGATACCTAGTTGAGCCCTGAGAGTGATCATGGTGAGGATATGATAGATTCAACATGGAGAATGGCTAGCAGCCGTAACTAGTGTAATTTAGGTAAGTGATGCATTAATTTTAAATTTATAGTGATTTTATTTGAAATTAATCTAGATATATAAAATTAGATATTAGGTAATATGTAGATACCAAAAATGACCCTAGTAAATGCTTAGGTAAATTTTTTATAAAATGGGATATTGGATTGGAAAGAATATGACCAATAAATGTCTAAGGCATGTATGGTAAATGGTTAAAAACTCATCAAAAATTAAGAATAGAGTTGACCCTATTAACTCAATTTGAAAGGGAAAGATAAATAAATATGGTAAACTAAGTAGTAGAGGGCTGACTTATTATTTTTAAGGGTGGTTAGTTCCATAATAGAGGTCTGATCTAGTTAGAAAAATATATATGGCTAACATAATACATTCTAGCTGATATAATATGTAGTAAGGGGTTGATACAGTCTATTAAAGGAAGCCAAATTCATGGTAGAGGGTTGAGAATAGTATGCAAAGCATATGAAATGGCTGATTTAGTATCAAAAGGGTTGATATTTTCTACAATAATGGGCCACCTATGTTGTAGAGTGGTAACTTAGTATGGAAAAAAGGTGATAGGGTTGATTTAGTATTAAAGGGGTGACTACGTAGGAAAAAAGAAAAAATAATAAAAATAGGATGATGAATTAATTAATTTTTAGTTTTTAATAATATTGAAGAATATATTTTATCATTATTACATTGATATCTAACACATTCTCTGTTGTTTGATATTTTTTAGAGGCAACAAATATTTTGGTGCCTAGTTAATGCATCTTAGCTACTAGATTTATTAGAGTGGATGTCATATATGGATCGAGCTCAACTATTTCCTTAGGATTTGGATGCATCATGGAGATGAGGATCCCACTTAGTGTTGATCTAGTCATCATTTGCCTAAGATCATGGGAGTGACTAACCAACACTTTCTGATCAGAGGTAGAGGGGGATACCATAGAGGTGGGCACCACCTTAGAGGATGTCCATGCCTTGATTGGAATTCCCATTATTGGGAGTTTAGTTATATATGATGTGTGAGAGATAAAGATGAGAGGTGACCCCTATCATATTGGGTGATAATCTTAGAAAGGATTTATCTTGTGTTGTGGGTTAGCTTGTTTGATGTTTATTTCCTAGCCACTCTGGATATCCTAAAGGCCTTAATAGGACTTATGATAACATATGTGCTATATCGAAAGTAATATGGAAAGGTAATGTTATATGTATTAGCCTTATGCCAATCCATCTTAGAGTAGGGTGCATCATGTAAACTAGGCTCTATCATCTGGGTGTTTCTCATGCATGATATTTATGGTATGTTGACCTAAAGGTATAAGATGATAAACCCTATTATTTTTTTAGTGCTTGGATCTATGATATATTACCTATATATTATCTAAATGGGTTACCCCATGTGATCAATGATAGGTTACCTTAGGTGGTATGATGGAGGTAAGATCATGTAGTGTGTGTTGTGCCCCATGTCATGGCTTTATACATGATGACACGAGGGCAAATAGTGTGATAGTATTAAACTAGTATTGATGTTATATGGATGACTTGGGATATTGTTGCTATGGGTTTGGCATGCATTCAAATCATGGCCCATTATAATTCATGTGTGGTTCTACATGTAGTAGTTCACGTATATCTAGAACTAGGCTTACCCCATCTAATGACCCCTCTAGTTGTGTCTACTTATTAGGCATGGAATCCTAGAGATTTAAGAGGGAGATGAGGTGCAAGGGTTCTTTGAAAAATACTAGTTATCAAGCCTCATTGAGTGAGACCATAGAAAGGTAAAGCAAAATAGTAAGAGGCAAAGAGGCATGGTATAGAGGATGTTATAGTTGTGGATGTTGAAGTTGAGGATGTAGTAGTAGAACCATAATAGGGTGACAATGACTGACTCAAACACATATGAGATGGAGGTACTATTAGTGAGAGGGGACACAAGTGTAAGTAGTTGCACATAGTGATCCTACGATGATATATGGACATATCTAGTCAATAGAGAGGTTGTTAAGGAGGGGATCATAATGGGCTCATGTGGTGACTCAAAGTTTTGAACTTGTAAGGAGGCATCTAAAAGAGGAGGTGGTTAGTGGTAGAACTGATGAGTATATCATGGTTGGAAACACTAATAATAGTGAGAAATTATTTGATTTAATAAGTTTTTCACATAGATCATTAGTTACATTGTTGGTTATGTATTTATTGATATATAGATGGTTTAAGATATATACGTGATATCTAATATATATTTGGTTTTTGTTTTTTAGGCATTGTAGTGGAGGAAATCATATAGGGAGCCATGATTGTGGCCTCACATTATGATATTTTGGATGGGGTGATTTCACATTATGAGCCATCCACCTTGGTACACCTTATATTACCATCTACCCCAACTTATGTCAGCTAGCTTAGATTAGTGGTCAAGTCTACTCGATAGTTGTAGGTGTGAGGAGATGGCTTATAACCACATGTATAAGTAGGAGAGAGATAGGTATGATCTTGGCAGGCATTAGCACATGAGTTATTCACCTATATGGTGATCACTATAGATCTTAAATATATGCAAGCCTAAGTGGAAAATCTATAGGGACATATTATATCTTGAAATCATGGATTACTTCATTATAGTGTACCATTAATAGGGGTTAGCCACAAACATCCATGGGTAGCATGACTTAGCCACATGATAGACATGATAGAGCATATCTATAGATTTGTATCTATTATATTTGATATTGTATCAAACTTATGTTTTATATATTGATACGAACATTTCTTGGTTTATGATTTGTATTTGTTTATGGATGGATGGATGTATTTCCTTTCTAGTGCATGTATATTAATTTTTTTATATATGTTATGGGAAATATGTTATGTATTTTTTCTTTTATATAATTATGTGATACACATTCATGGTTAAAAATAAAATCAAATGATTTTGAAAAGTATAAATAATCATAAAATGTAATACGTACTATAATCATACTCCTCCCCTACTCCTCCCTATGATTACACATCAACTCACATGTAAACTAATGACCCTATTTATATTACTTGGATACATTAAACACTCATCTAGACCTTTCCCACACCATACTCTCATCCCCTATACATCCTTAACACATCTCAAACCTTTTGCATGCTAGATAGGCTCTTTAGGCACCTCTTAGGGCCCTTTTAGAGACCTGTTGACCACCCTAGGTGGAATTTTAACTTAGGCCATGGATTATGGAAAAAACCTGAAGCGTAAGCCACATGATTAATTCAAAAAATCCATGACCTAGGTAGAATGCATGAAAAAGGTCCCTGTTTGGGCCCAAATGGCTAAAAATGCCTAGTTTTTGGTTTTTTAGCATATTACAATTGAGATATATGTCTTTTTCTCATTAATTTGAGTCTCTCTCCTCACTCTCTCTTGTATTATTTTTTTGATATTCACACTTTATCATCAAACTCAAAGCTTGGCTACCTTCTAAAATCTCTCTTGGTTCTTGCTTTGCACACTTAGTTTTCATTGTGACAGGGGATGCCTTGCTATTATGCAACGTATCTTAGTGATTCATATTGATTTCTATAGTATCAATAAAGCTTGTGGTTTGTTCTTAGATCAATAAATATTCTATTTCACCTATTATTTTTCTCCTTACATTGGCTCTCTCACATATTGGTAACTTTTCCTTCACCTCTTCCATAACTTTTGGCTCTTGGTCTGGATCCAAGTCACACATATATTGATCTTATTCCTCTCTTGCTTCTTAGCTTAAATAATTAGTTGGTATAAATTTTTTACACTTATTTTGAGTTTTATATGAGGAAAATTTTATATGTAATGTGATATTATTGTTTGTTTGCAATAGTATACATCCTAGGGTTTGATTGTTTTAGTGATTTAGCTTGTTGAGGGCATTGTCTAGGATAGTTTCTATAGTTTCTCACATTTATATGTGGTTAATAATATATTAATTGATTGAAATATCTCCTATTATATGTTATGATTTAATTTCAAATGTTTCTAATTACATAGTAGGATCCTACATGCTCAAAATAAACTATATAATTTGCAAAAACAATCCACTCTCTTACTAAACTAGAAAATTGCATTGTTAGAGAACAATAGTGTTCAAAGTAAAGAGGTAGCACAAACATAGATTAGGCATACTCTTTAACCCTTGATTGAAAATGTATTTATTGCTTAAAAAATCTTTAATTGAACCTAAAAATCCTTTGCTTCCGAGTTTACGTATTACTTGTTAACTTTATTTATTCAACATGATTATTTACATAATTCATATGTAATCAATTATCTAGTCTTAGCTACTTGCTTTATTATGTTTATACCCACTAGAAATACATGTGTCCTTTGTAAACTTTATCATTTTACCCCTAACCTAGTTTACAAGTCTATATATAGCTTGGTGCATGTTGATAAACTAGATAGCCATTATAGATCTCATATAGCCCATAGAATCCTTAAGCCTTATAGCCTCATAGTTATTTATTTAAATATCTTGTGTACCCCCTATTGAACACTAACGGTTCCATTTAAACTCTTGGAGATACATTTTAGCATGCCTAGTAGGACCTCACATATGATCTCATGCTAGTTTTATCCTGTTTAGAGATATATTAGCTAACTCCCCTCTGTTAGTTATTAGGCTTTGCTTTTAGTTGTGTTTTAGCTCTCACCTTGGTCATTTTCTCATACTTTATATTTGCATCATTCTCCCTATTGGTTATACATATTTTTTCCTTTTCTATTATCTTCCATGTTGCTCTTGATTCATTTCATCCATGGCTAACCTACCACCCTTGGGATGCGACTTCTATCAGATTCAAGGCCTTATCCCTGAGCTCACTCATGAGTAAGCCATGACTGCAATGGAATGCCATGAACATTTAAGGATCTAGGAGGTTCCCTTGACCCAACGTGGTGATGTAGACCCTCTCTCATTTAAAAGGTATTAATACTAGTAGGTCTATAACAAATTTACTTAGTCCCATTTACACCAGTCTGAGCTTCATTCATCTAAGGATGTTTCCCCTCAACCTTATGTCATGTCTCATTTACCCATTCAAGGTGATGAAGATCCCCTTACATGACTGAGACCCAATTATTTATGTATGATCATTGGTGATTTTGGTATATGCCTTTAGGTGAATGAAGTAAATCCTTCTCCCCTTAAGAGTTGGTGGCATGATTCCTCTAGAGATAGAAATTTAAATCATTTAGTTTTGAGTACCTCAACCAATTTTCACAATAGTTACCTCTTTATCTATAGGAGACTCTAAAATAATAACCCTATCATGTCCATGTTATGGTTCATAGGCATTACAAATCGATGAGGTATCTATATCATGAGGAATCCTCCCATCCTGTTAGTCCTTCCTTTAGAGTTTTAGATGAGTATGTTGATTTAGATCACCACCTATAGACTTGAGATCCATAATATTCTTATATTTATCATCATCACCCTCAATTTGACCCTTGATTGATGGTATATGACCAAAATAATGGAGACTTAGATCATGATGACCATTTCCATGAGTATGCCACATCATCCCATCATCATTTTGGGGAATGGTATCCTTCCCATCATCATTCCCCACCCCATGGTAGAGATGATTTTAATCATGAGTGTCTCCCATATCAGGAGACACCTTGACATCATCCTTTTTGTGATCATGGTTATGATGATGTTTATTAGGAAAGGAAACATCATCATCATGAGATACCTTCTAGATCTCATCACCAACCCACTATCAACCATGCCTATAAGGATCTTTATAGGAATCCACTAGCCCCTTGGGTATGTGTTATTCCCCCTCCTAATCCTATCCTTGAACTACTTAAGTTTAATGAGACTCGATACTCTAGTCCCATGAATCATATTAAAACATTCATGATGGTGTATATAGATTGGGAACAAGGTGAAGGCATAATGTTGAAGCTCTTTGCTCATTATCTATGAGCTAAAGCTCTTGTTTGGTTTTATAATCTTCCTTTATATTCTATATATGGTTTTTATCTCCTTCTATATGACTTCCTATAGTACTTTGATATATCTAAACCTTTCAACCTTACTATCAAATCATTTACCTCCATGGTGTAGGCCAAGGGTGAGTTGAACTTTGATTTTATGCATTGGTGCCATTCAAACATTTATACATGAAAAATAAGGATATCAAATGATCAACTTTATGACATGTTCATGTGATCATTCATTTAAGAGGTTGAATTATAGGTCCTCAAGTATGAGCCCACCTCATATGATGAAGTTATTAATGAGTGTCTAAAGATTGAAATCTTTGAAGTGCATGTAGACATGTGGCCCATGCCAAACAAAAATTCTTCCTCTACACATGATTACAACTATAATGTGGATCATGATGGTGTGACTAATCATCCTCCCATGAAGAAGGATAGTCATGAGGTGAATGTTTTGAGTAAAAAGATAAATTAAAATAAGGCTTCTAATTTAAGCACAACAAAAAAATGAGTGGTGTTCCCTTATGAACCCACCAAGTTTTAAAATTTCCATAAAATGAAGGGGAAATATGATGTCAATTATTCTACCCAAAATTTTAGTGCACAAGCCTCACCTTAATCTTAGAGTTCTCCTTCATCTTAGATTTCACCTTCATCTTAGAGTTCTCCTTCATATTAGAGTTCACCTTCATCTTAAAGGCCCCTTATTCCCCTTCTTAATCTTATACCTCTTCTGACTCCTCTTCCCACCCTAACCTAAGAAGTAAAGCCAAGGGCTAGAGTAACAAGGTCATTGATGCCATTGACATAGACTCTACTAGGTATGAGTGATTTGTCAATACACACTCAAGTTAGGTCACTGAACTTATTAGAGAGATTGGTGATTTTAGGCCTCCTATCCAACCTATGGGGGTAGATAACCCCAAATTTAGATTTGACTTTCGATGTAACACCCTCCCTAGGAAAGAAAACATCCTTACTCCATCATAAAAGAGTTACATGGCCTCTTAGCTAGGATATCCATTTGTGACCTTCTTCACCTTTTCCCTAAGTAAAGTGGCCTCACCTTTAATGAGCTTGGTATCTCTTATGAAGGTCCACTATAGGATGATGTTGAAGTATTAATCAACTCTAATGTATCTAAGCACCATCACCCTCTAGTCCTATATTTTGACCCTACCTCTTTGCTAGACACTTTAGTTCTTGAAAATAGGGTTCATTTCCCTCTCTATATTGATAACTCCATCAATGAATATCATTTCAAGAGATGAATCATTGATCAAGGAGTTGCATTGAATATCATGCCCCTACATGTGTTCAACAAGCTTGGGATCAATCAGAAGAAGCTCTCTAATTCTCACCAAAACTATGTTGGTTTCAATAAAGGCATAGTTATACTAGTGCGGAACATGAAGATCTAGGTCAAATTTGGCCCGAAGATAGTTAGGACAAAATATGATATACTTTCATCTTTCATAAAATATGATTCTTTTCCATCTTTAAACTACTACCATGCATGTCATCATTTTAGTGACATTTCTCATGGTTTATTTCATGCATAAAGGTGAGGTTCATACCATGGAGTCTGACATAGATCCCTAGGAATTATTCTATGCAAAGACAAATCCCTTAGGCAAGGAATTGGATATCTCTTCATAGGGCTCTATGGATTCGTACACATCCCTTAATTTTGAGTCTCATTTTCTTAAGGATGAATGTTATGATCTATTTGAGTATCGATTAAAATTCATCCCTTCAAAGTATAGCATGAAATGGCTAACTCCCTCTTCTACTCCATGATGTCAGGCTATCTCTTCTGTTCTTAGAGACCTATTTTAAGATGTCTCATTAGATGTTGAGCTTCCCTTCATGTCATGATTTTACCATAAGAGTATAGGCTATCTAAATACATATCCCATTGAGATCACTCAAGTAGATAAATCTAATCTTGAGTGATATTTCATTCATGTTATATAATGCAACTTATTTAAGGAGAGAAAGGGATACATCAATTTTATGTGGGCTTTCCATAAGTACCATTATCCCCTTGATCTTTTAGGTTTGGATATCTCTCTCATTGATGGCCCAACCCCTAGCATCCTTTTAGTGAATGTCCTATCAATTAAACCTAAGATGTTAGACCAATCACTCCCTCCTATAGCTAAGTGTTTTGAGGAAGTAAATGTTATGGATCCATAGATGTAAACCTTGGCACTTTAGCAAGGCCAAAGATCATTAAGATAAGTGGTAGCCTTACTTTAGAAGAGTGGGCTATCTTGGTGACCTTATTGTATGAATTTTTATATGTATTCACTTAGAAATATGCCAATATGAAAGGCATGAATCCTAAAATCATTGTCTATAACCTTTTTATGGATGATGGGACCTAAACCATTTGTCAAAATCAATGACCAATGGTTGTTAAAGTCTCTTAGTTAGTCAAGGATGAGATTGAAAAGATCATCCAAGTTGGTTTCATCCAAGTTATTGAATACCCCCAATGGGTTTCCAACATCATCCATATTATCATGAAGAATTAAGTGGTTTAGATTTACATCAACTTTCAAGATATAAATATGGCTTGTCTAAAGGATAATTTTTCCAGTCCTTTGATAGACCAAATTTTAGACTCCACTGCTAGATTTGAGATCATGTCCTTCATGGATAGTTTCTATGGGTATAACCAAATTTGGATTGCACCTAAATAATAAAAAAATAAAACATTCACTACCCCATGGGGTACCTTCTATTATGCTATAATTATTTTAAATTTTAAGAATGTTGGGGCTACATATCAATGTTCCATGAACCACTTTTTTCATGGCCTTATCCATAAGATTGTTGTAAGTGTTATGTTGATGATCTCCTTGGAAAATCCCACAAGTAGGATGATCATGTGTGAGACCTTAGGGTCATATTTAAGCCTCTAAAATATTATCACATCAGCCTTAACCCATAAAAGTGAAATTTTGGCATTTTCGTTGGAAAGCTTCTTGGCTTCCTTATTTTGTAAAGGGGAATTGAGGTGAGTATTGAGAAGATCAAGGTGATCCTCAAGATGCCTCACCCACAAAAGATAATTCAATTTAAATTATTCCTTGGAAGGCTCAACTTCCATATATTTTTATTTGAGGAGTATGCTCATAAATACATACCTCTCACATGTCTCTTATGCAATAACACTATGTTCTTATGCTCTATTGAAGTTGAAGTGGATTTTGAGTAATTAAGGTGCATGATTCATAATCCTCCAATCCTAATGGAATCCATTGAGGTTCATGAGTTCATCTTGTACACATATATATTTATTCTTTCTATTTGGGGCATGTTGTGTCAAAAGGATGACACTATGAGAGATAGAGAGTTGTTTATTACATCTCTTATACGCTAATTGGCCCTCAACTCAACTACTCTCTTGTTGAGAAATAATTCCTCTCCTTAATCTTCAATATAAAGAAGATGATACATTATATGTTGGTCCAAACCACTAACATTATTGTTTAATCTGATCCACTCTACTACTTTCTTGGTAAAACACACCTTACTAGTAAGACTATGAGGTGGATCATGCTTCTTCAAGAGTTTGAACTTCGTAATATTAACCAAAATTCCAAAAAAGGTATAGCTATAGTTGATCAACTTGTTAAGTTCCTAGTACCAAATACTATTGTGTAATTAGTTGATTATTCCTTTCCTAATGAGATAAGCTACTCAATCAACTAAATTGAGGTCTTTGAGTGTGATTGGTATCAGGACATTGTCTATTCCTTGAGACTCAATCTTATCCTGTTGATGCTCCTTCACAAAAATGATATTAGATCTATAATCTTTCCATTCACTATGTTATCATAGGTGGTGTCTTATTCAAGAGGGGTCTACATGGTCTATTGATATAATGTCTCACCCCTGATGATTCTCCTCTTTCATTGGAGGAGTCTCATGGAAGTGTTTATGGTGGCCACTCAAGAAGGCAAAACACTGTTTAGCATATAATTAGGATGGGCTACTATAGGCCCACTCTTATTAATGATGTCATTTAATATTCAAAGAAGTGTAATATGTTCTAAGTCATTGAGGATGTCATCAATTCCCCTACATGCCTCTTACATTACATTTTGGCCCCTTGGCCCTTATCAATTTGGGCTCTCAATTTTGTTAGTGAGTTTAAACCTACCTTTCTTGATGGCCATCATTGGTTCATCACTTCCAATAACTATTTGATAAATTGGGTTGAGTCTATGTCTCTTAGCGGCATTTGTGGGAATACCATCACCATGTTTGTCTTGAACTAACTTATTTGTAGGTTTGGGATCCCCACTGTTATCATTGTCAATAATAGCCTAGTCTTCCAAATCTCTGAGGTGCATGATCTCACTAAATGCATTGGGTTCAATATCCACTTCTCATCTACCCATTACCCCAAAAGATATGGGCAAGTTGAATCTTCAAATAAAACTATAAAGAAGATGTTTGTCTATACCATTGCCTAGTCTAAGAAGGATTGGTATCTCATGCTTTATCCTACCCTTTGGGCCTACCAATCTAGCTTCTAGATGGCCATGGGGGTAACCCCATACTCACTCATGTATGAGTATAAGGTTTTTCTTCCTTTAGAGGTATTAATCCCTTTATTATTTGTTAAGACCTTTGGATCTCTCTGAGATAAGGAAGAATGCATCACTCACCTCATCAATCTTGAGCAACTAGATGAATGATGTATTAATACCCTTAAGCATAATTGTGCTTACTATCATCATTAACGCCACCAATTCAAGAAATTAGTGAATATGCATCCATTCAAAGTAGGTGATATAGTCCTCATTTTTTTTAAGGATCATCTTATGAAGGGAAAACTTATGCACAAGTGGTTTGGCCCCTTCATCATCTCTACCTCTCTAAATAATGGGGCTTATCATATCTTGACCCTTTAAGGTGATCCCTTAAGGCACCTAATCAATAGGTTATGCCTCAAGACATTTCATGTCTAGGGATTTGATGGCCCTCCATGAAAGTCAACTATGGTAGTAGGGAGAGCCTTTCCGCTCTTCTCATACCACTAACCTTAATGTTGCTTATATATGTGTGTGCATGTGGGTTCTTTATTAGTACTTTCTTCTAACTAATAACATGTATCTACTAGTCTATATTAGATGAAGCATACACATCACACATAAAATCATATACACACATGTGCTAATAATGATAAATAGTTGAATATATATCATAAAAAATAAATGTTTTTCTCTAGGTACACACATGGCTTCCTCTGAGCCTAGGCTCACAATCCCCAAAACAACCACATGCATGGCTATAAATATAATAATATCCTAATCATCCTATGACAAGGCTCTATCCGTGGTATTTCTACCTCTAGTAGAGATTTCAATCTCTGACTCATGACTAATCAAGCCATAATCTACTCTAGGGTATATAGCTACTCTTCCCTATCTCTAGGTTCTTTTACTCCTTTAGTCTACTCTCAAGCTAGCTCAACCCATAGCTAATCCATCTCAACCTCCACTCTAGCTAGTTATGCATCAACTCAATCTATGGATATTTCATGCTATGCCATAATTATCTCATGTTGTGTAATGGTTGCCTTATGCCATGTTGACTCTACCTCTAGCTATGATATTTGGTGTCATACCCTCACTAACTTGAGTGAGGCTCATGCACCCACCCACATAAGTGAGTATGTGTCTCTTCCCCTATTATTAGGTATGGCACCTACTCCATGAGTGGTGTTACCACCACATCATTAAATATATCCATCAATAGTAGGTCCACCTGGGGTCTACTCTAGCCAGGTTGGTCTCTTGTGCACACACACACATAACACATATTTTAGTCACATATCAGCTCTCGCTAAGGATGAGTATGAAAGATAAAGTGTTATATAAAAATACACTTATCTTACCTGGTCATAATGATGACCTCTATATCCCTTTGATATATTGTGTTCCTCCTGATAGTGGTGGTCCTCATCATGATTACCTGTTTCCACCACTTCCCCCTCACTCTATCTAGGTTTCCCATCATGTTTAACCCTAGCTAGCTTGGGCTATGCCTATCTCTCCCATACCACTAGATCTTATTTTGATGATGGTACAACCCCTATTGACCTTGAAAATACTTTTATCCCATATAGATATCTATTCCTACATCATCTAGCCACACCATGGATCTATATATATCATAGATATAACTAACCACTACATCTAGATCTAAGGTGGTCTACATAAGTTGAAACCTATCTATGAACTATGTGGCCTATGTAGTACTCTCCTCCAATTCAAGGTATACATCACTACCCCATGATTTCCTCGATCATGTCAATGTGAGCATCTTGTAAGCCTAGGACATGAGTAGATTAGGTTGTGCTAGTCATCTTTACCCTATGCATTAGATGTGATCAAGTTGTTGGCATAGTCCACCTAGGATATTCTAGCGCCATCCATATCTCTACCCTCCCTCTACTTGTTATATAATTCATATATAATATAGTGGTAGTCAACCCATACTCTGGTTAACATAGAGCCTCCTAACCATAGTGCTTGTATTTAATGCATAGAGTGGTGACCCCCTACCATTAACTATTTGATCTATAATCCATGGCTATTCTACTCTTAGTGGGATCCCACTAAGTAGAGCTTGACTATGGCTATATCCTACACATATGGTAGCTCTATCTCTCTATCTATAGGTTATACCCCATAGACCCAATATACATCTTAATACTTAGGATGACATCTATGTCAGGTGATAGCTAGAACACATATCTCTTAGGTACCCACATGGTCACCAACATGTTCAGAAAATCTTTGGAGTAATTTTATAAAGGAATTTTTACTAGTCTCCAAAGTCCTACACTCCATAGATAATCCTATTACTTCATAGGTAGAGCATATACCTATTTAACCAACCATGATGGACCTCCATCTTGGTTGGTCACCTCATAAGATCTATCTCTCTATGTTGGTTGCTCCCTCACCTATGAAGGCTCTTCCTCCTATAGTATTTTAACTCCTTTACATGTCTATAAAATTGAGAAATAGGAAAATGGATTAGTGTGCTAGATATGAAGTGAGAAATATCAAGTAAAAATAACTATTTTAATCTATTTTTCTTATCTCCCCCCTCTCTTTCTTATTTTGACCCCTTTAGTGCCTTCCTATGCTCCTCAGGGCCTATCCTAGGGCCTCTCTACACTAGGCAACATCTTTTTGGGCATATTTACATCCTAGTAGTGGGAAAATCCACCACCCTTGAGGCCTAGTAATGCCCCAAGCTATGGATTTTCATAACAAGTCTGCATCTTGGGGTGTGACCCCTTAGGGATCCTTAGGGCTCCCCATTTCTTTTTCTCTAGGGCACAGTTTTAGTTGTCATTTATCCTAATTTATTCCTCTTTCCCTCCCCATCATTTTCCTACTTATTCCATCTAACTCATCCATTGAATAATTTAAAATTAGTTAAAATAGTTTTAGGGCCTCCCAAACCTAATAAATAAAAAAAATTTGCATAAATTCTAATTAGAGGACTTACCTAGATCATCCTATGCATCTATGGTGTGCTCTTGTGTCCTAGTTTGCTTTGCTTTGGATTTGGTGGCTTGTAGGATCTCCTTTGGTTTTGTTAAAGTGAAAATGATTCATATTTTACTCTTTTTTCCTCTTTTTAGCCATTTTTATTGTTTTTTTGCATTTCAAATAATGAAACCTCAATCTTATCAATTTTTGGCACATTATAAGCACATTAATAGACTTCATTTTTTAATCTAAGGCTTTCTTTATCCCTATTTATCCCTTTTTTTGGTTCTCAAGACCCCTTTTAAGTCCCCATTGACCTCTGGGGTTTGTGCCCCATCTCATGGGCACCCAAGAATAAAAGTTACATTTAATGTTTATTTTAGTTAGTCATTTATCTACTTTTCTATAGTTGATTTGTTCTAACTCCCTCTTTATCTCTTTTTTATCATGGTTGTAGGTAGGGTTATTAGTTGGCTATAATGGTTTGGGACTTACTCTGGTCTTGTCAAGTAGTCTTCATATTCTCCAAACTTGCCTCTACTTTCCCTTGTTACCTCTTACCATGGTCAATGTTGGTCAATCACTTTGGTTGTGACTTGGTTCTATTATTTATTTCCCTCATGAAACTCACTTATCTTTCCTTGATTTGAGATTTCCATTGAATTATTGCTAATCATGTATCCTTGACCCCCATCATGGTGCACCTCTCCATGGTGATTTACATAGATGATGATAGTCAAGGTAAACTAGGACTTGTGGCTATAGATTGGGTTATTAATGATCCATGGGGCCATGAGTTTGTTGTAACTAGCTTCTTCCTTACCAATGAGATGAATGATGCCATTGAGTATCACACAATCATCAGTGTCTTGACAAATGCCTATGAGTTAGGTTCATGTTATGTTCAGTTATTCTCTAACTCACTATTATCCATATCTCAATTAATTTGTTCCTAGGTCATCCTTAGCTCTAAGTTACTCCCCATCTTCAAGGTGATGCATGATTTGATCTCATTCTTTAAGGACATCTAGTTCACCCATATCCCTTATGGGGAGAACACTAGGTCTGATGCCTTAATGAATGTAATTCTATATTTTACAATTTTATTTGATATCGCTTGTCTCCCTTCTTCATAGGATATGGAGCTAGAGCTAGATTTGGATTATGTAACATTTGCACTCTCACCATGGATCATGTTGTCAACTTCTTCTTTTGTCATCCTTCCATTATACTTCCCATGACCCTACCCCTACTTATGGTTTAAAATTAGCTCATATACAAACTACCCATCATGTTTATCCTACTTAAATACATTCACCATTCTCTTAGAACTTTCCTGCATCATAATCTCATCTCGTATACATCCTTAGCACATCTTGGATCTATTGTGTGCTAGATAGGATCTCTAAGCACATCTTGAGGCCCTTTTAGAGACTTATTAACTACCCTAGGTGGACTTTAACCTAGGCTATTTATTATGTAGTAAAACCATGCCCTAATCCATATGTTTCTTTCATAAAAGTCATGGCCTAGTCTATGGCCTAGGTAGAACATGTGAAAAAGGTCATTGTTTGGGCCTAAATAGTTAAAAATGGTTAGATTTTGGTCTTTTGGTAATTTAAGATTGAGATATATACCTTTTTATCATTAAATTTAGTCTCTCTCTTTAATATCTCCTACATTCTTACTTTGGTCTTCCCACTTTATCATCACACTCAAAGCTTTGATTCCTTTTAGAATCTCTCTTGGTTCTTGCTTGGCACACTTATCTCTCATTGTGACAAGGGATAGCTTACTATTCTACAACTTATATTATTAATTCACATTAATCTCTATAGTGTTCCAAAAGGTTATGGGTGGATATTATATCCTTTAAGACTCCATTTTACCTATTCTTATACTCTTTGCATTGGTTTTCTCATATATTGGTAGCTTCTCCTTCACCTCTTCCATAACTTTTGGCTATTGGTTTGGACTCAACTCACACACAACCTGATCCTCTTCCTCTCTTGCTTCCTAACTTGGATAATTAATTGGTATAAAGTTTGCACACTTATTTAAAATTTGATATGAGGGAACTTTTCTATGCAAGTGAAATTCGTATTTGTTTACAATAGTATACATGTTAGGGTTTGATTATTTTAGTGATTTATCTTGATTAGGGAATTATCTAAGATAGGTTTGAAATTTATTTCTTTTTTATGTAATTAATAATATATTAATTTCTTGAAATATCTCCCATTATATGTTATTCTTTCATTATAAATGTTTCTCATTACATAGTAGGATCCTACATGCTCAAAATAAACTATATAATTTTCATAAATAATCTAATCTATTTCTAAAATAGAAAATTGCACTATTAGAGAACAATAGTGTTTAAAGTAAAGAGATAGCTCAAACATAGATTAGGAATGCTCTTGAGCCCTTGCTTGAAAATGTCTTTATTGCTTAAAATGTTTATCATTTGGCTCGAAAGTGTATTTGCTTTATTTATTCAGTATTATTATTTTGACAATTCATATGCAATCAATTGTCTAATATTATTTACTTTATTTACTATGTTTATACCCAGTAGGAATATCTACATCCTTTTTTCACTTGATTATTATTGCCCTAACCTAATTTATAAGTCTATCTATAGCTTGGTGTAAGCTAGTAAACTAGATAACCACTATATATCTCCTATATCCCATAGAAGCCTTGATCCTTCTAACATCATAATTATTTGTTTAAGTACCCTATGTACCCCCTACCAAACACTAGTGGTTTCATTCATATTCTTGGATTTACACACAAAATATCTTGATGGGAAATATGTTAAAACAAAAGATGAATTAATATAAGAAATCAAAATTGTAAAGTAATAGGTGACAAGTGTTTTCAAACCATGAAAAATAATTTCACCAAATTAAAACAAAAAGTCATACTATATCAAGTTGGGAAGTATGAATTTTTTTAATAAAGTGGAAAAAATGTGAAAACCAATGAAAAATAAAGTTAATCAATCATACTATATCAAGATGGCAAGTATGGAAAGATAAAAAAATGTAAGCATAAATAGAATTAATCATACTAAATCAATATGGGAAATATGATAAATTTATAAAATGGTTGTAAACATACACACAATTAGAAAATAAAAAGATAAATTTGAAATGCTTATGAAGAAAGCATAAAACATACTAAATAAAGATGAGAAGTATGTAAATGATGTGTAAATCATAATGTAACACAAATGATCTCAAATTTGAAGCATGCAATTTTGTTATGATTTGGTTATAGTATGAACTATTTATTGGAATATTCTGTGAGGAGGGCTTGGTCCTATCTAAGGTCTTACACTACAATTCACAAAGGGAACACCAATGAGGTGAAGATAAAGGTGGGAATAATTTAACTATGTTTTAATGTGGTAATTTATGAGGAGATCCTGGTCCTATCCATCATCTTGTACTACAAATCATAATGTGAACACCCATGAGGTGAATGGTAATAAGGGGAAAATAAGAAATTATTTTATGAGGAATGTCTGGTCCTATGAAAAGTCTTACAATCTAACTCACAAGGGTATACCCAAGGGGGTATGATTAGTTCACAAAACAATATTAACCAAGGGGAAATATTAGGATTGTTGTATTAAAAATAGGGAATGTAAAAAGTATGACATAGATATTTGATGAGAAAACCTTAGTAAACATGAGGCATACTAGGTAAGAAGGAAAGACATAAGGAGTCTAGTGACCATCAAAATATAAAGGATACCAACTCACAATAAGTACAAATTTGTATAGGAAAATATGTTGGATACTAAGATCAATTCATGGATACTATATTAAAAATGAATTTAAAATGGTCCTACCTTTCGACAACATGTTCCCCATTCCTCAAGACCTCTTATAGAACCATTACTCTACTATGAAGATTGGGTACTTGTGTGACAAATTAGGTAACTTATAATTTATTTTATTCTCCTATCCAAATCTATTAGCCTACTACACTCCAATGGACCTCATCTCTATCATGATGCCAACCGTGGAGTTTGAGCTTCAATTAGAAATAAGAGATGTGTTAAAGATAGTAAATCATGTATTTTAGTGTGATTAGACTTTTGGATTATATATTTCCTTTTGAATCATTATATTTTATTACATGTTTTAGCTTTTAACTTTTTTTATGAATTTTGTGATTGATCCTCCATACAGATTTAGAATAACAAACATGAGTGATAAAAGTGATACATATGAATGAGCTTTACACTTTGGTTAAATGAGGATAAGTAAGCATAGATATGACTAATTAAATAACTTGGGATTACCTATGTAATATGACTAATATGTAATCTCAAGGTTCAACCATATGTATTCTTAGTATGTGAAAAATAAATAAGGAAAGAAAAGAGATCCAAATAGATCAATACAGATAAGTAGTATAATGATAAGTCTTGTTTTCTAACTGATTATATGGTAGAGATAAAATACTAAGGGAATCAATGTTTTATAACAAAGTAACCATAATAATTATCTTTATTTAAGTGTAAAAGATAGAAAAAATCATTATAGATAAGATAAATGAATCCATGAAAGAATTAAAATATTAAACATAAGTTTACATTCATGAAAATAAAGAGAATAAGCCATACAAAAAAGTGAAAGATAATGAAACAATGAAAACACATAAAACATTATATAATGGTTCATACAAAATAGATAAGTGAAATGATTTTTGAAAGATGGTGAAAATTATAAGATATATAAATGGATTACAAATACAATCCAAATCATAAAATGGAATAATGTGAAATAAAAATGTGCTATGCTCACAAATACTAATAGATCTGACCATAAATGTTATCCATAACATCTAAAACATCCCTATGTAGTTAAATTCTAATATTATCCACAGTCTCATCAATATTCATTGAAAGTTATGAAAAGACTTCCTTTCATATCATATCAACTAAAAAGGTAGGTGTAGTAGAAGAATATTAATACTCATGTGGTATCTTGTACATGAGATATTCAATGTGAGGAATGTATATCTTAATGGGAATGGTATATTTGGAGCTAAGAGTAGGTGTGATCAATGGATAAAGAGGAACCTTTATTAATTAATGACATGTAGGAGAAGGAATAATTAGTGCTATTATTACCTATGTAAAATCATATAGATTCTATTGTATCACTCAACATCAATTGATATGACATGTAGAACACTTATGCCAAAGACAATAGACTTCTTTGTATTTAGTGATGTACTTTGGAAATAGCTTGGGAGGAGGCATGGTCTTTTCTCTGGGATAGGTAATGACTGATCATAATATGTTGATGTATTTATTAAGTTTTTTAGTAGTGGGTATAATAAAGGTTATTTATTTCATGGAAGAAAAAAATATGTCTATTAGTAAATTGTGGGGGTCTATGAGCTGAAAGTGTAGAAGAAGAAACCTTGGGATGTTAATATAAATGGAAATATTTTGTCCAATGACTAAAAACTCTATGAATATTAAAATAAGGTTGATATACCCGTTATGTAGGTAATGAATCAAGTTGAGGTAAGGGAAGAAGACCCTCACCAAGGAAGGGGAAAGCTAGATCAAATTCTAGACTAGGCTCATCTATAAGCAAGGCTAGTTGTGTAGTGGGTCTAAGCATAGTGGATAACATATGTGGAGGAAATAGAATATAAGGGTCATGATATCTATAAAAATTATAAATTCTTATCATGGCATGATCCATGAGCATACTCTTGAGAGACTCTACTATGACTAGAGTCATACCACATGATCGTTCCATCTCTACCCTATGTATAATAGTTGATAAACTAATATTAGGTACTATAAAATAAGGAAGGATAGAAGAAGAATGAAAGTACTAAAATAAAAATGAGTGATATCTAAAAAATGTATAATTATATCTTGGATAAATCCATCTAAAAATGGGTCATCTAAATCATAATTGTCATCATAATAGGGTGTATGCATGTCAAGAGAACATGTAAGAATTATTTTATCATTCAATGAAAAATGGTGAATGGAATGTCTAGTTTTGGTTAAGGTAACTAGTATATTATCAGAGGGTTGTTGATGGTATCAATGTTGAAGACAAGGAGGAAGTTGACCAAAGATGTGAGAGGAAATATTGGAAGTTTTGATATTTAGGATTATCTCATCCAATTCATCATCATCAGAATCTAAGAGGTTAGGTAGAATATCCTTAATTAATTTGAGATGATCATTATAACCTCTAGTAGAGTTAATTGGATAGTTGAAGTGTTGGGATTCTTGAAAGGAAACACTATGTAAGGGTTCCAAGGTGGGTGTTTTAAATATAATTTGTGCTTTAAATTGTTTAAAATTATAAGGATTTGTGTTCCATTGAATCTTGTAGATAACATCATTTTGAGGAAATCTAACATATTGACATGCAGGTGAAGTGACTACTCTCATACGATGATTCCAAGGTTGACTAAGTAAGACATTTTAAGAAATCAAAAAGTTAAATATCATGAATTTCACACATAAAATAATAAAAAAATTGGAATGGAAATCCAAACAAAACCTAGAGGATCCATTTATCTTCTATCATAGCCTTGGCATGTACTATGTGTGGATTTAAGGTTGCATTCAAAATATCCAATTGTTTTAATAAAGTTAATGGAGGCAAAAAAAGTGCTTGAACCTTCATCAATTAAATAATTCTTAACTTGGATGTCAATTATTTTGATGCTAATGAATAAATTAGCATTATTTTTCATGAGTCAATATCTCATCAGGAATCATCTAAGAGATAATGAAATTAAGTGAGAGGGAAGTATCCACTATTTCATCAACATGGATGAACATCTCTTCACATTGTTAAAGTATTTATCCTAAGATCTAGATAAGGTAGGTTTTTAATTTATAGGATGAGGAGGAGGGATTTTCATTTCAAACTATAATTGAATTAGGTAGTTACAATGGAGGAGAGAATTTCTCATTAGTTATAATAAGGGGATTTGAGATAGGAGATAGAACATATTTGCAATAAGATCCCATTTATCATAACCTATGATAGTTTTTTTATATATAGGTGCATAGTGTTATAAGAGCTCATGGGAAGGAGGGTTGGAGGTAAAAATAAATCCATGTTGATAAGGTATGGTTGGTTTAGGTTGGTTGTAACTGGGTTGAGTTATTTTAGGTGATGTGATTATTGTTGGATGTACTTCTTGTGGTTGAGTAGAATAAATACTATTGGAAGTTTGAGGTATGTTTTCTTTTGATATGGAAGTTGGGTAAATCGTATAATTTATATTAATTGTATGGGAGGTATGGTCATTTTGTGTTGTTGGAAGTCATGATTGTATGGGAATTGGTTCCTCATGGCCTAATTTAATAAGATGGGATGGAGAAGTGTCTTAACTAATGTGAAATTTTGGAGGGGTGTGATGTCTAGTTATTGGGTTTATATATATATATATATATATATATATATATATATATATATATATATATATATATATATATAAGCAACCAATATTCTCATATTAGTCATATTAACCACATTTACATCATTGGTTGTTAGGTTTATAAGACTTTCAATGTTGGTAGTAGGGGTAGGCTAGTCAATGTTATCTTGTTGGTTAGGAAGGGGATCCTTAGAAATATATAAATGAGCATTAAATTTATTTTTATTTTGAATCTCATGATTTTTAAGTACTATATCATAAGCTTTCTGAAATTTTTAGACAAGGGATTCATGGTCAAGATTAGGACCAAGAATAAAATCCATAACAAGGTTACTTAATTATCTACAAGTCTCATGATAATGGCCCTAACTTACATGAAACCAATAAATACTTTTGTACCATAAATTAATTTCAAAGGATGAGTGGGGTCAAGATCTTGTGTTAAAAGTCTTGGAAGATGTTTTTGAATTTCCACTACGCATAATGGTTAGTGCATATTAGTATGGTTGTGTTGAGAAAATGTGGGAGTATGATTAGAATTGTTGTTAGGGGGAGGAAAACTCTCCATGTTATTGTTATGATAAATAGCTTAGATGTTGTGTATGGTGTTATAAGTGTTAGTAAAACCATCATTGGTTTCATGATAGTTTTTATTTTTGATGAGAATTAGAGTTCTCATTGTAGATTGAGGTAGTTCAAATTGATGCATGTGGAATTATTATTTTTTTTTTGACTTGGTCAAGATATTCTTCTAAAGTTTTTTGGAAAAAGGGTCCTAACATGATATCGTAGCCTAAGGTGGAGAGTATTAGTAAATAAGTTGAAGAGGTTGTCATCTTCCATATTATGCTTAGATTTTTTTAAATAAATTCCATCATTTGATGAAGACTTGTGCCATTTCAGTTTTGAGTTGTTTATAATTTATAAATTGAGCTAAGTTATTTTTGATAAGATCACTATTTTGGACTAGTTAGTTGATCAAGTATTCTAGGATTTTAATAGAGTGGGTTTTCAGTTAATTTTACCAATACAAATCATCTCTTGAAAGATTTTTACTTAATATTCTGGTGTAAGTGAATGTATTAAGCTTAACCCAATATTTGTAAATCTTTGTAAATGTTTTTAGATGTAAGGTAGGATTGGTTGATCCATTATAAGTCATGGTGGGGGAGATACTTCTTATGTCAATGTTGGTAATTTGATGTACTAGAGGTTCATTTGGTAAATGTTTGATGGTTTTGTTGATAAGTGGAGGTTGTGGTATGAGGTTACCATGGGAATCCCTAAGTGGGGTGGGGGCCATTAGTATTTTGGGCTCTCCAAGGAACATGGTGAGGTTTGTTTTGGAGATATATGAGGTGATTTTACATTTGAGTCATTTGATTTGAATTATTAGTTTGAAAATTATGAATTTGGGTAAATGTTTCTAATAGAATTTGATTATTTTGAGCAACATTTTGGCTAGTGGACGTAGCATATGATGGATTATTATTATGTGAGATATTATGATCTTGAGATGCATTATGAGTATGGGCATTTTATTAATGGCATGAGTATAATTGGTATAAAAATAATAATTAGTCATAAAATAATAATTGGTATCATGGTTAGGGATGTGGTTAATTTTAAGAGATCCACTAGAAGTTTAACCTGCCAGGGTGGTAGAAATACTTGGCATGAAGGTTGAAGAAGACATAGAGGATAATGTCATGGTGTGGTAATGAGACATAATAGAGTGGAAATTTTGGGATGAAAATAAATGGCTTATACCAAATTCTTGGGAAAATATAGGGGAAGGTGAATGGGGTTATCTTATATGAGGTCCCATCATGAGATTATAGATGGTTCTAAGATCTTTTCCTCTATTTTGGGGACTTTTGTTAGTGAAAAAGAGTAGTTTAGTTGTGTATTCAATATCACACTCATATTCTAATGAATAAATTAGGTTAAGCATCGAGGAATAATGGGGAGGATTCCCATAGTTGGTAGTATGGGTGGTAATATGGACATTGTTTTGATCCATAATGGGTGGTAGAAGATTTATCTTAGGAACCATATTGGGATTAGTAAAACTCATCATGTTTATTTGATTAAATTATATATTATCCTCAAATGATAAAGTCATGATGAAGGAGAGAAATTAAATACATAGAAAAAAATTAAAGTCAACTAGCATGGTATTGAGTTAAACTAGTCGATATTATATTTTAGGATAATAGGCATGATAAGCTACAAAAGATAGTCAAACTAGTTGACTATATTTTATAGATGATGAGACTGGGGAGTCTAAAAGACACATAGTTGGATAGGTTGACAATGTATTAAAGGAAAATATAAAAATTAGTTTATAATAGACTGGGTCAAATAGAGTGACTATGTTATATGGGAAAACATAGACTATAAGAGACACAGTTGAGTAAATTGACTCTACTCTAAAGGTAGAGACAAGTTTTGATATTTATAACTATAGATTATCTAGTGTTATCTTGTATAATATTTTAAATTGTTATAATCATAATTACTATGGGTGAATCAATCTTTAAAACTTTTAAAATTTTACTTTACCATTCATGAACTATCAACACATCAAAAACCATTTATATGACCATGAGATAAGAGCATAACACATAGAACACTTATTTGAGTGATAAAATATCAAGGGTAAGAAAACCCATTGAGATATGAAAATTTAATATCATTCTATAAGATAAACACCAAATTTAATCAAGCACCAACTCCATATGGAACACCAACCCCAACTAGCTAAGCACCAACTCAACTAAGCTTTAACAAGCACCAAATTTCAAGGAGGTACTGATCCCCTAGATGACTCAGCACTAAATCATATAATTGATTGATTTTATCAACTTTAGGATAGCTTATTTCTCAGCCATATAATTATTACCACATCTTTAATTCTTCACACTCTTTTATCCTTCTTAAACTCCCTTCTAGGATCCTTCACTCAACTAGGTCTCTTTAAGACAGATTAGGTCATTTGACCTTGATATTCATATATAGTACCCATATTATATCTCCATGATAGTTTATTTGTACCTTTATTATTTTATATAATACCTCATTTATCTCTTCAAATTTATACATATTTTACTTCAACTCATTCATACTCTAACTAGTCAATTAGGCCTATTAGGCCTTATTCTTATTCTAGGCTCTTTCTCATACAACTCTTGGTTGGAAATACACACTTTACCACTGATATATTTCAAAAAATAGGCATTATTACATGCTAAAAAATTATTAAAATATTATATTAGGTTGGCCATAGTTCAAATGGACCAAATCTTTCTTTAGGCCTTAAGGAGACCTAATTAAATTAGACCTTCATTAGTGCACGTTACCCTTTGAACTTATTATATTACTTTTAAACACCACACATGATATTAAGACTTCATATTACACTCAAATATATCCATAATAATCTCATATTATGTCCATGACAAATTTTATCTCTAACCACCACTCGAAGCACACCATTAGCACTATTCACAATTAGGCCTATGAACCTATAGAAAGTGTATCTTGAACTACTAAAGATTAAGCATAAATTAGTAAATAAATAATGGAAATAAAACATATATATATAATTTATATTACCTCAAGGACATTGACATATGATTTATACTTCACAACTCAAGGCAAAAGGACTCAAACCCTTCTCTACAAATGGTCCACTTAGAACTGCTAGAATATCTTCAAGCACAATCATGGTGATAATGACATTCAACACCTATGTATATACCTTTAATGAATTATTATGAATTTATATGATCATATGAGATAATTATACCATTATAAAATGGAAATATAATATGGTCAAATGGAAATATTTTTCCTACATACCAATCTCATAACCTCATTGTACATAAACCTCACTGAGCCAAACAAGTCAACTTGTGAGCAATGCTTTTACTATAACCACTAACATCAAAAACATAAACCAAAAATGATAATTTATTATAATTTTTTAAAAACACCTTCATTCACTTTTTTCCATCACTATTCCATGATAACACATTCCTAATCATCTTCTCACTACTACATGGGTTTCTCATTATTTCCACCATTAGTCCTATTAGCAACTGGTCAACTTGGATGACTGATTTAGAATAATGAATGGATGGAACCTATCCAAAAAAATTTATTAACACAAACTAAAAGTCTCAAAATTTTTCCTCCAATCATTTATTAACTTTCTCTTGGTCAACTTTGACTACCACATCAGATTTATGAGAAACTAACACTTTCATGTAGGGTCTACTCACACACTTGATAGCTTGATCACACTTATAAGTTATTGTGAGAGTTAAATACAACATAAAATCACTAAAATATCCATACAAATCCATTCTAATCACTTTAGAACAACTTATTTCATATCAAGTCATTATTAGGGTTCTTTAAGGGTTTAGACCATCTTCCACTATTAGCAATCATTCTAAAGCTTAGCCCATCATTATAAAAATTAATGCCTAAAAATTTGATGTAAGACCCTTCACCTCATACCATTAATATATTAGGTTCCCATGCAAAGGTTTGATGAGCTAACAAACATAAGAAAATTCTTCTCAATTTGAGATACCTTAATTTTTGCACTTGAGAGATCTTAAAACTAATTTTCATGACTTTTATTACAAACCATGACCTAAAAATTTGTGAAAATTATTGAAACAATATACCATAAATTTTAAAACACTCACCTATCCATACTTGACTTTGAAATAAAACCTCAAAACCCATTATACCAAACTCTCTCTTCGTTTACTTAGACCTTGACCTGTAAACTACATTAGGCCTTAAAACTAACCTTTGTGCCTCTTTCCATGTGCTCTCAACCTCATTTAAATACTTAAAAGAAACTATATCATGCTTAAAAAATAATTTTCATCCTTTGTAGGTTTTGAAAATAGATTATGATGACTTATTATGCTAGGCAGGGTCTAGAAGTGGTCTAGGTGTAGACTAAATCTATAGATCCTACACATGTAGGCTCACCTCGAGAGTCACATGAGTGATATAATGCCTCATATACATGTTAAATCAAACTCAAAAAAAATTAAATTCATATGTTGATTCATATCACCAATCCATAATGAAACTTCATTAATAAGACTATGCATCCTATGCACATACCTTCTCAAGTCACTTACTAGGCTCAAGTATTTGACAATTTTGAAAACAAAGACCTTTAATGATAACATTCACATCAATAATACAGTCATAAAAAAATATAAAAAACATGTCTTAAACTCTTATAATAACTACAACATTGATCTATATCCTCTCTCATAGCTACATTCTTTAATGGCCTCATGAAGACCTTTCTCAAGAATCTTTGACATCAATGACAACATCAATGCCAAACCTAAATAATAAGAATAATTCTAAAAAACATTCCCACTTATCATTGATGAAAAAATACACTAAAAATTTATCATTTTTATCTCCTAATCCTAGTATTTCTCACCCTTTGACATAAATTACAAAATGATGTCTGTAACTCTTTGGATCATACTCCTTATAACCAAAATACTCAACACACAAAACTATGAGTTTATGAGACATAACATAAACATGATCCAGATATCTCCATGTATATCTTATTATAAAAACTCACCTATTGTTTTAGCTTATGATCATGATTATACTAGGCATCCTATGCACATACTTTCTCAAGTCACTTACTAGGCTCAAGTATTTGACAATTTTGACAAAAAAGAGCTTTCATGTTAACCTTCACATCACTCATATATTCATAAGAACAAATAAAAAACATGTCTTACAATATTATAATTTCTAAATTTTTTATCTATATACTTTCTCATAGATACATTATTTAATGACCTCATGAAGACCTTTATCAAGAATCTTTGACATCAATGCCAAACCTAAATAATAAGAATAATGTTCAAAAATATTCCTCTTTGTCATTGATGGAAAAATACACAAAAAATTGATCATTTTTATCTCCCCATCTTGGTATTTCTCACCCTTTGACATAAATGACAAAATGATGTCTGCAACTCTTTGGATCATACTCTTTGCAACCAAAATACTCAACACATAGAACTATGAGTTTATGAGACATAACATAAACATGATCCCCTATCTCCTTGCATACCTTATTATAGAAAATGACTTATTATTTTACCTTGTGATCATTATTATATCTCCCTAATTACTTTTCTTCTTCAATGATTTCTAGGGGTAGTAATTACACCCAATTCTTGTCTTACGTGTTCAAATGTTACCTTCATAAGTGGTTTCATCAAAATATCTATAATATGATTCTATGTAGAAACATATTCAAGTCCCAAAAATTTTTCACTTACCTAATCTCTTATAAAATTATACCTAATGGGAATGTGTTTGGTCCTTGAGTGCATGATAGGGTTATTTAAGATGCTTATAACACTTGTATTATCATATTGGATAGGGCTAGGGTCATCATACTCCACCTTATTGTCTTTTAGGGTTTGTATTATACATATAACCTGAGTTCAACATGAAGATACTAAAATTTACTCATCTCCACAAGTGGATAATGATACTAGTGGTTTCTTCTTACTTATCCATGAAACTAGGCACCCACCTAAGAAGAAAGTTCCTCCACTGGTACTCTTCATATCATCTATACTTCCTTCCTAGTTTGCATCTATATAGGATATCAAATTGAACTCCTTGATTCTTGAATACCATAACCCATACTTGATATTCCCCTTGAGATACTTGAGTGTCCTTTTGACTAATTGTAGTTGATTCTCTTTTGGATCTTCTTGAAACCTTCCCATAAGGCCTACTACTTGTATGATGTCAACTCTAGAGATGGTGTATAATAAACTTCCAATCATTGACCCATATGATGTATGATTAAAATTTGAAGAATCATATTCATTGATTAAATTTCACCCTATGATCATGGGTGTACTAACTACCTTGCAGTCTTACATCTCAAACTTCTTAAACATCTCTCTTATGTACTTGGCTTGTGATATGAATATACCTTTTTCACATTAAGTGATTTGAAACCTAGGAAATAATGATAGTTATCCTAGCATGAACATCTCAAACTCTATCTTCATCACCTCTATAAAGTCATTGGTCATGTTCTCATTGTTTCTACCAAATATGATGTCATCCACATATATAACTACTATTAATTAATGGCCATCTTCTATTTTGATGTATAAATTACTATTTACAATCCTTATTTTGAATCCTTGATCTAAGAGATACCTACGAAACATAGAATACCAAGCTCTAGGAGATTAATTTAGACCATGGAGAGGCTTTTAAATATACAAATAGTCTTTGTCATCTGATAGTGAAACCCCATAGGTTACTCAATGTACACTTCCTATTCTAAATTCCCATTTGAAAAGGTAGATTTGGCATCCATATTGAGCATGGTCATTGATGTTAGAGTTTTCATTTATGTCCAAGGTTCATGATATCATGATGCATTAATAAAAAATAGGTTAGTTTTATGGATTGGAGGATTTATGCCATGAGTGCAGAGCATTGAGGACCAAGAGGATGTTGTGAGGGGTTCATAGATCCTTTGGTGAGACTCTAAAGATCTAATTTTCCCTTTAGAGAGAGAAAAATTCACATTACTAGATTAGAATAACTAGAACATCACTACATGTCATCAAAGTATGAATGAGCCAATCAGCTTGTGCATTTATTATATACCCCTAAAAATTCAAATGTGGTCAAAGGGTGATATAGAGATGATACCTTATGTGTCAAGAACATTCCCTCCAAATTTGGTGTCTTGACAAGTTATATATCTAAAGTTATAAGTTTACCAAGTTAGTCTATAGACTAGATACATGCCAGATCCTATCAAATTTATGTCTCAGGAAATAGATATTGGTTTTCAAGTATACAACCATTGGAGTTCAAACTAAGTATGCTTGCAAAAAGAGACAAGTGAGAAAATAACTATTTATAGAAGCCAATCTATTGAGAATTTTAGTATGGTGTAAAATGTAAATTTTTTATATAAATGGAGAGGAACAAATTAAAAGTGGTTTATTATCATAAATTTTGTTACAAGTTCATTTATTTTAATTCAAATTCAAAGGTATTGACTATGGTAAAAATGAAAGAAACCAGTGAGTAAAGAAATGCATGTAGAGACCAAGATATTGATAATTTGGCATAGTGTAAAAATAAAATATGAATTATAATCCTTGGTAAAAAAATATAAAATTAGAATTTATAAATTAAATTAAATTAAATTAAATTTATTTCTTGTTCAATTTTACGATTATAGATTGTGATAAAACTGAGTAAAGATTGTTTGAGAAGAATGATTTGAGAACTCATTTAGAGAGTTTGGATTGATATTTTAACCATTTGAGGATGTTTTTAACTCGTTTAATATCCATAAAATTGATTTATTGATATTTTGGAACACTTTTTTGTGTAATAAATACATCCAAAAAAAATGATTGTACCTTGAAGTTTTGCATAATGCTAGATAAGTTATGGTTAAACAGTTGCTTGGTGTTATTAATCATAAAAGATGAGCAATTTAAATGTTTGAAAATTATATTAACGTATTAAATTAATTTTAGGTATATTATACATGATTAAGTTAGGTTATATAAATAAATAACTATTAAAAAAATAGACTAACAAAAATATGAGGGTTTTTAGACTCAGTATGACAACAAACCTTAGTAGATGGTTTCGTGAAGAAGGACTTGTAATGGCTTATGGATCTCATAAGACATTATATGGACTATTTTAAAAAAATTATATATTTTATATCATTATCTAAGAGTGTGTAATGAAATTATAAGCATAGGTTTGTGTTTAAAGGCCTGATATGGAAATAGAGACATATGAAAAGATAGATTAGTTTGCAGGATCAATATGAACAATAGAGTAATATTATATATGAGAATATGGTTGATATGTGGATAATATTTAAGTATATGTGAGTCCATAATGAAACATCATAAATAAATCACAATAATATAATTTTATATTGGTCTAAAAATCTTGACAGTTAGCTATATGCAAATATGAATATTATATGTTAAGGTTTAATGGGTATATAACAAGTTATAATGATGAGTTTGAAGGCTTATATTTTAATTTGAAGAGTATAATTAATGTGGTAATTTTTATTTATATATATTTTTTACCTATCCATGCTTTTTATAAGGTTTGAGAGTTAGTGTAAAATATTGTAACACTAAAGCTAAAATGGCTTGTCTGGCTAAGTACGGACTGTGAGAGAGAAGGTCAACAAATTGGTTTGAAAGATCAATAATTTATATTAGACATTATGACATGTTTACTTGATATTATTATAATTATTTTTTAATACCATATTAATTAATTTTAATCACTTTATTATGTCCTTTAATATTGTATAAGTTTAAGTTTCTATGACTATGTTTTTGGGCTAGTTGACAGTTTTGAGTGGGATACTTATAGAGAAGGGTTTGAGTCCCTTTTCCATATGTAATAGAGTATAATGAACTTGTTAAATTTTAAGATGTCATTATTATTTTTTATATGTGATTTTTTACCATGGATGTTTTTTAAAATGGTGTTTATGCTTTAGTTGTTTAAGTTATATTTTTTATGTATACACTGGCCTATTGTGAACAATGTTTTGAGAAGGGTTCAAATGGTGGTTGGACATAAAATTTGTTGTGAACCTAAAGTGAAGTTGGATAAAGTATATTTCAGTTTAATATGATGTGTTACTACTATATGAGAATTTTTTAAGTGTTCCAAGGAATGCCAAGTGTAATGTGTGACTATGAAGGCCTAATAGGTCTCCATGAGACCTAAACAAGGAAGGTAGCCTATTAAGCTATGGACGGCATAATGTATTGGTTGATTAATTATTGAAATGTATTATATGAATTATTATAAGGGTAATTAAATTATGAAATTATGAATGGATAACCAAGGTGTGTGAGAGCAAGTAACTTATATAAAATTAAGGTTAATTATGTCTATCTACATGTATAAGATAAGTGAGTGTGAAAGTGAATAAAAGAGCACAAATAGGAGAAATATGAGGTCATGTGGACCATAAAAATGATGTAATTAATATCATATATGAGGTATTCACATAAATATTATTGCTTATGTGTACTAATCAAGGTGATAGAGGGCTTATTGAGAAATGACATATTTGTATGGGTGAGAGGTAGTTTTAAATGTGATCAAAGAGAAGAGCTAAGTGTGTGAAGATAAAATAATGGCCATAGTACCATATGAATTATAATACCATCTAACCATGTGATCACGAGTGTGAAGGAGTAGAACATGAGGGTAGATTATGATTTAGATAATCTTCATGAGGAGAGGAGCAGAGTACAAGTCTATGAGGTTATCATAGATGAGCAAAGGTGTATTAGAGGCCTGAATATGTTGATAAGGACATGATGAGGTATATTATGTGTATATATAGAAGATAAAATATTGATTATGGCATTAATTTCATAGAGAGAAAAATACCATAATCAGGTGTTTATAAGCATGAAGTAAAAGGTAGATAAATAATTGGTGGCTAAGTGGGTGTTGAGTCATCATAGTGTTGATTGAGTGGGTGCTTGATCAAAAAAAAGGTTGGTGCCTCTTATAAATTTGGTACTTGATAAATCCAAGTGGGTGTTTGGTGAATTAGAGTTTATTTCTCCTTCATGGGTTGTTACTTACCTAAAGATTGATTCATTACTTTATAGGACTATTTATCCAAGATTTGTTTTAGTGGGTTTTATTCCCCATGAGGGTTTCCTACCTAGATGATGTGTTATGGTTATTTATGCATTGATTTAGTTGATTAATGTTTTATTCATGATTATGTACATTGGGTTGATATTTCTTGATTAATGGTAATGAATGAATGATGAATTAAAATTAAAAGAGTATTAAGGACATTGATTCACACCCCTACTTATTGATTGTGCTTTAAAAAATTGGTATCAGAGCTTGGTACTTTTGAAGAGAAGTCTAATATCTTGAAGGTGATCCCAAGAATCATAGATGTCTTATGATCAACAATAATAAGATAACATGTATGATGAGTAAGTCTACTATGATAATGCAAAAAGATAAGCTGAAGTAGACCTTAAAGTTTAGCTCATACATAGCCTTGATGATTTAAAGCATCAAAATAAGACTATTAAGGATATCAAGAAATATCTAGAGGATGTCAATGCGAGGTTTAGATCAAAGGAAGATGAGTATGACCATTTGAATACACAACTATATTCTTTGAAGTTTGAACATGAGTAGCTTATAAAAAAAATGAGTAAGATGAAGACCTATGAAAAGTTTGAAAAGAAAACTAAGGCTCTAGATGACATGTTAAGTGGTCAGAAGTATACCAATGATAAGGTATGTCTTTGTTTCAAAGTATATCAAAAGGTAAACAAGGATAATGTTAATATGAACAAGAATATCAAACTCAAAATAAAGATAATTTTTTTTAGATAGCCTAACACCATAAGGAATTTAAATTCTATCAATGGTCAATATTTTGATTATTATCAATATGGACATAAATAAAGCACTATATAAGGATGCCACCCAAGAATGTGTTTTCATGGTACTATGGAAAATGAAGCACTTGGTAAAGAAGAGATTACAAACCACATCAATCAAGAAGCATGTCTAACAAAAGTAAGGTTATTTTCTATGAGTGTCAATGTGTTAGTCATATTACAAATTTTTGTAAGATTAGATTAAATAAGTTTTCATGTCATAACAAAATGTTGGTATGGAGACCAAAGAAGGTGATACTAGTCATGATTATCTTATGGATCAAGGTGAGCTAATTATCAAGGTAGATGCCAAGAGTGTTTGGTATCAGCTCAGATTGAGAAGAAGGATGACAAGGTGAGTCATTATCAACTCATAAACTAAGTTGGGATGTTTAATAATGTAAAGCATAATTTAGATTTGAAAGAATGTTAAGATTATTATTTGTTAGCTCAGAAGAATGATGAAGAAACTAATTCAAAAGTCAAGCCTAGAAGGACATTGAAGAATATTTAGTCTTGTGAGAGTATGAAGATCTTAGAGTCTCTTGAATTTATGTTGTTTAAATGCCTTATGGAAGGGTTGACTCCATTAGGCTTCATGGAGACCATCATTAGTAAGTAGAAGCATGGTGGATGATTGTTTGAACCTTGATATATGTTGTATAGATATGAATACATGATAGAAGTATGGTGGAGCCTACACAAGGAAATGAAGATGGATATTATCCATCCTTATGTTTGTAGATGATATGGATTCAAGATGTATAAAGATGGTGAGTGCATATGTTATGAAGACTTAGAATAGAACATAGTGAGCTATGAAGATCCTTAATCAAGCTCCAAAGATCGACGTAATTAGCTTTGAAGATGCTCCATCGATCTATGAAGATGTTATGTTGAAGATATGAAGATATACTAGGTAGCTCCAAATATGTTCTATTAAAGCTCTAAATATCCACCTAGGCACCTCTAATGACATTATGTCAAAGCTCTAAAGACATTTTGATGAAGCTCCAAAGACATGTCTAGTCATGCTATGAATATTCCTAGCCATGCTCTAAAGATATTATCTAAGGAGCATTAAAGGCATGCGAGCAATGTGTATAAGCATAAATGAATGTTTCAAGGTCAGTTTTCAATCTTCAAATACTTTAAAAGTGTAGTCATGAAATTGGTCATTGCATGAAGAGACCTTGTGATAAGGTATGATGTTATGGTGAGCTAGTGGATCAAAGTCTACATTAGGTTGGTTGATAGTTAGTATATTTTAAAATAAATATCATTCATGTTAAGAATAAGTAGATGGAGATGATCGTGGTGATATGGGTAGCCTATATATCATGCTTCATGTATGTGTGGGCATGGTTTATTAAGATTAGGTCCAAGGATCACATGGAATATTGTGGAGAACCCTTTGTCATTAATGTCAAAGGGGGAAAAAGATCAAAATGGAGTTCATATTAGTAAGAAGACATTATGAGAGTGATTTTTCCATCAATGAAAAAAGGGGAGATTATTGAGCATGGTAATTAATGATAGAGTTGTCATTGATGTCAAATGTGAATGATGTTATGATGCATTAATGACAGATAGGTCAATTTTATGTATTGGAAGATGTATGGAATGAGTGTATAGAATTTAGGACTAAGAGGATGTTGTGAGGGGTTCATAGATCCCTTGGTGAGATTCTAAAGATCCAATTTATCCTTTGGAGAGAGGAAAATGCACATTCTTATCTTAGAAATACTAGACCATCATTGAATGTCATTAAGGTATGAACACACCAGTCAATTTATTCATTTATTATATATACCTAAGAAGTCAAATGTGGTAAAAGGGTAATATAAGGATGACATCATATGTGCTAAAAACATTCCTTCTAATTTCGTGCCCTGACAATTTGTATATCTCAAGTTATAAGATTCCCAAGTTGGTCTATAGATTTGATATGTGCCATAGCCCATAAAATTTATGTCTCAATAAATAGTTTTTGGTTTTCAAATATATGACCATTGGAGTTTAAATTGAGTATGCTTGCTAAAGAGACCAGTGAACAAAGAATTGTTTGTAGAAGCAAATATATTGAGAATTTTGGTATGGTGTGAAAGGGAAAATTTTTCTATATATTGATAGTAACAACCTATAGGTGTTTCCTTGTCATAAATTTTTATAAAAATTACTTTATTTCAGGTCAATGTCAAAGGTGCTGACTATGGTAAAAACCAAAGAAAGTAGTGAGCAAAGAAATGCATGTAGAGACCAAGATATTAAGAATTTTGGCATGGTATAAAAATAAAAAATGAATTATACTATTTTATGAAAAAAATAAATCTGTAATTTTTCCATTAAAATAAATAAAATTTAATTTATTTCTTGACCATGTTGACCATTTTAGACTATGATAAAACTCAGTAAACCTTGATTGAGTAAAATGGTTTTAGAATTGATTTGGAGTGTTTAGATTTATGTTTGAAGAATTGGGGTATGTTTTTCACTCATTTAGTATTCATTACATGCATATATTGATATTTTTAAACACATTTTTGTGTAATAAAAACATCATACAACATGACTATACCTTGAAGGTTTGTATAATGACAGACAAGGTTTGGTTGTAGAGTTGCTTATTATTATTAATCATCAAAGGTGAGTAATTTAAATATTTATAAATTATATTAATGTATTAAATTAAATTTAGGTATGTTTTAAATTATCATTTGAGTTGATATAAATAAATAACTAAGCAAAACATAGACTAGTATAAATATGAGGGTATGACAACAAACCTTAGTAGATGGTTTCATGAAGAAGGACTTGAAATGGATTATGCATATCAAACAAAATCAAAAGGATTTTTTTCATATTTTTATATAGTTTATATCATTATTTAGGATTTTGGATTGAAATTATGAGCATATGGTTATGTCTAAAGGCTTGATATGGAAACAAAGACATATGGAATGAGAGATTGATCTATAAGACCAATATGAACAAAAGAGCAATATTATTCATGAGAATATGGTTGATATGTGGATAATATTTAATTATATGTTAGTATATAATTAAAAATAATAAATACATCACAATATTATAATGGTCTTTTTTTATAACAATATTGATAGTGAACTATATGCAAACATGAATGTTGTATGCTAAGGTCTAGTGGGCATATAACAAGTTGCAATTATAAGTTAGAATCCTTACATTTTGAATTTAAGTTTATAATAAATTTTTTGATGTTTATTTGGAAATATATGACATATAAATTCTTTTTATAAATTTTTAGAGTCAGTGTAAGAGGTTGGAACAATGAAAATAAAATGTCTTGTCTAGCTGAGTAAGGACTATGAGAGAGAAGGTTAAAAAATTGGTCTAACAAATCAATAGTTGCCATTAGATGTGATATTTTTGTTGGATATTATTATAAGTATGTTTTAATATCATATTAATTTAATTAAATACCTTTATTATGTCTTATCATATGGTATAATTTTAAGTTTATATGACTGTGTTTTTAGGCTAGTTGGTAGTTTTGAGTCCTTTTGCCTTATGTAATGGATTATAACGAGATTGGTGAATTCTATTAAGTCATGAGGATTTTTTATATATGATTTTGTTCCATGGTTCTTTTTCCAAAATGGTGCCTATGTTTCATTTATTCAAGATATATTTTCTATGTATACAAAGGCCTATTGTGAACAGTGTTTTGAGAAGGGGTTCAAATGGTGGTTGGACCCAAAGGGTATTATGGACCTAAATTTAATTTTTACAAAGTATATTTGAGTTTAATATTGGGTTTTACTACTATATGATAATTTTTTAAGTGTAATGAGTAAGTCCAAGTGTAATGTGTGACTAAGAAGGCCTAATACGTATCCATGAGACCTAAAGAAGGAATGTAGCCTATTAAGCTATGGAGGACCTAATGTATTAGTTTATTCATGATTGGAACATGTTATATGACCTATTTTAAGGGTAATTCAATAATTAAATTTTGAATGTATTACTAATGTGTGTGTTATCAAGTGACTTGTATAAAAGCAAGGCTAATTAGGCCTATTTACGTGTGTAAGACAAGTGAGTGTGCAAGTAAATAAAAGATCACAAAGAGGAGAAAGAGGAGGTCATGTGTAAAATTATAAGGATGTCATAAATATCATATAGTAGGTTTTCATATGAATATTAGTACTTATGTGACCTAATCAAGGTGATAGAGGGCTTATTCAACAATAAAAAATTTGCATAGGTGAGAGGTAGTTTTGAATGTGATCAAAGAGAGGAGTTGAGTGTGTTAAGATAAAGGAATGGACATAGTACCATATAAATACTAATACCATGTGACTATGTGATTATGAGTGTCAAGGAGTAGACCATGAGGGTAGATTATGATTAAGAGAACCTTCATGAGGAGAGGAATAATTTATAAGTATATGAGGTTGTCATAGATGAGTAAAGGTGTATTAGAGGCCTGAATATGTTGATAAGGCCATGATGAGGTAGCTAATGTGTAGAGAGAGAAGATAGAAGATTGAGTATGACATTAATTTCATATAGAGAAAAAGAAAGAGAGAGATAAGAAGAAAACCATCATCAGGTGTTGATAAGCATCAAGGAAAAGGTGAATAAATCATTGGTGGCTATGTGGGTGCTAATTCATCATAGTGATGATTGAATAGGTGCTTGATCAATAAGGGGGTTTGTGCCTCTTAAAAATTTGGTGCTTGTTAAATCCAAGTGGGTGCTTGGTGAATTAGAAGTTAGTGATCCTTATTTGGTTGGTGCTCAGCTAAATATTTACTCATTGGTTTATAGAACTATTTTTCAAAGCTTTGTTTTAGTGTGTTTTATTCCCCATGAGGGTTTCCTACCTATATGATGTTTTATGTTTGTTGATGCATTACTTTGCTTGATTGATTCTATCTTCATGTTTATATATATTGTGTTGACATTTATTGATGAATGGTAATTAATTAATGATGAAATAAAATTAAAATAGTATTAAGAACATTAATTCACCCCCTTCTTAGTGATTCTACTTACACTAATCCATCTGGTATACCTTGAACCCTTTAAATCTTGAATATGCTAGAAATAATAGGATGGCCTCCAATATTGATACTGGTGTAAAGGTCTCCTCAAAGTCTACTCCTTCAAATTGTGCATATTCTTTGCATACCAATCTAGCCTTATTCTTAGTGACCTTTCCACATTTATTCAACTTATTTCGAAACATCCATTTTGTGCCAATGACATTCTTGTCTTTAGGCCTAGGAACTAGTTCCCAAGTCTCATTATTCTCTATTTTTACTAACTCCTCATTCATAACATCTATATAAAATAAATATTTACTTGATTATATAAGATTCTTCATTTCAATCTTAGATAATAAAAAAACATTCTCTTGATTTAGATTACTTACTAGTTTTCTTCTTATTTGCATACATGTATTCCATTTTCCAATGATTTGATATTTGGGGTGATCTCTTTGAATCTATCTTGATGGTCATTTTGAATCCTATTTATCTTCAACTTCTTCTTCCTCCTCATCAACCTCTATAGTCCAATAAAGCAATAGTATTTCCATAGTCCATGAATTAGAGTAAAGCATTTTTTCTAGATTAAACTATGTTTAAGTTTTTGACTGATGTTTCAAGTCACACTCCATGAGTCATCATCAGGGTAAGAGAATGAAAAAAATTCATTTTTGAAGTCCAAATTCTCTAAAGTATCCTTTGACTGTGAGTGTGATTTACTTTTATCATCAATTATTTAAGTAATTTTTCATTCTTATTTAAATTTAACTATTACATACTAAAAACACTAATGAAAATAATGTTTATGGTGAATACCTATGGATTAGAATATTTTATGCACCACTTTTAATATAGTGATAATGAGAGTTTTTTTGGGCTAGGAATAATAACTTGCACACATGTAAACACTTGATAAAAATAGATTGATAGATAATTAGATGAGCAACCTAGTCAAAAACTAGACCTGGAAAGTTGTAAGCTTCCTCAAATGGATATCATATCACTTGTTTACATAATCGAGTGGATAAACAACATATGAAATTATAATAGATAAAACATATGATAAAAATGATAATTAAGATTCAATTATCGATTATATAAGTAGAATATTCATCCCAATAAGTTGTAATAAGGTCTATATCATCTTGTATGATAGCTAGTGTATCTTCAATGTCTTTGAGAGAGGGTGAATAAACATTAGCATAGAGAGATAACTCAAAATCTATGTCACTCTGATCAAAAAATAGGGGTGGGGATACTATAGGGGGATATATGATATTGATTACATCATGTACTATGCTTGGTAGAGTCATTTAAATACAAAGGCCACATTGAAATGATAGGAAATCACTAAATATTGTAGATAAGGGTCTAAATTAACGTCTCAAGTTCTATAAGTTAAAAATAGTAGATCGATGTTGATCCTGATAGGATCAATGCTAATCTCTAGAATCAGTGTTGATTCATAATGAATCAGTGTTGATTCTATCTATGACTAAACTTAATTATAATAGAGAATAAATGAAACATATTGGTTAATAAAGACTAATAAAAGGATGTAGAGGGATGTAAATGGTATTCTAGAGATTATAAAAATAAATAGAAGTAGAAAAATTGATATAAAATGAAAGAATAAAACATGATGATTTACATTAGATGCGATTGCAAATAGAATGAAATTCTTCCACAAATGTAGGTAGTTTCTTAGGTCAGTAATAGTGGATATGGATTGAATGTAGAAAAATTTAGGTAGAGTGTCACTAAGGACATCTATAGCTCTCCAATTAATTTGGTAACAATTTGAGGTTCTATGTTTCTAGGTCTAAAATTCAAAGGTTGACTAGGTATTTATGGATTGATGCCTATCTAGAGAATTAACGCTAATTATGGGTGAATTGGCACCAATTGACCCAAATTGGTGCCTTTGTTTAAAAGCATGGGTAAAGTTAGCTTTGATACACATATATTTGTTGGTAATGACTCTATATGTGGGTAAAGTGGTTATGGGGGTAGATTCCTTAGATTATAAATTGATTTAAAGAGGTTGTGGAATAGAAAGGTAATAACAAAGGTAAATTATTGAGTTGTAAATGGTAAAAATACTAAACCTTAATATATGAATTATTTAAGATATTAAATAAAAATAAGATCTATGACCCCTAATTAATTATACATAGGGTATGAAACTATAATGTTTACATTTTCCCCTTTTTATGGAGATGAAAACCATGAGAGGTCCACTACCCCAGGTTTATCTAAGGAAGTATCCCCCCTTAAATTGGGAATTGATAGAGGATAAAGAGAGGGCAATGGATTTGGAAAATGGAATAATATATGGAATGGGAAATAACATATGGGCTCTAATAAATGTGGATGCATAACATGAAGTGTATGTTTTTTTATTGATAAGATGTAAGGTAATATAGATAGAGATTCCCCAAGGTAAATTCGATAATAAAATGCCACAAATATGCATGAGTAGGCTTCAAGGAAGGTGAAATAAGATAACAAGTGATAAATTTGTCTAACCAAAGCATCTGATGTGTTATACGATGTGCACACTACTTATATACATTTGTTCTCAAGAGAAAACCAAATGATGCTTGAGAGCTTAAATGTCGAGTGTGATATAAAATGAGATGGAGAATATAAACATTAAATTGAGGTGATGTTGATGTTCATAAAATGAGGTAGGTATATTATTTTATTAATTTTATAGAATTTTTTAAGTTTGTAGGTTTTTGGGGATTTAGGATAGAGTTAGGATTATGAGTAAGTGGCTCCAAAGAATTGGTGTTGATTCCCCAGTGAATAAATGATGATTAATAAGGAGTCAACATCATTTCCTAGAAATGGCATTGATCTAGATGGAATGACACCAATCCATAAGGGATTAGTGCCAATTCACATTAAAAATGTGGAGGGCTTAGATTAGATACTAGAGTTAGGCCAATCTAGAGTTATTAGGAGATTTTAGGCTTACAAGAGATATTGGTCTTAGGCACAAGTTATAATAAAAATTTAGGATAAGGTACTTCCCTTATTGGAGTAACTATGAGTTTAGATTGACGATGATGACTAGGCCCACTAGGAGGCCATAAGCCTAGGAGGGGTGCATCACTATAAACACATCCATCACGACATGGGCTTGATGGTTACTTTGGTGGAGCATTAGGATGTTATGATTAGGACCTTCTTACTTTTGACTTGGGATATGACCATCATATAAGAGGACATGTACTAGATTTTATGACTTCCAGTGTAGGGAGCACTGATAGTACTTGTGGATGAGAAAGGATGATGAATAGCCTTGACACACCTATACATCAATGATGTAGATGATATCATATTTATTATTAGTGGTTTCACTTTTGAGCCTCTATATAGAGATGATATAGTAAGGATAGGCATACTCACCATGATGATTTTTGAGATATCCTATTATGCACTCCAAAATTTAGGGGGAGGCAAATATCTATGAAGCTTGACTGAGGTGGTTGTATACATGCTAGAGCACCGTATAATTTTTTCATGCATGTCTACTTTACTGGCATAGATTTACAAGTATATCTAGGGTTTAAGGACCTAGAAGCACTATGGATTATATGTCATTGTTGTTATATATTGTTGGGATTATGAGAACATCAACATGGTGCACCCCATTGGTACCCCATAGATATGGTGATATGATACAAATTACATCATGGCATTCCTATGATGGAAGGCCAATATTGCATGAGTCTTAATATATGGCATCACTTGAGACCTTGATTACTATAGAGGGCTCCTGAGGGACTGAGAGAGATAAACATTATTTGGAGACCCTATTTGAGATTTCTTATGTGGCCTAGGGTGGAGGTAGAGATCATAGGCATATGGAAAGAGCATTGGGTGATGGGGAGAAAGACAAGTCATCTATAGTACCTCCATTTTGGATGAGTATAGTGTAATTTTGGGTTAGTACTAGACATTCCATGGGCCTCACACATATATAGGTGAGATGAGATAGAGTAAGAACTGCTAGGACTAGTCACTAGAGATGTTCTTATATAGGATGAGTAGGTGCTAATAAGAGAAGATTTATAGGATTTGGGGTGCACTCTTGTATATACAACATGGTGGGATAAGTAGTGGGTAGTGAGTTAGGATAGTGACATGCATCTGTACTAGGTGGGAGGGTATGAGGAGATGGAAGATATAGAAGAGGAAGCTAATGAGGAGGATGAGGATGAGATGGGGGATGAGGAGGATGGGGAAGAAGAGGAGATAGAGAAGGAGATATATGTATCAAATATTATCATAGAGAGGGATACACTAAGAGCTCATTATATCACCTTATAAGGATAGCTAGTTATAGCATAGGGGGCCCTAATCTTAGTATAAATAGATTAGGACATAGTGTAGACCTAATTAGATACTCTATAAGTGGAATTCGACTCATTGCATTTGAGTCATGATATGGTGGAGGAGAAGATGTATTTATACAAGGTAGAGAGGAACACTCTAAGGAGGGATGGGAGAGAGAGTCATTAGTATAAATTATTTGAGAGGTGGTAGTTTTGAGCAATAGATTGGTAAGTACTATAAACATTAATTGATATAGGGATTTGGTGGTAGAGATGAGATACTATGAGAAAATAATTTTAGATCTTCTTCTAGAGACTCTTCACTATATTTCCCATCTAGCCACATAGGGCAGGTCTTCTAGGTACATACAGAAAAGGTCAATGAGCATGGGGAGCATATCCTAGAGGAGAGATAAGGATAGGGATAGAGATGGAGATGGGGGTGGAACCTTGGTGAGCATCTACTTGAGCAATCTATAGTTTACATAGTAGCTCAGCATGTATTTATATTCATTATACTACACAGAGAGCTTGTATGTATACATATACTTTGATGTACATTGATCATTATGGATTTATTATTATGGATTATGGATGTTCACATGTTTATGGATCATATGATTATGGATTTAGATTATATGATTTATTATGGTTTATTACATGTGATGGATTTATATTTAAAATGTTTATAGATTTGGAAATTTTATATTTGAGTTAGATCATGTGATTATGGATGTTTACATGATGTGATTAGATTATTTGACTATGGATTTAAATGTTATAAAATGTTTTATGGATCATGATAGTATTATGGTGGATGTGTTTTTGATATATGGATTAATGCTTAAAATTTTTATCATTAGATTAATATGGATGTGACTTTTATTATGTGATTAGGGATTTAATGAGTTGATTAGGTTATGGATTATGGGATTTTATGTAAAATGTTTATGAATTATGGATGTATATTTAATTATTTGATTATGGATTGTAGATTTTAAAAGATTTTTTTATGGAATATGGATATTAAATTTTAAAATTTCTTAAATTATGATTTGGATTAGATTATGGATTATGAAAAATGTTTATGTATTATGATTATCAGTGATTTGATTTATAGGTTACAAACTATGGATTATTAATTTACTAGATTAGGATATTTGTTAGTATAGGTGGAAAATTTTATAATTAATATAATTTAAAAAGGAAGTATTTCTCATTATTAGCTCATACCATGACCCAATAAAACCACTTGAATGGAATGCATGTGAATCCTTAGCCAACTGCTAATAATAATCCTAAAAACTTTAGGTCAACTAAGTTTAGGATCTAAGGATTTTATTTTAGAATTTGATAGAAAGTAGATTCAAAGAAGAAGATATTTCTATCTTGCATACCCAAAACTAAGGTCACCCCTAGAATACTTTTGTGCCAATTCATGTAGACTGATTAATGTAGGAAATCTACTAAATTAAAGAAAGTTGATCAATATGACAAGCTTTCTAGGGATATGTCTATGCATGATAGACATCCTTTGAGGGAGTGGTCTATATTTTGAGATATGATTTTTAAAATATCTATCCTTCTAGGGAATAGTCTGTGCTTTTGATTTTTTATATATTTTTGTATATTTTGTGGATTTACATAACTATCCTTTGAGGGAGCAGTCTATTCATTTTGCTTTATCTTTTGTGGATGATTTGTTTTGATTTTTGATCCCAGTGTTATTAATTCATGATGGATTTTCCTCAAGTATCCTAAGATAATTTCCCAAATCTTTGAAACAAAAGATAAAACACTTATTCTCAAAATGATTTAGTGATAGGGAGGGATTTTAAGGAATAATGATTTCAAGCTCCCTCCCATTATAGGAGAAGTTTATCCAATAGAGCATGATATGAATAGAGATGGTGTATTCATATTCCAAGTTAAAAATGGGAAATTATATTGTATAACCACATGCCTCTATATATCATTATTTGGTATTAAAAAATAGGGGATATGAAACCTAGAAACTAAATTAGGAAGACCAAGTGATTAATATTTATTAATAGTAGAAAGGATGTAGATACAATGCATTAAGAGGTCCTTATTTTGATTTTTCATCAAGAGAGGCCAAGTGATATGCCCGCAATCCATACATATAGGTGATAATATGTGGTTTGAGCCAATTCAAAGTAAATTTTCCCCTTTTGATTTTTTCCATATTAGTTACGTGTTGATTTTCCTGTAAGAGAAGGTCGCCAATATTAAATTCATGTTATTTTAGATGTTTATTATAGGTACACTTTATTCATTCCTAATAAACATGTAAATGGTCAAGGGAATCCAAGTGATTCTTGTCCAAGTGTTCAAGATAGGCTAATTGTTCCTGATGGAACTCATCCTTATAAATTATATCTTTTAGGGAGATGTAAAGGGAAGGAATTTAAACTTTGAGAGGAAGTACAACTTTAGTACTATAGACTAGAGAGAAAGGAGTATCACCTGTAGGGGTTCAAATACTAGTTCAATAAGCTCATAAGGTAAAGGGAACATGAAGATGTCAATTCTTGTCTTTTTTATTAATGACTTTGGTTAGGATCTTGACAATAATTTTATTGGATGCCTCATCTTGTTCATTAGATTAAGGATAGTAAGTTGAGGAGAAGTTGATTTTAATTATAAAATAATCATAGATCTCTTGAACCTTTTTTTCTTAAATATTTTCCATTATCCATGATGATCTTATGAGGGAATCCAAAGTAATAAATGATATGTTAATTAATGAATTCAATAATTTTGTCTGCTTTGGTTGAGATAAGGGGGATAGCCTTGACCCACTTAGTAAAGATAAATCTATGATGGTTGGAGTATTTAGGATTAATCTGACCTATAAGATTGATCCCCCACTAGGAAAAGGCCAAAAGTCTTGTGCTACTTGTAATGCTTGAATAGGGACATTAAATAGGTTGGCATGCTACTGACACTTGACACATTTTTTAACATACTCATAAAATTCCTAATTTAATGTGGGCCAATATTAGCCCAACTATAATATTCTCTTAGAGATGGTGTGGCCACTAAAATGTCCTCAACATAACCCATCATGAGTTTCTTTGATAGCCAGGGTAGCGTCATGATTCTAGAGACAATGTAGAAAGATACCATCAAACCCACACTTATATAAAACACCCCCCAATATGAAAAAATGCATGACATGATGATATAAATCTTGTTTTCCATTTTTAGATAGATCTAGAGGAATAATCCCTCTTGATAGGTAATCAAATATTAATGCATACCAAAGATCTGATGGATTTTCCTCCATGTTATGGATGGAAGGAAAGTCATTTTTGGTAAAATAAGGTTGATTAATCATGTGAAAAAGAACAAATAACTTAGACTCTTGAGATGAACCGGTGATAAAGCAGGCCAAGGAAGCCATAATATCTACAAACTTGTTAACTAATCAAAGAGTTTCTTGGATAGCATAATAATCAAAAGTGGCTAGTAATTGATCAATCAAGGTTTTAAACATTTGAAGGGTATCATTTTTACACTGATATATGCCCATAATTTTATTAACCACAAGCTAAGAATAACCATAGATATTAATTATTTTAACAGTCGAAGTTAAATTAGTTTGGAGACCTATGATTAATGTCTCATACTTTACCATATTATTAGTGTAGTCAAAATAAATCTTAAAGGGTATAGGGATAGGTGTCCCCTCAGGAGAGATTAGGATAATTATAGCTCCCCCACCACATTTGCATTTAGATTCATAAAATAATAGAGTCATTTGATATTATGGATCTAGTTAAGATGTGGAGGCTATAGATTCATCTAGTAATTCATAATTAACTAGTTTATTATCAGACAAATGCACCTCACCAAGCTAATTAGTAATGATTTGGACTTTAACTAACTTTTGATGGATAAAATCCAAATCAAATTCCACCAAAATCATAATCCATTTGGCCATTCATTGATTATGATAAGGTTTGGAGTGTATAAATTTTAGGGGATCAATGTTCATGATGACATTGGTTTTATGAATGAGCAGATAATGTTGAAGCTTAGTAGCTAGAAAGACCAGAGCTACGCATAACTTCTCTATATGATAATAATTTGTCTCATATTAAATAATTGTGAAAATGATATATTAAACTTCTTGATCTTTATGTTGCTCATCACAATGGGAAAGCATGGCTCCAAAGGCATGATTAGTAGTGGAAATATATAATAAGAATGTTTGTCCTTCTTTTAGAGGAGTGAGAATTAGTGGTGAGAGAAGGTAGCTCTTAAGAGCTTAAAAAACCTCTTGACAACTAGATTCCCACTTAAAATATATCTCCTTCATTATAAGGTGATGGAATGGTTGACATCAATCAAATAACTAGGAGATAAAATGATAGATAGACTATAATTTACTTTGAAAACTACAAAGCTAATTAAGATTGGATGGGGTGGCATTTCTAAGATGTCTTTGATTTTGGTAGGGTTGACATTTATCCCATGAGTTGAGATAATAAAGCCTAAAATATTATCGATTAATTAATTCAAAAATGTATTTCTTACAATTTCTATGAACATAAAATTATATTAAGCGAGAGAAGATAACCTTTAAGAATGAAAGGTGGTCTTTTCAAAATTTTGATTAACCAAGGAGATAATCCACATAATCCTCAACAATTTTATGGATGATATTATGGAAGATGTAAGGCATGTATCTTAGATAGGTAGATCCTACATTCTTTAGGCCAAAATCCATAAAATGATAGTATAAGGTTTCCCGAGGAGTAATAAATTAAGTCTTATATTGGTCTTCTAGCATGATAAGGATCTGATTATATCCAAAGAAACCATCCATAAGTGATAATATTTTGTGCCCAACATTTAAATATACTAACTAGTGTTGGAAGAACAATCACTGAGAGGGGGTGAATCAATGACAAAATCAAATCAGCTTCAATTCAAATTATTTAAACTCTTAACCATTCAACATAACATTCATGAAGAATATAAACCATTCATTACAATGAACAAATAAAATAATGCAAGATAAAAACACATAACACATGAATTATGTGGGAAACCCTCATGGGGGAGAAAACCCAATGAAATAAGATTTGGACTATTGTCCTATAAATTTATTTCTTCAATTTATACTAGCACCAATTGATCAAGGATCACCCACCCCTCAATTTGGTCAAGCACCCACTAGACCTTTAGCTAGCACCAAGTAGCAAGGAGGCTAAAACCCCTTGGATGATCAAACACCAACTCAAACACATCCAAATAGATTTCCATATTTGATATGATGTCTAAAACACTTGATGATTGACTTGTCTTGATCCAACACTTGAAAACCTACCTCTCTATTTCATACAATTGATGATAGTTCATACAAACTCAAAGATACCTCTTACATAGGCATATAATAAATCTTTATCTTCTTTAATCAAACACCCATCATACACATGCTCATGATATTTAAACCATAGTAATTCACACTATGATCTTATTATATGGAATAAATTCTTGAAACATCATAATATTAGTCATGCATAGCCCTGTATTACTCTTCTAACATATATTCAATGCACTTCTTCACTCTAGGTCACCTAGAAAAACTAGGCCTAATCATGCCTTGAATCAATACAAAAACTTAATGATTACCTTTATCATCACTATAAAATATTCATAAAATGTTAAACATTTTATTGTAATGTTTTTCATGGCCTCTTACCCTTTTTAAAACTCTCATTCCATTCGCTTCACTCTCTAATTATCTAAATAGTCCAATTAGGCCAAAATAGCCTTCTACTTATTCAAGATTCTTTCTCCAACTAATCTTGGTAAGACAAAACACTTTACATGATTGGATCAACATCAAAATTTATCTTTATAAACATTACATATAATATACATCAACACATTATGTCTTTCATTCTTCAAATGGTTCAAACCAACACATTAGGCTTAAGCTAGACCTAAGCAATTAGCCCTCCATTAGTCCACACATTATACTTAGATACCAATAGCCCTTAACAAAAGAGGGAAATATTTTAAACACTTTTTAAAAATTTTATCCAATCCTTATCTATTTTACCAAGTCATAAAATAATTTAAGTCACTTGCTCACCATATGACACCTCTTTTATCCCTCAAGCCTTCAATAGGTCCTATGGATACCTAATTCACCTTCACAAAATACTTTGAGCCACTATGGCCTAGATGAGCCTTACCATAACCCAAACCACTTAAATAAATTTAATTGCATCATCTATGAGACTTTTCCATTATTAATAAACATCAAATCATTTACTCATATTCTAAAACCTCCATCAAGTCTTAAAGACCCATTAGGCTTAATTAGCCCAAAAACATTGTCTTCACAAATGAGGCTCAAACTAATTATATTTAAAATTTCCAAGAATAATACACACATGGATGGAAATATAAAGACATGAGGAATATCATACAACCCATAATACACCTTCATTCAGCCTCTAAATACTCAAAAACACTAATGTAATAAGCCTACTCAAACTTGCAATAATTATAGTCAATAATAGTCAACTTTGACCTGCATAACTACACCTTTATAGACATTCAAAACTCCAAATGACTTTTATGATGATATAAATGGAGTATAATTCATTTTTTATTTTTATACCAATAAATTTTTATCAATATTTTAAATTATAAAATCATTTCTTTGCACTTTAGGTCATTCAAAAAAAGTAGTCAACCAACAACCAACTCTCACATGAAATAAATGCAATTTTATGACTAATGAAACCTCCTAATCAATTTTCCTAGATTTCACTTAAAGTTATTTACCACTTTAATTTTTACACCATTATCAAATTAATCTATTATAAAAAGTTTAAAAAAAAGCTACATACTAGTTTTCCTTTGTAAATTCAAATATTTGAATTCTAATTGTTGCTTTTTAATGCAAATTTGACTGTGGAAACTAGTGAAATCTACATAGGAGAGAAACTTTGAATCACCATAAATTTTTATAGACATTATGTCAAGACTTGAAATTTTAAACACATTTTCTATAAATAAATCTAAACAAACCCTTGTGACTACTTTCTTCTAACACCTTAACACATGTGAAGGCCGATGCTACTAATTTGCATACTTAGGAAGTTCTAGCAAGATGACTAAGATGACCTAAACCTTCATAAGACTAATTAAATGAATTCATTTCACTTCCACAAGTACATCAAGAACTTATTACACCCCATATGACCCCTAAAACATGTTTAACACATCATCAACATCTACTATCACCTTAAAGGGTTGCACACATGATATTCACTCTCAAATCCACTTGGAACCTATCACTTTGTCATTAATGCATTATGTACTAAGATCACCTTGACATCAATGACAATCAATTAATCTTAATACAATGATAAAAAATATCCCCTTTTGTCATTGATGGCAAATAACTTTTAGAATGCTCTCTCTTAAAGTGAATAACTCTTTCATTATAATATCTCTCCCCCTCTGACACCAATGATAAAGGGCCTCTTCCTCAACATGCCAACTTGATCTGTGGACTTGAAAAACTACTCACAAAGATAGAAAGATCCCCATAAACTCATGATAATCTCATATAACATGTTCTCAAACCATTTTCAACCACACAAGGTCCTTAGAATTGAAACATCTCACATATACTTCCTCTCACTCTATGCATACCTTGCATCCTATCAATTGAAGAGAACATACCTCTATTTTATTTTATCCTTAACTCTTATCTTATAGGAAACATGTCAAAACTTCACATAATCCTCAAGAAAGTTGAGTTGTCTCCCCCTAACTCCATATTCCACTTGAACAAAACCAAAATACTGTAAACATATACAAGCAAACTCTTTTACAAGAACATATCTTTAATGGATCCATCTTCATCCTCACATAGGTTACCACAACTATCCAGCATCCTTCAAGAGATAACTAAATAAAATGTTGATAATCTTGGGCCTAAATAACCTATTTTTATGGTATAAAAACCTTCTCATATGAATAAAAAAAACATAACTAATATGAACAATAAGAACATCAAATATTTTATATTTCTATAGTGCATAAAATAATAAAAGAACTCTTCTGAAAGAAACTATGTTTAATTTTTGATGATCAAAGAAACTAAACTTAATTGAATCCATGGTTATAAGAGATCTTCAAACTGCCAACCTAAATAGGCTACTCCATTATGACATCTACATATTAAATATAATTACATTCATACCTTCCTTCTACTGTAAGTTAGAACCACCTTCACAAGATTATCCCTTCAAGGACCTCTCTCTTACACAAGAAAAGATACTCCTCTCTTAGGTCACTTCAAAGAGGTACATTGCAAATAAAGATACATAGCTAAAATTATCATACCTTTATACCAAGGGAATACCTATATCACACCATAACCTCATTGAACATCTGTATATCATCATTTTACACTTTCTCGCCAATTTTAGTGATCTAATTCATTGTACAACCCAAGATACACCATGTCAACATTTTACTATGTTATAACCCTTATGCCAACAAAGGACACTCAAAGTAAGATCTTATTCCACAAATAACTTAAAACCTTTAAGTCACTTCTCATAGCTCTGAATAAGTGATATAAAGCATTGATAATCTTGAAAATAATTGAAAGAATCCATACTCAACTATATTCATATCAAGATAAAGAACATACCTTGACCCATTGAATAGTCTCTCTCTTATCAATCTTGAAACACCATTCCATGATGCTTGAAATGACTAAGTAATGCCTCTATGGAGCTTAATATAGACACCTCACCTACTAAATCACTTATAACCCCCAAAATATAGGAGATACCAAAATCTCCATGCTCTCACTAGTTTTCTTTTCTTTTTTAAGCCTCCTCATAGGCTTGATTGGCTCATCCATCTTCTCTTTTACTCCCTTGTCAACACACCTTGATAAATAGTAATATTTTTTTCCTTCATATAGACCACAATAAACAAACCATCTTGATTGATATGCTTAATAACCAATTCATCCTTGGTCTCCATATGATCTCTCTTAATAGTCATAGGTCTTGATATCCATGTATGACCTCTTCCTTGCACACGAAGAGATCCATACACCTTGTTGTACCTTGAGAACTCATCCAACCTATTCTTACAATATATTTTAATATTGCCAACTCTATTATATGTAAAATAAATAATATAAATCATACATTTTTCTTGATGATGATTTTTATATATTTTTCAATGGTTACCTCTCCTTTTGTAATCTCTTAGAATGTGACCAAACTAATTGTAAGCATAACATTTACTATGAGATGAATTGACAAACCTCATGTCATTTGGATAATTTGATGGTCTTCTCACCTTGTTATTCATTCTATCATACTTATTGACCTGATTTTATTTCTCTTAGTCAACCTTGCTCCTTTTGACTACTAGCTTCTCATGCTTAACCTTCAAGGAGTCTAGCTCAATTTTTTTCTATTCACACTTGGCCTTCTTTGACCTCAAACTTGAATTTTAAACCTCTAAATGAATATTAATATCATGAATAGTCATCTTATATTCCTTGATTATTTCAATCATTATTTTAAACTTGGTTTGAATATGACTCACCTTTCCTTCATATTCCATAAAGGACTTGACCTGCTCTCTAAGACTTTTGATGATGTTTTCATATTCATATTTCTTAGATTTAGATTTACTCCTTGTATCAAAATAAATAATATTATATTTAATAATTTTTACCATCAATCTCAAATCTTGATTCTCTTTCCTAAGCTTATTAGCCAATTTGTTATTCAAGGACCACCTTTTTAGTTATCAAGCCTTCCTAAAGGACCTACTCTAATACCAAATGTTGGAAGCACAATCATTGATAAGGGTGAAGTATTGATGCAAGAAATAAAATTAAATTACAAATACTTAAACTCTTAACCATTAAACATAATCATTCATGAAACTCATAAACCATTCATTATAATGAATAAAGATAATAATTCAAGATCAAAGCACATAACAAATTAAATATGTGGGAAACTGACATGGGGGAGAAAAACCATTGAAACAAGATTTTAAAAACTATCTTATAAAGTTATTTCTTAAATTTAGACTAGAACCAATTTATCAAGTAACATCCACCCCTCAATTTGGTTAAGCACCCACTAGACCTTTTGCTAGCACCAAATAGCAAGGAGGCTATAACCCCTAGATGATCAAGCACCAACTCAATAACCTCCAAACTAATCTCCACATTTTATTTTATATCTATCAAAATTTATTATGTAATGATCTTTCTCTAACACTTGAAAACCTATCTCTCTACCTCATACAACTGATGGTAGTTCATACAAACTCAAATCTACCTCTTACATAAGCATATAACAACTCTTTCTCTTCTTTACTCAAACACCCTTCATACACATGCTCATGATATTGAATATATTCTTAATTCACACTATAATATTATTATATGTAAATAAATTATTTCAAAATCATTACTATTAGTCATACATAACCTCTATATTATTCTTCTAACATATATTCAATGCACATCTTCACTCTAGGTCATCTAGACAACCTAGGTCTAATCATGCCTTGAATCAATATAAAAAACTTATTTATTACATTAAGCATCACTATTATATCTTCATGACATCTTAAACATGTTATTTTTATGTTTTTCATTTCCTCTTACCCTTATATAAACTCTCAAACCATTTTCTTCACTCTTCAATTGTCTAACTAGCCCAATTAGGCCAAAATAACTTTCTACTTATACATGATTCTTTCTCCAACCAATATTGGTTAGCCACAATACTTTACATTATTTTAATAATATAAAAACTTATATTTTTAAACATTACATACAATATACATTAACTCATTAGGTTATCCATGCTTCAAATGGCTCAAACCAAAACACTAGGCTTAAGTTATACGTAAGCAATTAGACCTCCATTATGCCATACATTACACTTGGATACCAATGGACCTTAACCAAAGATAGGAATTTTTTAAAAACTTTAAAAAAAGGTCCTCAAAATACTTCTCTATGTTTACCAATTCATACAATACTCCAAGTCACTTGCTCACTTTATGAAACCTCTTTTATCCCTCAAGCCTTTAATAGGTCCTATGGAGGCCTAATTCACATTCACACAACACTTTGAGCCACTTTGGCCTAGATGGACCTTACCAATGACAAAAACCACTTAAAACACTTTAATTTAATCCTATATGATCCTTTTCCATTCTTAAGAAACATCAAATAATTTTCTCATATTTTGAAACCTCTGTTAGGTCTTAAAGAGCTATTAGGCTTAATTAGCACAAAAATATTGTCTTCACAAATGAGGCTCAAAATAACTATATATAAACTTTGTAGTAACAATCCACATATGTGTGGAAAAATTAAAACCTCAAGAACATCATCTAATCCATAATAAACCTTCATTTGTGGATCTTTTGGTATATGCAACTAGACACTGAGGTGGTATTTTTTATGGGTAGAGTGCCTAAAAAAACTCAATTTTACCTCTAATAAAAAATTAAGCCAAAGTGGTGATAAGATACAAAAAAAAATAACAATTTTGTGTGTAGAAATTAGGTATATATGTTAGGGTATAATGTGAGAATGCCTTGTTCACATATGATTATGATAGTACACATGTAGAAGTAATATTACTTTGGCACTCTATGAATCTGAATCCAAACTTTGAGACTATTGAATTGATAATTGAAATTAAGGGTATAATGACTACATCTCATAGCCAAATTTTGGCACTGTAGCTAGGAGATAGTAGACTCGGATTTGAAGAGATGGGTATACCAAAAAGGTAGATAATAGATTCATGTTCATCACTTGTATAAATGCAACTGTATTCTAACAAGATTAAATTAATGGTGAATTTGGTTATATCATGGATATAAATGGATTATAAATTTTATAGTATTAATAAATCATACCTTTATAACTTTGCAATTTTCTATGACTTTGAAAGAGAGATAAATTTGGATCAACATAGGACCACTACATAATTCATGTTTGCATTCTAGGAAAGTTATACATGTATTTGGTACTATAACATAAGGAATGGATTAAAGGGCTCAAGTAAGACAAAATACATGTTTGGTGTAAATATACATGGCAATGTCATCTACATTTTGATTGATATAAGTTATTCATATTTTTATAATTACTCTTTGTTATTGAGTAAAAATGATAAAACTATAGATTATAGAGTGTTGGTTATTTGTAAGATCTTCTCATGGAAAAAATATACAAAAACTCCTAACATTTTGATAGTTCCCAATACAATTTTTGTTGTGTTATGTTATTTGATCACATTTGTGAGATGCCTAATAACAAATACAATGTTGAAAGGAGCCTTAATTATTAAACTCATCAATTTATTGTTGCTTGGGGATAAGCAATTTAAGGAAGGGAGTTATGTAATTTCCTTAAAATCCACTAATATTTAGAATCACATAAATCAAGGATCTTCCCCTAATACTTACATATTAGTCAAGGAAGGCTTAAACATAGCCAACCATAATGAAGGCAAGCATGCAATAGTTAAGAATCAAGTGCAGTCAGTCATTAAGGAAGTTAAATTATTTCCATTTTTATTAAACATTTTTCCATGGAAGGAACATTTCCAATTATGAATAAAATCACCCTTGATAGATTTCATACCATAACAATTATTATTTATCAATTAATTAACTAGTCATTAAACATGAATTTGATGAAAGGTCATGATCCTTGGCAAAGACGTGTCATTTGGATGGGAAGAAATGAGGGTATTTATATTTAAAAAAATGATGAGAAATAAATCATCAAATTATAAATTCAAATATTTAATCATGTGTAAGAATCTACAAAGACGTGTCATTTGGATGGGAAGAAATGAGGGTATTTATATTTAAAAAAATGATGAGAAATAAATCATCAAATTATAAATTCAAATATTTAATCATGTGTAAGAATCTACTTACAAGTTCATTTAAGAATGAAACCCTTTAAACTGCATGATCCATATATAAGAACAAAAACTATTGTAATCAAACCCAAGGATGAAATCCCTTATGGTGTAACTTTGTAATATTCAAAATCTATATTCATAAATTAACAATTAAGAAAATTTGACTTTATTATTATTTAAATTATTATTTTATAAAATATTATTTAAATGAATTCAAAAAAATACAAATTAATGTAAAATATTCCAATTTGAAATATTACATCATACTTCTATACTTGATAAGTTGTCATGTCAATTTGATATAACCTTCCCTTTACTCTTTTCCTCCATTTTTTCTCTTGTCTTTAACCTAAATTATTGCCTTTCATGACCTCTTCCTTGAGATTTACCTACTCTATCTCACCAACTGATGCCTTGAGCCACTTAGTCTAAACATAACCATGCTCTTATACTCTCCTTGAGGGTTGAACTTTGTTCTTATTTTTTCCTACCTGTATGTTATCTTCCTCATCATATGTTAAATAAAATTCAAATCCTAAACATTTAATTACCTCATTAAAGGATTGCTTTAAGGTTATCTTCTCTCTCAAATATTCATAGTTTACATTCATATCTTCTTTGTGGACCTCTTCTCTTGATTTAGCTATAATTCTTGTCAAAGAATCATGAAACTCCTCTTCCATATCACCCTTAGCATGCTAAGAATCTTCAATGCTCACCATGTCAACTTATACAATTTTTACTCTTCCTTTAACATATTATTTAATTTTTATGAGTGATGTACTAGACCCTTTTCTCACAAGCCTTAAGGTCTCATTCTTAACCTTCATCAAACTTTCCTTTATGCCTACATATACACACTCAAATGAAATATTAGAATACAAAACAAGAGATTGACAAGTCTCTATGAATACCTTTTTCTTGGACATTCTCTTTTTATCATTACTTTCTTTCTCAAGTGATTTTATTGGCACTTCTTTCTCCATGTTATCCTCAATGATAACTCTTTTATCAAATTTTATATCATGTTGCTCTCTTGGAAACTGATCATCCCTCATTCTTTTATGAGATTTACCCTCTTTTTTCTTCTATTTCCATAACTCATTCATCTTATGTCTTCTCTCTCTCTCTCATAAGTATCTCTAGTGGCCACTTCACTCTCTTCCCTGTGCTATAACCAATCCATTAGCTTTCTTGATCCTTCATGAGCTTCACCTTGAGCTATATCTTCTTAAAACTCTACCCCAACTTTTCATTATTAATATTGAACCATCATTCATTACATTTTTAGTCCATAAATGGACTCTACCACCTTCTTAAAGAGTTTTACATTCTTCTTTTCTTGGTTTATTCTCCTCCTCAATGCTCTCTCCTCTCTCCCTAATTTCTAACTACTCCCCCACCTACCTTACCACTTCTACTCTCTTCTAAATTATTCATTTGTTTTAGTAGTTACCATCAATAATATTGCATGACCAACTTAATGTAAGAGTGGTAGTTATTCTATTTAACATGATTCTTGATTTTCAAGACTTAAGGAATTAAAAATAAAATTTACTTGAAACACTATTTTCATGACCTATTGGACCCTTGTACAAATATTTTGTTTCCTAAACACTTCATACTATACTCATGGATTGTCTAGGCTTAGTTCTAAGTTTTGAATTTTCAAATTGTCACTTTTGGAAGGAAAACTCCAATACACTCAATATACACTCTTGATGACTCAATATGACTCTAAGACAAAAAATGGACCCTAGAGGATCCTTAACACACAAACATATTAATATATATCAACTATAACTCCTAACTATCATTAGACTTTTCGACAACAAAAAAATTTATTTGTGTACTAGATACTATTTAATCATTTTGTGGGTAAACATAAGGATATAAAATATGAATTCATCAATATTATTCATGAAGAACTCTAAAAAATAAGTAATGGTCAATCTTCAACACCCCCAATTAATGACATTGTCACACTTATAGTGGGGCCATCTTAATCAACTCAACTAACATAACCTAAAATTGTAATTCAAAAACCATCAGTGATAGCTACACCTATTATGGCTAGTTAATCCACTCTAGATGTATAATCCCTCATGCACAATATTCTAACTTTGTATTCTAAGGTGTTATATATTTAGAATGAAACCACTAGGCCATCACATGATTTAGATTCAAATATTCTATTATAAACACATTTATCACATCACATAGAGATAAATCCCTTACTATGTGGTTTCATGGCAGCCATGATTACATTATATGATTGCTAGGGTGACCCAGAGCATCATCTTAGATATTTTTATGTAGCATGTTTATACTATTTGTCCAATAATTAGATTCTTACAAATGTATTTCCTTACAGTCTAAATGATTATTCCCTACAATGGTTTTATGATTTATTAAATCAATCTATAACAACATTCAATCCTTTAGATGCCATGTTTCTAGAACATTTATCCATGAACATCAGTCTTAAGATATCATATGCACAAGTGGCACAGTTAAAACAAAAGTCAAATGAGCCTATTACATATTATGTCTCATGACACAAGACTATATTATCCAAATTGACTATACCCATGGAAAAAAAAGAGATTTAGGACATATTTAAACAAAATCTCTTACCTACATTACATGAAGCTATCTTATTCAAGAAGTTTCTTACAATTACCAATTTACACCACATAGTCAAGGAAAGAGAGGTTATGCTCCTATTCATGGGAAAACTCAAGTATATCAACAGATCAAAATTAAATATTAAGAGATCAAAAAAACCTCCATACAAGGTAAGGGCCACTAAGAACAAGACTAATCAAAAGGTCATAGTCAATGTAGATTTTGAGCCATTTCCTAGATTGGTTTTATTTGTTCCTCAACGTTGAGTCTTCACTAACCTTTCAAAGTCACCAACATGGTTTTTATAGAAGATATTGGAATACAATACCTTCTCTCTCTCTCCTATTAAATATTTTGATATGATATGAATTATTCTAAAGAACTATGATTATAATGCATATTGTGACTATCACAAGGCATTAGGCCACACAACAAATAAATGCATAAGCCTAAAGTATAAGATAAAAGATTTGATTGAGGATAATATTATTCATGTATGCTAACCCATATAGGAACAAAAATCATAAAAAATAGAAGATAAGGAATTGAATATATTCTCAATTCCATTTATAAATCATATAATGAATGATGTAGGAGGAACATCATGTGTTGACTACACATACTAGGCACATCCACCAGTAGCTTCACATCATACCATTATAGATAAGGCACATCCATTTCACACCATTATTGGAATGCACCATACTAATATTACACATAAACCACTCATCACATTCTTATAGCATAATATTGTTAATGATGATACGTATTTACATGCACTCGTTATACGAGCATACATAGATCATCATCCTATTTAGAGTGTTATGGTTGACAATGAGGCAAGCATAATAATGTGAACTATGAAACTTTTGTAATATTTTGGGTACTAAGAGTAAGATATTCCCCATAGACATAATCATTAGTGGTTTTAGTGGTCATATTTACATATCCATTGGGAAGATTATGATTTTATTATAGGTTAGACTAGTACATATGGCCACTTGGTTCCTAGTAATACCTAATGAAAGCATGGTTAATATATTATTAGGTAGGTAATGGTTACGAAAAATCCAATACATAAAATATATAGTGCATATATTCTTGAAATACATACATGAAAATCAAGTGGTCAAAGTTGAGGGTGTCTCATATGAATATCTTCTACCCATCCCATAGGCTGCTCCGACATAATAGCATAATCACCAAATATAGTTTTAGAACTACTACCAAATATTTCATGATTATTATTTATATCTCATAGTATAATTATTATGCATACAACATAGATTTTAGTAGAGCCACCAGTTTAAGTGAGGTATACTCCTATAGTATCGACGCGTATGCATACTCTCCCATGAAGACCATTATTATATAAACCCATGTGTCAATGATATGTCACCAATTATAAATGATATTAATTTACTCAATTTATGTGAAGATTAGTAATATTGGGTTTTATTGGTTATCCACATAAAAAATCTATGCCACCTATAACTTTTTTACTCTACCAGATAGGTTCTTAAGACCCTTACAATTCATAGGGTATCACAACTAGTTCTATAGATTTATGGCATCACTACATAGGAAGAGACAAACATAGATTACTCTACATAGTAGATTATGGGATCATAGTTACCATTTCACATCACATGCAAGATCATAGTTCCATTATTGAACATAGGTCATGGTGATAGTGAGTCTCACATAAAACTCATTAGTTACTATGATTCTTACCCTCTTATACATACTTCCTTATCTCATGCTCCTTCTACATAGTTTATTTTCATTTGATTTTACATAGATTATTTCCAAAAAAATATTAAAAAATATAATATTAATAAAAAAACACAAAATTTATAGATTGAATGCATTTTTATGTTTACATTTATTCTATTTTCCATACATTACCTATGCTAGCTATCTTAGTATAGTTAGTTTTATCATACACATATGCTTCAGCTATTCTTGTCAAATGATTTTAGTTACATATAATATTCTGATCAACTACATTTATCTAAAATTTATATCATCTACCCATTGGGGCCATATACACTGATCTAGGTTTATTCACTTGATACATTTTCCCACATGGGGGCATCTCATATACAATTGCTATTACTAGGTTCTATCCTTACATTATATACATTCCAATTTATGCATTGATATATCTTGATATTAATCATTACTAATCATACTCATATTTTTTTTCATCTATCACTAGTTAGACTCAACATATACACATTCTCTCCATTTACACAAATTTGTAATACATTCATACATACTCTCATTTGTATCTTTCCTAGTTTATAATTGATTGTGTTTCCTATGCTTCTTTTATTCAAGGGAATTTGAATATTCCATTATTCTTAGGCTCTACAAGGATTCTATTCATGTATGATGTGGACATGTGCTCATGTCCCTTATGTGTGCGTTCCCACTTGTGCACATAGACATTTGAACATGTCATTTATGTATCTCTAATCCAAATAACATATTATTTGTGTATGTGGACATTTAAGCATGTCTTTATATATATATATATATATATATATATATATATATATATATATATATATATATAATCATATTTAATGACATGTGCCCATGTTACTTATACTATGCCCCCTTGGCCTTTGATGCCCTGAAGGACCTCATGCATCTACCCTTCCTAATTAGGTGCCATGATAGACATCATGCCACATGCCCCTAGGGAACTACTCATATTTACTATTAAACGCATTGATTACACCTATCTTGACATACTTGTGTAATTCTAGATACAACATACATCTTACACTACATACTTATGCTTAGATTCTCTTACATTTTGATGTTATGTTTGCACACTGTATTAGATTATCACATAATTATCATATATGCTCTAGATAATACATTTTGTAGAAATATTTATTTTGAGGATAGTTCTTGCACAAGGTAAATAACTATTCTCAAAATAAGGGTCATTCATAGCGGTTTGTCATAGAGATTAGGCTCCTAAATTACTATTCATAGATCATTTTTAGCATATAGGATTAGTTTCAAAAAATTAATAAAAGACAATAAAAAATAGGGACTTATAAAGAAGTTTGGTCACCCAAATTTCAAACCAAATAGACATTAGTGCCCAAATTGGTACACTATCACCATAGGGAACTACTATCCACTACATGTTACTAATATCTAGTAGCCCTAGATTTAGGGTGGTCTAGATTATCTAGAATAGTACACCAAGTATAAATAAATTTACTCAAATAAAACTATAGGTTTGACATTTATGTTAATATTTTACTTAGATACACTCACATTTAGCTTAGATTCATATTAGTTTCTCATATTGGAGGCATCATGCATGACATGATCACTCCCACATTTAGTTTATATATATATATATATATATAGATAGATAGATAGATACAAATATTACATACTCAGTCTTGAATCATTATACTAAGATATCAGATTGGGGGCATGTACATGGGACATTATCTCCATATGATTAGTTACACATAGGTTGATCAGACAGAATGGAAAACTCCATATCATTCTCTAAAATTTATACACATTATATCATATTCAATGTTTTCATCAATTTCATGCCTTACTCCATCTATAGTGATTGGAATTTTAGAGTGACCTAGAGTCACTTAATGTATTGAGTGGATGTAGAGCCAACATACATAACTAGATATACCTAGTTAGATAATTTTAACACTTTGCACAATTTAGTTTTAGATGTATCTACTATATATGGGTGGGAAATGATTGATTTATAACCTACTTACATTCTTGAGCCACCCTCACTAGAGGGCTAGACAAACATACAATCTAATCAAAGCTATTCATAGTTCATGATACACTAAGTAGGGGTGGTAAATGATGGATTCAAACTAGATTGAGTTCTTGAGCCACCCATATATGAGGATTGAGAAAACTATTATCTCAATGCAAGCTATTCAATGATTTGATCACTATGTACATCCACACATAGGTTATCACTAGGTTCATGCATTGGTTCATGTACCTAATGAGGTTTATTTATTTATTTTCTCTTTCATATCTCTTTACTCAGCCTTAGTTACTTTATGCAACATAGTATTTTCCTTTTGATATCTATTAATCAAGGATTGATTTATGTGCATTTCATTATAGATCATTGATTTGGATCATGATTCATACACATAGACCTAGCTTCACATACTCATACTCATCTACACAAGATTCACTTCCTAGGTAAGTCTAAGTACACTTATTTTTCATTTAAACTATTTATTTCACTTTGTTACATTTCTAACATAGGGGGGATAAGTTTAATCACCTAAAAGTGGTATTTTGATGCTAATAGTGTTACTTGAGTCAACCTATTCCTATATTAGCCCTAAATCTATCCTAGACTTTTTATCCTACTTTTCCAACTATTGTGTGAACCATAAACATCTCTAGTCAACTCAAACATAGTCCTAAAACCACATTCCCAGATCATAACCCTTGGTGCCTAGCAGCTTGTTAGCTAGACACTAACATCACATTAAGGACACTAGAGCTACTTCACACTAGTGTACCCAACATAGAACTAGTGTCCTTTTCCCTAACTCTCATTAATAGATATATTTTCAAATGTCTACCCCTCTTAAGGATTTCCCAAGCATATTTTATTATCTGCTTAAGCTATGAAACATTATAAATATAAGACTATCAAACCTCTATTGACTATATGGGATATATATGGAAAATTCCTACTCAAATAAGAAATAATTTGAGTAAACTAAATGTTATTTATCCTTATTATAACTAAATTCTGCATGCTACCATCTACAACTACCCTAATCCTAGATTTCAAATATTTCCAATCTTAAGCACACTCAAGTAATTCAAGGCCACTATCATTCTGTCATTCACTTACACTTAAACCAAGCACTAGGTGGGAGAACTACATCAAGATTGATCTTTCCTAAGAGTATTGGTATGTAGGAAACTCTCTTCACAATGGGGTGGTTAGGATGTCTAGCCTATCTTACTAATGAATTCACATTTTCAGCTCATGCCATATTTACAAGGAGGATTAGGGTTTACAATTTAAACCATCTACTCTAGGCATAATAAAGAGTTCAAGATTTCATACATGTAGGAACAAAACCCAAGAACATAGAAATAAATTCTTGCATAAAATAGGAAAAGTCCTAAAAAGAGGATAGTAGTGCCATTTTTAGGACACTAAAGCCATAAGGTACTACTACCCAAGTGGGGAACTATTGTCTAGTGAATAATTTGATTTAGGTACCCTATTGATGACACTCATACCTGTTCATAAACTAGTTTCTAGCATTTAAATATTTCATAATAGTCATTTTCCAGATAAGTCTCTATTTACACAAATTTATTACTATTTTTAAATATTCAAATAAATTTAAATTCTATAACAAATTATTGGTTATTTATTTCATGTTATTTCACTAATTTAGACAACACATCCCTTTAATATAACATGGGATTTACATAAGTAAAATCCTAAAAGTTTAAAAAATTAACAACATTCCACGTAAAGATAACCACCATGTTGATGTTATGGCAAGTGCAACATCATTGATGACTTTTGATGATGATAAAATAAAATATATAATATGGCAGCTATGAGATCCTTCCATTTCTTCTAAGTAAATGAATGCCTTGGTCATTCTCTCTATCACCCATAATACTATAAACATATAATGGTACATTGATATTTATAATTTTACTTACCAAGCTTATATACCAGACCATTTTACATGTAATGATAAATGAAAATTATAGCACAAGGTGTTTCATTATGTTATTATTGGAAATGATTTATTCAAATAGGGTCTTGATGGGCATTTATTCTAATAATTAAACAAATATGAAACACTCACATAAATATTAGAAATACAAGACAAAAAATGTGGGGGTCACTTTAACAAATGGTCCATGTCCCAAAAATTATTATGCCAAGTTTATTATTGGCTTACCATGGAAGAATAATGCATTGAACATGCCAAATTTTGTTAAAAATGCCAAAAATATAGTAATTTGAATCATGCATTGTCACATAAAATATAAACAATCATTTCACCATGGCCATTTTACTTATGGGGATTTTATTTGATTGGCAAAATCAATCTAGTATCTATTAGTGGACATAAATTCATCATTATAGCTAACAAATATTTTTTAAAATGGGTAGAGGACATTCCCATTAAATTTACCAAAGGGGTGACATATTTAGGTTTTTTATGACCAATATTATTTCCCATTTCAGCATTCTGTCAAGTATTACCTCTGATAATTGACCATCCTTTAGAGTTAAAATGGTAAAAAAAAAAATCAATGTATACAAAATTAAACATACATTTTCTACACCTTATTACCCACAGGTTAATGAGTAGGTAGAGGACACAAATAAAACCATTGCCAAGATACTTGATAAGATGGTTGAATGTTACAATATTGATTAACACCAATAGATGGTATATGCTTGGTGGGCATACCACACTAGTGTTTACATACCCACCCAAGCTACATCATATTATTTAGTATGTGACATAGAGTTATTTTTATCGATTAATCTTGAAATACCTTACATGTTTCTCTCAAAGACATTGTCAAAGATAATGAATATTGTAAAAAGGGATTACATCAATTAGACCAATTAAGTGAAAAATGCACAAATGTTACAAAATATATTCACATCTACCAAGATCATGTTAAGTGAGCATATAAAAAAATATTTAGCCACATGACTTTGAATTGGGTAACTTGGTATTAAAATGAGATCAAAATAACACCAATGCAAAAAAAAATAAGAAAGGAAAGTTCAAACCAAATTAGTTGGGTCCATTTATAGTTAAAAAAAGTTGGGAAAATGTGTACACTACCTTGATACACTCAAAGGAAAGCCTTTGAAAATACCAATGAACATAATACACTTACATAAGTATATTTTGTAATAAAAAAATAATCAAAAAAGTCCAAAAAAATTTCAGCACCTACATGTTTTATTGGCTCCTTGACATCTATGTGTTAGTTCCATTTTGAGTAATAACATAACATTTACTCCTACATACACATATATAGGTATACATAAATACATGATAAACTTATGGGTATTGGGCCTTCCCTCTAATCATGTTATCAATATGTTGGGGCCATCTATATTCTACAATCTTGATATACATATGCTATATTATTTAATGATCACTCTACATTATCAGGTATGAACTTACATATGTACTTACACATGCCTCTTATCCATGATTATACATTACATATGGTAATTTATATGATATGTTCTTGAACAATTTTACTAAAAAATTATATCCATGGGCCATTTTGACATGTTTATGATGGTTTCTTATGATTTTCATTTTCACACTTCCTTGAGTGTTTTGGCTTGCTATTACCTTACTTTTTTGAGCATTTTCATATGCTCCATTGTATATGGCCCTTGTGCCTATGTTTTATTTCTTATACATTTAATAGTCATTTCATTCCAAGACATTTGAATATGTAATTATTTACTTTTGTGGACATTTTACTAAGTCATTTCCATTCAATTTTATGACAATTGAACATGCCCCTTGTTTATGGTCTCCTTAGACAAATGCTTTTTGACTTACTTTTGAGTGATCTTGTGTATGTGTTTATTTACTTGTTAACATTGTACTATTATTATATACACATTTACATGATATTTATCATACATATTAGGCCTACATGTGATCACATTGGTTCTATACACTTCAATGTTACATCTACTTAGACATATTTCCTTTTATATGCTACATGGTTACATTCATAGATGTACAATTGTCTTACCCTTTTGAGATGAGATAATTACCATGTACTATTTTTACCTCACTTAAAATGGGAGACATATTAGTGGGGTAATGTTATGGTTACATAGCTTCCACATTTTTCATAGTTTCCATATTAAAGTGGGGGCATGCTTTAGAAACATGTTCTCCACATTCACATAATATATATTACTTACACTAGTTTGTAGATTCAATGGGGGCATGTAATGATGACATATATTCCACACATTTATATTTTTATATTCATTATGGGAATTATTTGGAAGCATATTATTGGCATTCCTTAAGTATGGTACTTATAATTCATAGATTCGTTTAGGGCATGCTTTGAAATCATGTTCTCCACACCTACTCAGATTTTAACATCTCTAGTTTATAGTGGGGGAATGTTTTGAAAACATGTCCTAAATATTGGTACTTATATTAGTTTTAAATTTCTCCATATATAATCAGGGCATCCTTTGGAATCATGTCCTCTACACTTTGACATTTTTTTGAATTATCCAACGAAATAATTATATGATTCCAATACACATTTCTAGCATAATTATATACATGGTACCTTTATCACTCAATATTTCACTATAGATATGGTTGTTTAAGACTAGTCTAGATTGATTGAAACATTGGAATACATATAGGCTTATGGATTGTTTATAGTAAAGGTAAACCTCTAGGTTTAAGGGCTAGCTCCATAGATTCATCCTTAATAGCTTATCACCTACACTTGCTTGCTTGGATGAAAAGGGATAGAATAACATGAAAATAACCTATGATAATGAGGTTATAAAAAATAATTATATCCACTATACTACCATACACTTAAAATATGAAATATGACTCACAATACTAGTCTCATCATCCTAGATTTCTTTGACATTATTATTTCACACATGGAGGTGATATGCATTGCACTCCTCAAGGTGAGTGAACAAAAAAGATAGATTTTAGACACTAATGATACTCTTTTACATGTAAATATAGGAAAATATAATTGAATAAACTTCATGTGACCTATTTGAGTGATAACTACTTGCATAAAACATGGAAGAGTAAAGAGAAGGTATGGATAGATACTTATCACTAAACACTTCACTATGCACCACTTCACACACTTAGACAATAACTTGATGAAATAAAAACTAGATTAGAAATATTTACTTTAAAGGTTAATATATTATTCAAAATAGCATGGCTTGGCCATACTAGGTGTGGATTCCATTATAAAATCCAAAATGGCTTGTATTTATAGAGCATATGAGAAGTGACAGAAGAAGGGAAGTGAAAATGACACAAAAATAGGTGCAAAAAATTGGAAACTAGTTACATTGTATGATAATGGTTTTGAGAATATAACATGAAGGTCTTCTTGGATAATTTCCATCTAAAGCATGACAAACTCTTCAAAATTGGTGTAAAGACCTTGAACTACCTTCATGATGAATCATCTCTTGACTGATTGAAACTAAACTAGGAAAATTGACACATATGCACTATATTATAGAGGTTATAAATAATATATAATATTCATAAGATTCTTCCTTAACTAATAGCCTTCATTTTGACTTTTTATTCACTACCTAAATTTATTCATCACTAGTCTTCTAGGTCTGCCCTCACACTTGTTAGCTAATCAGTCTTCAATTACTCAAGAAAGTATATGGAAGAGGTGTTAGGAAACCTATTTATAACCCATTTTCCTTCCAATCCATTAGGGATACCTTAAAAGTATCCCAAATTAGACCTCTCATCTTCTCATTAGGCATTCCCTTCTCATTTTGACTATCTATCCAATACTGTCTGTGTTGAATGGTGTAGAAAAAGTCATTCCATGAATAACTAGGGTTATAAATAATCATAGGGAGTTATAATATGTCCCTATAGTCCTCCTTTAATATATTTCATCTATCAATCTTCCTTTATATCTATAAAACACACCATGTCTTATAGAAAACCCTGAAATAGACATGTTTGTATAAGTGATAGTATGAACTAATTGGGTATTAATTATAATGGGAGAGTGATATAAAACTCCAAATCAATTCTTGATCCATTTGAACACTTTTTAATGTATCTCCATCTATTTATTCTCCACCAAGTTCTAGCAAGGGTTTTAAGAGTGTTTAAAAGGTTTTACTTCTTAATGATAGTTCATAAAACATGGATGTACAATTATTAAATAGTTATAAATGATGTCATGGTGATGTCATGAAGGTTCCCTAATGATTGGATGAAGTTCCTTGATAGTCTAAGAGATAATGACAAAGTGTGTAATGTGCTTATCAAAGTGTGTTTAAAGTTGGCTTGGTTGATCTTCAAGTTTTGACTTGGTTAGACATGTCCAAAAATGAGTATGGTTATTTGAGAATGATAAAAGGGTCATATTAGAAGTCAATAATGTTATAAGTACTTTTGTGCATGAGTGGAATTCACCTAGTTCATCTTTGTTCTCATCTAGACATTTTGGATCCAATATCAAAAAATCTAAATAAGAAGTTTGCTAATGTCACCATTGCCATGTGTGGATGAGTCAAGGGGAGTTGGTCATATGGTTATGATCATATTAGTCCCTATTTATTATGCACTAAGTCTCAAGTCATGAACCTAAGAAAATTCAAAGATATGTGGGTGAAAATTTGGGCTCTCAAGCATTTTGATAGTGTTTTCTATGTTCAAATAGAGTCAAGTAAACATGTTGATGATGTCAACATTCACACTCATGGAGGTTTCAAGATGAAATGGTCACATGGGTTTGTTAAATATTATGACTAATTATTATGCACTAAATATTAGGTTATGCACCTAATCATGAAAAATATATGCAAGTGCAAAGTTAGGCTCCCAAGCCGTTTGACATTATTTTTCCCATATTTAGCCAAATTTTTGTGAGGTAAGAAAGAGTCAAGTAATAAGTTTGGTGATGGAATATATCACATGTGTGTAAATTTAATAATAATATGATCATATAGGTTTGTTAAATTTTTATCCTAATTTTTTTTCAATAAATTTTAGATCACGTGTTGAAGTGTGTCAAAAGATATGCATGTGCAAAGTTGGCCTTCCATCTATGGTAGAAAAATATGAGTGAATAGATTAATAAAATTATATCTCACACATGAAAAGGTTTTAGGATCATTTTTATACATGGTTGGATCATATGATTTGAATTTTAGAACATGTGAGTAAACTAATCAAAAGATATGACTATTAAAAGTTGGCTTCTCAGATAGATTGCAATGATTCCCATACTTAGTCAATTTTGGACAAGGTAAAGTTAAAACATCATCAATGGAGCAAATTTATCTAAGAATTTTTGAAGTAGAGATATGGTGCTAAGTTTTCAATGTTTAATGCTGACTAGAGATAAAGATCAAGATTTTTCTAAGGATCAATGGTGAGTGAGAGTTCATACATCTAGATCTATGGTGCATAGTAAGTCAAATGGGTCAAAGTGTTTGATGTTTGAACTAAGTAAATATCAAGTTCCTTAAAAAAGGATCAATATAGTTTGTTCATTCAAAGATTTTTATAAGCATCAAGATGAGGACAAGTGTTCAATGTTTAAAATCAAGCAGAGATAAAGATTGAGTTATGTATAGGAGATCGACATAGTACATTAAGATAAATAATCAAGATGAAGATATAATAATGAGTGATAAAATTTAAAGGGAAAATTACTTAAAATAACATTTATGGTGCATGATTGATCTAAGTATAAATACATGAGATGTGAGTATAGTGTTTGAGGTTTAACTATGATCGTTTGCTTTTGAATATTTGAATTTATAGAGGAAAAACTAGTGCTCTATATTTTGGCTATATTCTTTGATCTATGCAAAATTTTCTCATGGTGTAAAAATAATATTGGTATAGGATTAAAATATGAATTTATAAATATATATTTTAAGATTTTAAAGTAGGTATAGTCATAGTTATCAAGGGTTAAATTTTATTGTGTGTTCATGTGTATTCTGCAAGTCACCTAAGAAGGATATTTGAACTCATTTTGTTGGTATTTTAATGTATCATGATGAATTAGATATTTGGTAGTATTTTAGACTCCATGAAGACAATTTTTTTGCATTATTAATGTTTTATAAATCATATGCATTATGAACAAAGGTTTACAAGTTGACTATGTATTCGTTCATGGTGACTATGTGCACAGAATGTTATTTTAGTAAATTATGCTTAAGTTGAAGGGTAATATGATGGTTTTTGGAACTTAATGAGGATATATATATATATATATATAATGGTTAAATTAATTTAGAAAGTGTTCTTATGTTTCTTAGTTTTCTTGGATAAGTGTCAAAGAGCTGAATGGGCCTCCATGAGACCTAAAAGTGATTTAGGCCTATTTAAAAGTGGATTGTGCTTAAGTGTGACCCATGTGAGACGCCTTAATGGTGAAGACATGTATTATGTATGACAAGGAAAATATTTTAGACTTGATAATTCATGAATTATCCATATATAGGAAAATAAAATGTGATGGTTTCTATAAGTTTAAAATACTTGTGAGAAAACTTATGTAAGGTGTATATGAGAGTTGTGGAGAGAAGGAGAGGTAGAGTGCCTATTTGTTGAACTGATGATTAAAACAAATTAATGAATGTTTTTATGACATGTAGGTCATATTTTCAATGTACAAAAAAATTTCTTATAGTTTGAGGATATGAGAAGAGGTTTGAGTGTGCATATGAGGACAATTAAATTAAAGGAGAGAGATTGTGCCATGCCTATGTGAGAGGCCTTATGTAGGGGTTACATTAATAGAGATCCATCATTAGGTGTTGAATACATCAATTCTAATATGGAGGTGTTCACTTCAAATGAGGCTCTAAAGGACTTGATCCTCCTTAATTGTAGTTGTTCTTTGTGAAATAGATGTTTCACTAAATACATGTGGTCAAGATGATATGATCAAGGTTTGTTGGTCTAAATGAGTTGACTAGTCTCTTATTTGTAATTTATTATAGAAAAACATTCCATGTTTTTTAGGCTTAAGAGTGGGTTATATTCCCCATGAGGGTTTAACATAGGAACTATGTGTTATGTGTTTGATATTGTGTATGCATTGAATGAATGAGATATTTTGTTAATGTTGCTTGATCAAGTTGATATATGTTGATTTTTTAATTGTTTGAAAAGACTAAAATTGTAATTGAAATATATGGGATCATTGATTCACCCCCACACTTTAGTGATTTTACCTCTAAAAACTAGTATCAGAGAGGTCCTCTAGTAAAGGCTTAATAGTTTGAAGGTGATCCAAGGTAAAATATGGGTAGTCATCAAGTATGTTTCTATAATAAATAAGAAACAATGTTTAATGGATCCAATTATGCATTTTAGATTTCAAGGACGAGGACATACATTATTTCCCTAGGGTTTGATTTATGGAAATATGTTATGGATGGTTATGTTGTTCCTACTACTCCTCCATCTAGTGCTACAAACCAGAATCTATTTGAGACTAATTTTGAGGCAATTAATTCCATGATCTATGGTTTTACAAAGACTAAGATCACCAAGGTAATCCATTGTAAATCTATTAAAGATATATGGGAAAAAAATTATATCATTTATGAAGGAGATCTAAAATTCAAGCTTGTAAAGTTTTAGACTCATAGAAGGCAATTTGAAAGTCTCGAGATGAAGGAAGAAGATTTTATGCCATCCTTTTTGTAAATAGTTTATGATATTGTGAACATCATTATAGGTTTTTGAGAGAACCTTGAAGAGGATACTATTGTTAAAAAGGTATTAAGGTCTCTATCCTATAATTTTTATCTAAAAGTATCTTCTATAGAATAAATTCATTACCTTATTTAGTTGAAGAGGGATCAATTACATGACACCCTTATTGCTTATGAGAAGAGGAAGAGTGATGATATACCACCAAAGAAGGAAGAAACATTCAAGATAGAGATGAACCCAAAAGGTAATAAAACCAAAGAGGATTTCATTTTTGATATAGATGAGGATGAACTAGTTGCATTGGTTTCAAGGAAATTGAGAACAAGTTCAGGCAAGTATAAAGGTAAAGTACCTCTCAAATGATTTAATTATGTCGAGATAGGACATTTTGATAATAAGTTCCCTTATAAGTATAAGAAGGATGATGATAAATAGCATGATCAAGGTCATGATGATGGCAAGATATAATTTAGGTTTGATAAAAGAAAAAAGGGATTTAGAGTGTTTGACAATAAGAGGAAGTACTTAAAGGACAAGAATGGTCTCTACACCATACAAGATTGGAACTCATCAGATGAGAATGAAGTTAGTGACTCAGAGTATGATCATGAAGTTGATGGTCCTCATAAATATGAATCCCTATTAATGGATAAGAAAGATAGTTTCTCACATCAAAAGGAGTCTACTTGTAGTGATTCAGATGATGATGAATATAAGGTGGACTATGAGACCACATTGAAAAATGATCATGAAGAACTAAAGATTGACAATAAAATAAATAATAAGATGAAGTCTCAACTCAAAGAATATGAGGATAAATTTATTATATTTATGGCAGGAATTAATGAATACGCTAAGGAGCATGAACATATGGTCAAGTATCTCAACTATCAATTAGAAATCATATCTACAAGCCTGAAAGATAAAAAAGATGATTGATCAAGTTATGCTTATGAGATTGTATCTTTGAAATATGAGTTAGAGAAGTCTACAAGTAAGGTGAAATTATTTATCAAGTTTGATAAGAGTTCTAATGATTTGGATAATCTCATAAATAGTCAAAATATAGCTAGTGATAGATTTGGATTGGGTTTTAATGAAGATCCCAAAGTTACTTCTCAAGTTGACATGAATTTAAAAAAGAGTAAGGTGGATTATCTTTTAAAGACAAATTATAAGACAAGGAATAAAGGTGATAGTAGAGTGAAGACAAATCATATCAGATAACCAAATGCCATGAGGTATACAAATTTTAATGGTTACTTATATACTTGTAATTAGTTTGGGCATAAATCTAGAGAATGTAGAAGACCTATTAAAAATTAGTTTGCATGGGACTATGATGGGGGTCATTAGTCAAAATTTGTGAGCAAGGTTAAGCAATTCAACTTTATTAGTGAAGGACACTTTGTTAAGCATTGTTCAAATAAGGAAAGGCAAGGTAAGTCTTCATCAAAAAGAGTATTTTGTCTTAGTTGTCTTGACATTGGACACATTGATAGTTTTTTATTGAACAAGGTAAAACAAGATGAGTTTCTATTAAGGAGTGTGGTTTGATACAACCATGAATAGAGAGGTCACATTACTAGATTCTAAAAGCAATGGCTATTAAGTTAGAATAGATTTTATCAGGCTCTTAGACTGTAAGGTAGAAGGTAAGTAAACTCATGGAGACCAATGGTGTTAAGTAGGAATTATGATGAGTTTATAAGTCTAAGTAATTTTTCTGTTATGGTGGAGAATGCTAAAGAATTTGAAGAGTGCCAAAGGCTCTCATTGTCTACTCATGTTGAGAATGAGAAGACCAAGCTCAAGGAGAAGACCAAGGTGCTAGATGAGGTTAGTTCTAAAGTGAGTATGGATCCAATTGAAAATACTACTATTATTGATCAAGATTAATGCAAAAAACATCAATTGTTAGTACCTAGAGATGAGTTTTAGAACTACATGGTTGATCCTTCAAATAAAAAGGTATGTCAAGATTACATAGTTTTTCCATGTGTTGTCAATTCTATCTTTGAAGAAAAGGAGAGTGATATAGAAAAATAACTAGTTTTCATAGTTTAGAATAAGAAGAATAAGAAAAAAATCAAGAATTCTTATAGCTATAAGAGGATTCCTATGGCTACTGAGGAGATGTGGACCACTCTTGGCTTCATTTTATTTTAGAACTTTATGGTAAAAATGATGTCTCTATCTATGCTTATTAAGAGACTCCTTTTAGTGGAAAATCAAGTGTTGCTATGGTGTTATTTAGATGTTGTTATAAGGATAGAGTTGAGTATTCTCAGTTGGAGAAGATATGTCAAGGTGGAAGATATGTTATGGTGATGTTAGAGTGATGTCATAGTTGTATATGGCTAGTCTACAAAGTCAGATTAAATGTTTTTCAAGTGGAAAGAGAGGATTTTTGGTTTGTCAAGATGATCATTATTCTTAAAAAGGTTTGTTGACCTTAATATAGAATGTTGCAGGTGGTTTTGTAGTTTGAAGGTATGTTGAATTCAAATTAGAGATTTTTGTTTACCCTTAGGTTTCCTAGTTTGTCCTTAAGAGTATGCATGTCCTAAAATGGGTTATAGGTTGTATGGGTTCCCAAATATGTAGAATCTAAAATATTAGTCCAGAAGTGTGTAATGGTTGTCTCTAGGTGTATAAGAAGTTTCAAAGGTGAAAGTTGACTAGAAGGTGTTTTGTTGACTCTATTTGATTTTAAGATTATAGGGTTTTGGGCTTTGATAAAAAAAGTGGTATGCCTTAGGATTTGAGATATGAGGAAATGGGTTATCAAATCAAGATTTATAAAGTTTAAAAGATTTATATTCCTTAATTTATTCAAGTTTTTGTCAAATTAGATGCCTAATTGGGTAGAAATTTTGTGAATGAAGTATGTTGTATAGGATAACCTAGATGTTTTAAATTGGTTTGTTTGAAAGGGAATATTAAATTTCTCTAGATATGAAGTTATATATCTTGAAGATGTGTCTATTGAAATTTGTGGGCTTTGCAAGTTCTAGGTAGGGCTATAAGGAGACTAGATAGGCCTAGTGAGAAGAAGAGTGACTTTTTGTTTAGTTTATACAAAATAACAAGGCATGAGATTTCAAGATGAGTTATCATGTTGGTTTAAAGCATTTTTCTTATTTGGTGTGTGGCATGAAGTTTTGTTGGTGGTCCTTGAGGTGGTTTGAGAGAGAAGGCTAGTAAGCCTGTATGGTGGTTCTGCATGATGTATGGAGATCTAAAGACACTCTAGAGGTGAAATAGATCAAAGATCTTAGGTGGAGTCCTTGTTACATGTTTCTTGGTGGGTTTCATTACATGTTAGTGTTTTATTTGTTTTATATTCATTGGTTACATTGTTTGGTTGAAGAAGAATGTTCACATGTAGTAAGAAGGATGTTATCAAGACAAGAAGATGTAGCCTCAAGGTCAAGTGGAGATTGTATCATATTTTTAAAATGGTAATTTCCTATTTATATTATTTTCAAGTCCTCAAGATTATTTGTTTCCCAATTTGTTATAGTATCAAAGAGGGTAAAAGTTCCTATTATGAGAGTGCTTGATGTGTGTTGACATCAATGACAAAGGGGGAGGTTGTTGGAGAGTTTTAAATGATGTCATTAAGGTGAATTGGTGAGTGGATGAAGTGAATTTATAGTCTAAGTGACAATGAAAAAGTGTATAATGTGCTTATCAAAGTATGCTTGAAGTTGACTTGGTTGATCTTCAAGTTTTAGCTTGGTTAGAGATGTTTCAAGATGAGTATGGTGATTTGAACATGAGAAAAGGGTCCTATTAGAAGTCAATAATGGTTTGAGTGCTTGTGTGCATGAGTGTAATTCACCTAATTCATCATGGTTCTCATTTAGACATTTTGGTTCCAATGGCAAAAAATCTAAATAGGCAATTTGCTAACACCATTGCCATGTGTGGATGAGTCAATGGGAGTTTATCATATGGTTGTGATAAAATTAGTCCCTAGTTTATATGAACTAATTCTTATGTCATGCACCTAAGTGAGTTCAAATATATGTGGGTGAAAATTTGAGCTCTCAAGCATTTTGATAGTGTTTTATATGTTCAAATAGAGTTGATTATGCATGTTGATGATGTTAGCATTTGCACGCATGGAGGTTTTAAGAGTAAATGGTCACATGGGTTTGTTTATTTCTATGCCTGGTTCTTATGTGATTAAATCCTAGGTAAAACAACTAAGCATGAAAAAATATATGCAAGTGAAAATTTGGGCTTCTAGGTAATTTGACATTATTTTCCCATAGCCAAATTTGTATGAGGCAAGAAAGAGATGAGTATGTAGTTTGTTGATGGAATATCTCTAATGTGTTTACATTTTAAAAAAAGATGATCATATGGGTTTGTTTATTTTTTATCCTAGTTGATTTTATCTAAATTTAATATCATGCACCAAGGCATGTCAAAAGATATGAATGTGCAAAGTTGGCCTTCTAGGCAATTCTTGACATTATTGGCTATGTGATAGAAAAATCTGAGTGAGAAGATTAATGGAGTTATATATTACACATGTGAAGGTTTCAAGATAATTTTTATAAATGGTTGGATTATACTATGTTATGAGATCATATGGTCCAAATTTTAGAACATGCAATTAAATGAAGCAAAAGATATGACTATTTAAAGTTCGCTTCTCAGACAAATTACAATGGTTACCATACTTAGTAAATTTTAAGTTAAAACATTATAGACATAGTTAATTTCAACAATAAGTTAGGAATTAGTGAGATGGTTCCATGTGTTCAATGTTTGATGTTAAGAAAAGATAAAGATTGATATTCTTCCAAGGATCAATGGTGAGCGAGAATTCATACATCTAGATCTATGGTGCATAATAAATCAAATGGGTCAAAGTGTTTAATACTTAAACTGAGTAAAGATAGAGTTAATTACAAAATATCAATAGGGAATGTTCATTCAAATATGTCTAGAAGTAGTGAGATGAGGACAAGTGTTTGATGTTCAACGTCAAGTAGATATAAACACTGAGCTATGTATATGAGATCAACAAAGCACATTAAGTCAAATAGTCAAGATGAAAATCTAATGATGAATAATGAAAGGTAAAGGTCAAGTTCTTTAAAATAATATCAATATTTTATTATTGATCTAAGCCTTAAATACATGAGATGTAATCATAGTGTTTGAGGTTTAACTATGACCTTTTTCTTTTGAATATTTGAATTTGCAAAGGAAAAACTAGTGCTCTATATTTTGGTTATATATTTTGATCTATATAATATTTGATTATGGTGTAAAAATAAAAGTAATATAATACTACAAGGTTCATATATAAATATATATTTCAAGATTTGAAAGTGGTAGATTCATAGTTATGAAGGTTCAAATTTGACTATGTCTTTATTTGTATTTTGCAAGTGACTCGAGAAGGATATTTAAGCTCATTCTATTGGTATTTATATGTCTCAGGATAAATTATCTATTTGGGAATATTTCATAATCCATGTGTACCATATGTGTGTATTATGAAGGTTTTATCAATCATATACACTATGAAAAAAATTTAAAAGTCAACTATGTATTCATTCATGGTGACTATGTGCATTAAATGTTGTTTGAGTAAATTGTGCTTAATATAAAGGGTTATATGATGTTTTTTGGAATTTAAGAAGGACCTATAGATCATATGGAATGGTTATATAAATTTTAAAAGTGTTCTTATGTTTCTTAGTTTGATCAGAGAAGTGTCAAAGAGCTGAATGGGTCTCTATATGACCTAAATGTGACTTAGGCCTATTTGAAAGTGGACTGTGATTAAGTGTGACCCATGTGAGATGCCTTAAGGGTGAAGGCATGTATTATGGCCAAAAAGGATAATATCATGGAATTGATAATTCATGAATTGTATATATATATATATATATATATATATATAAACCAAATATGATGGTTTATATAAGTGTAAAAGACTCATGAGAAGACTTGTGCAAGGTATATGTGAGAGTCATAGAGAAAAGGAGAGATAGAGTGCCTAGTTGATGAGTAGAGAAAATTGATGACTATGTGTATGACCTGTAGGTCATATTTATGATATCAAAAATTACTATTGCAATTTTAAGTTATGAAAAGAGGCTTGAGTGTGAATATTAGGAAAATTTGAGTAAATAAGGAGAGATATTATGGAATACCTATGTGAGAGGCCTATATGATATAGAGAGAGTTTATATAGGGGTTAGATAAATAGAGATCCATCATCATTTTTTGAAGATATTAGTTTTAAGGTGGAGGTGCTCACTTCAAAGGAGGGTCTAAAGTAATTTATCTTCCTTAGGGGTAGTTTCTCCTTGTGAAATAGGTGTTTTAGTAAATACATTTGGTCAGGAGGATATGATCAAGGTTTTTTGGTCTAAAAGAGTTAACCAGTCTCTTATTTGTAATTTATTATAGGATAGTAGTCCATGTACTACAAGATTGAGAGTGGATTTAATTCCCTATTATAATTATATGTTATGTTTTTGATCTTGTGTATGCATTGAATGAAAGAGCTCTCTTGTTAATTTTTCTTGATAAAGTTGATATATGCTAATTGTTTAACAGTTTGAACAGACTACAATTGTAATTAAAATATATAGGCTCACTGATTTACCTCCCCTCTCAATGATTGTATCTTAATCATTAATCCCTAAACTAATTACATAATATTATATTTCATGACCTTCCTCAACTACCCCTATCTTATTGAGGCACCATTCAAAGCGTCTATACATATATGAGCATTTGAAGATGGCCTGTTGAGCTATCTCCTACATTTGGGACACCCCTATCATAAAATTGGGTGAAAATGACCAACGTGGTGTAACTCTCCATAAAAACATGGTTGAGATCCATCCTTAACTTAATATTTAATTTCATAGACTATATTAGAAGGGTCATATGGTCATAGAAATAGAAATAGGTACCTATAAGGTTTAGGCCTAGTTTTAGGCATAATGAACCTGACTATGTTTGATTACCTATGACTACCTCTGAGTGGTTTCTTAGTATTTTAGGTGACAATTCACATTTTTCACTTATAAAAAAATTTACACACCATTTAATAGTTTCCCAAGACTCCTAGTGTCATCTTTCCAACATCCACACATTCTGCCTGTACACTTATCTTTACTGGTAGTGCCCTCTATCTGAGATAAAATAGAGGGAATATCACCTATTTAATTAGACTAACTGATACCATATATGGATATAATAGGTCTTATATATTCTCTACACCAAGTTTCAGATCTTGGTTGTAATTATGTACCCCTCAAACTTTACGAGTCCTTCAAGACTAGCTTTTAGAGTTGACTATGCAGGGTTTTACAAAATTTTGAGATACTTCAAGACTTTGATTATAGGTTGGTGTTCCTATTTTGTTTACTATATATAAGAAAAATATTAATCAAACATTATAAAAATGAGATTTATATCCAAATTTTCACCATTTTACATTTCTATCCACCCTCTCAACTCACATCTCTCCTTTGGTAGATCTAGTTTGTAATCAGACTATAGGTGCCTATTTGGGTAGAGTTGGAGGTTTCTTATAGGTGTATGTTCATTTTTGGATATTGATTTTTATTCATAGGTTATTATTTAAGTCCCTAAGATAATATATAGTTGAATAGACTCAACTCTTTCCCTAGGGATATGTTCACATTCAAACTACCTCCCTTAACTATCATGAGTCAGTCTTTCTACATATGCTAACTATGTTTCTTGTAGATGTGCATTAGGTAGATTTTGAAAAGCTCATGTAGGTACTCATATACATGTGAATACTATTTATATTATTCCATTTCAAACTTATGTGAGTTCATGTCATAATTTGATACCAAATACCATTCCATCATTATCAATGCATCATGTGTTAATGTTGCACTTCAATTGTCACCTTTGGTCCTTTTGACACTGTAATCACTAAATATCCTCAGTGGAAACTTGCTTGAAATGGAGGCCATAAAACCATCAGTATCTTCTAACTTAGTAATCCATTCATGTGTTAATATGTTATTTTAAGTTTTGGGCTACAAGAAATAATATGTTATGACTAACATAGACCTAAAATTCCTCATTATAATAGCACTGGCTATGGGAAAAACCCTTATTTAGAGAAATTAAGGTAGGTTGTCTAAAATTCAAATTTCATAACTTGCAAACATTTAACTCTAGTTTGATTGAACATATTGACATTATCATTGTCATAATGGTCTTCTCTATGTTCTTATACCTAATTTAAGGTTTAAAATGATCTCAAACACCTACCATTCAACACTACTTAGACCTCTATGGATTAAACTCAGATCATTGTTGGTGACCATCTTTAGGTTAATATGGTTTATGAGTGTGTGTGTTAAATTGGTTCTCACAAATAATTTATAACCATTTGAAAGGCTTGGTATTATTGTTTCACCTTTAAAGATGTCTCCACAAAATTTAAACATTCATGTGTCATCAACATGACTGACTAAGGCCTAGGTCCATCTGGATATAGGTGATAGTTGCAAGGAAACCTAACTCTATGTAATTCTTAGACATTTCACTTCACCAAGTATTAATCTTTGAAGATAAAAAATGGTCACCATGTTTATGAGAGGTTGGATGCAACTCATATCCTTTGTTTTGAAGACTAAAACATGAATTCAATCCCTATAATAGGTGAAACAATGTTTGTAGACCTCAATGGTATCTCCTAATAGAAATATGAGAGTGTTCTTGCCAACTTATTCACCTTTACATGTGAAAAATAGACTAGAAACCTTGTAAAAATTATGGTTATACCCTTTTAGATCATGTATACCACTTGGTTTGATCAAATCAATCAAAACAAATAAGAAACCTAGATTGTTGGGGATGTATAGGTAGAAAAGAGTCACAAAATTTATTCACAATGGTACATGAAGCATATTACACCAAACTTATAAATATTACCAAGAATTTATATTACAAAAAAACTAATATCACCCACCAAGTGTACTTTTTTTGACTCACATCCTCTTATCCTTACCAAGCTAGAACCAATTGACCATTTAACCTTGTTTAGGAGAAGGATAAGAAAGAAAGGTAATTTTTTCTCATTTTTGAGTTTGTCAAAGTTGTCTAAGCATGGAAGTGAATTTAGGGGATCTCAATAGACAGTCTTGAAGTTTTTCCATGTACCAAATGTGATGTACAGGATATATAATTTCTTTAAACTCCTTGAAACTACTTGATCTTCTTGTTTTCAATGTTAAACCTATAATATGTCAATATTAAAATGGTTTCCCTAACATATTTTTACATGTAAGATGTTATTGTAAACTTGGGTACACTTATATTCCTATTAAAATTGTACAAACTCATTTAATGACCCCAAAGGTGGCCTAAAATGACATAGGACTAACTTTAGACAAATATTATAAAGATAAACATATGTTTGACTTCATTAAATACTATGGGACATGTTTTACACCCTATGGGACCCCTATAACAAGTTTTAATACATATGGGGTTGACCTAATTTTACTTGTGGTCAAACTAGTCAACATATTAGGTATTTCCTAGGGGTGGCAAGCTATCTATGCTAAATAACAATAAATTTATCTTATCCATTGGGATATGAAGTCATATATGAACTATATTAGACATTTAATTTCCTTTGAAAAGACACCAAAACAAACCAAGTAATATAAAACAAACACACAAGATAACACACCAAAACAAACACACTTGTGTTCTCAAGAACACTTAGGGAAAACACACACAACATAATTAAAACACACCTATCCTAGTATGTACAAGACCACAAACAAGTGAGGTGAATAAAAATTCACCATTCTTAAACTAGGGTCAAAGATAGTTCCTATTACATCATTTTTATTACAATAAAACAATCCATCATGTGAAGCATACTTATCAATAAATAATTGCTTGTCTATATAGTAAAATGACTTACCACATTTATATCTTCTACTGACTACAAGTGTGCCACTTGGATCTCTCAATAACATTTCATCTTTCCCTCCAAAAATCCTTTTTGGATTTATGATCTAGTTAACCTCCTAACACTCAAAAAACTAAAACTTGGGAGTCATCAAAGTTGATTTAACTTCACTTTCTTTTAGGACATGATGCACTTGGTGTATATAACCATAAAATTTTTATCTTTCTACTCTAACACATTTTAAAGTGATTAAAACTTAGGTTGAGGTTTGGACTAATCTTCAAACACACACATTTCTTCCTTATGTTCACTGGATTCCTTCATGACTATAACCTTCTTGGCTGTGACTAGACATTTATTCTCATAATTGGTAAGCTACTCTCCTTCATGTTTGATAAGACACTCTCCTTCATGATTAATTATTAATCAACCACCTTGATATGACATTCATACTTACTATGAGGAGTTGACTTAATCAACTATTCAAATTGTTGAACTATGGCATATAATTATTGCCCTAGATCATCTCCTTTTTCATGGTTGTCATCTTCAAGGACTCATCCATATTATGTAAGTAGGATGTCATTATTTTCATGATTGTCCTTATCTACCATACTTTTAATAAAATAATCATCATGCAAGTGAATAAGTTAATTTACTTCATTATCTTATGGAAAATAACTATTAATATTTACCTCAGATTTTCCATCACCTTCCTTATGGATGATGTATGTGCCAAGATTAGTCTACTCAAAGAGAGTGTATGGATCTTGTCCACAAGTATTAGCACCATACTCATCCAAGAAAATTTTAGATATACCTTCAAGTTTATAGGATACCCTATCATACATTGAAGACTCCTCTTGATCATTGATTATATAATCGAGATTAAATATTGCTTCCACATATGGCTCAATATGAAGCTTAGCCATTTGTTGAGTTCTAATAGTTACCTTTACTCCATACCTTGTATTTAAGGCCAAAAAGGAAAAATTAGATAAGATATAGCCTCGTATCTTGTTTGTGAAATCCCTTGAAATATAGATAGCAAAGTGAGAAGGCAAATCAACCACTACTATATCTTGAAGAATTTGGAAGCTAAGACAATCATGCAATAAAACTCTCCACCCTTTGATAAGCCCCACTAACTTATCTAGTGTCCCTTAAAGTTGTATCACTCCATTATTGTATAGTTTATATTTCAAACCCAGTTTATCTTCCACAAACTTAGACATCACTGTGGTACTAGCCCCACTATCCACAATGCAATTATGAATAATCTTGTCTCATATAATGAGAGTTATGTATAAGGGTGGAGGATTTTTAGATTTGGAAGGGAGTTCAATAATGTGAGTGGTATCATTAGTGAGTGAAACATTACCAAGTATTTATGGTTTAGGACTAATGTGAATTTGGGATAGCTGCTCTTGAAGAAGCTCTTTTTGACTAGGCATGTGAAGCACTTTCCAAAGAGAGAGACTAGTCTTAGAATTTTTTGAAGAATCAATGTTGTTCAAAGAAGTAAAATTTACATTTTCATATTTTATTTAATTAAAATAATTGACTTGAGCTTGAGTTAGTTTATCACTTTCAGACACCCTTCATACATTTTGATTTAAAATGGGTACAAAAGTTATAAGGATTATCACGCTTGGACTCACACCTTGTTGCCTTGTAGGAGGATTACTTGGACTTATGTCAACACCATGGTCATATCCAAAAGCCTTGATTTTGGATATAGTATTATCTAAAATTGATTTATTTTGATTTAGGATAAATGTGTCTTCCATTAATAAGTTTTCAAGGTTCACTCTTTCAGGGTATCATTCTTCATTTGATTACATGAGGTTCTCATCTTCTATTGATAATTAAGGAGTAAATCCTCCTTGAGATACCAAAACTTGTTCCCCACTTTCATTTTCATCCATTTCTTATCCTTTATACCATTATTCTCCTTTGACCAAATTAATATTAATCAGGACTATGACTCTTTTATTAGAATTAGAGGTTGGGTAATATACATTGTGTGGCCTATTAAAGTTAGGATGGCTTTGCCCTCTACTTTAACCATATTTCTAAAATTGGAACCTATTTAATTTTTTATGATAGGGATAGATATTTTGGTTAACTCCATATTAAAAATATATTTAAAAAACATGATCCTCTAAGGCTTTGTACCTTACATCTAAATCAATGGTATCTTCTACCTTCTTAGGGGAAGCTTTAGGCTTGGTATTTGCATTTGTGATTTAAGAAACACTTAGAGTAGCAATAGAAATATTTGGTATAATAGGCATGGATACTTTTGGAGGAAGTTTTCCATCTTGTATTAGGACATTATAAACTATAATGGATAGATCATAGGCCTTAGGTAAGGTGTAACCACCCATGGATTGTAACATGATTGATATTTTAGTTTTAATAGTCCTTAGATATGTAGGAAAAACAAAGCTTATTGGGGGTCTCATGGGAGGAGGAAGCCTATACAAATTTCTTTTAAATTTCTCATTTAAGTCATGCATAGTCTCCTTATGACCTCTTTGAATAGCATTAAGCTAATGAATGAGTGATGTGTGATCACTTTTTTCTTCAAAGCTTTAGGTTAATAACACTCCAAACTCATCCCAAGTGGTGATACATCCTCCCAATAATGTCTTATATCAGTTAAGGTCCTCTAAGGGACATGACAAGTAGTGTAATTTAAATATTGAATTTAGTGACATTATGAAACCTAAAAAAGTTAGAGATGTCCCTAATATGCTCACTAGGGGTGACATGACCTTTCCCATTAAAAGTGGGAACACTCTTGGTAGCATTAGGAGGTATATCATCATATGCATTGAGATGAATGTGATTTTTAGTGTTAAAAGTTTGGAAGGCATGTTTCCTAGAAATGTTATCCTCAAGTTTATCTTCACTCTCTTGATCTTCTTGGATTGTAAAGTCATTTTTCTCTTTAAATATCAAGATAGGTTGAGGATGTTAAACTTCAAGAGGAAGTTTAGGTTGAAGGAATGGGTTAATGGGGTTATTACCTCTACTAGTAGTTAACCTAGTAAGGACCATGAAGAATGAAGACAAAAAATTATAAAACTTTGTCTAAAATGAGATATTACCTTGAATGAAGTTGTTAAATGATAAGTAGAACACCATATGCAGTTGTGATGTTGTCAAAACCAACATTTACATTGACAAGATGTACTTGAGACAAATTCCCCATGAAGCATGCCAAAATTATTTTCACTCAATATTTCACACTAGAGATGGTTGTTCAATCCTAATATATATTGAGTGAAACATTGAAATACCTCTAGGCCTATGTGTTTCCTATAGTAGAGGTAAACCTCTAGGTTTAAGGGCTAGTTCCCTAAATTGATCATTGATAGCTTATCACCTACATTTAATTTATTAATTAGATGAAAAAGGATAGAAGGAACATGAAAATAACCTATGATAATGAGGTGACACACTATAATAATTTATAATAGACTACCATACACTTCCATTATCAAACATGACTCAAAACACTAGTTTGGACATCCTAGATTGCTCTAACATCAGTATATAAAACCTGGAGATGACATGCATTTCAATACAAAAGGTTAGTGAATATAAAGATCATATTTCAAAAACTAATGATACTATTTTACACTTAAAGATAGGAAAATACACATGACTAAACTTCATGTGACATGTTAGAGTGAGAACTACTTACATCAAACATGGAAGAGTAAAGAGAAGGAAAATATAGATACTTATCACTAGATAATTCACTATGCACCACTTCACACACTTAGATAAGAAGTTGATGAAATAAAAAATATATTTTAAATATTTATTTTACAGACTAAGGTAGTATTCAAACTAATAGGTCTTTTCCATACTAGGTGTGGATTTCATTACAAAAGCTAAAATGGCTTGTATTTATAAAGCATGTGAGAAGAGAGAGAAGGGAAATAGAAAGGTCAAAAAGACAAGTGAAAAAACTTGGAAACTAATTACATTTCAATATAATTAAGTGGGTAATATACCATTAATCTATTATTGGATAAGTGTCCATTTGAATCATGATAAACTCTTCAAAACTAGCATAGAGACCTTCAACTGCCTTCATGATGAAGCATCTCTTGACAACTTTAAATTAAACTAGGATGACTTGGCATATATGTAATATCTTATGTATCTTGGAAATAAGATATGATAGTCATCATATGCCTTCTTAACTAATAGCCTTCTTTTTGACACTTTTATTCAATGCATTCATTCATCACTAGTCTTGTAGGTTTGCCCTCACACTTGTCATCTAAGTGGCTTTAAATTGCTCAAGGAAATACATAGAAGAGATGTTAGGACACCTATTTAGAACCCCTTTTCCTTCCAATCCATCAGGAAGACCTTAAAATATCCCAAATTAGACATCTCATCTTCTCACTAAGTAAACACTTCTCATTTTCACTATCTATCTAAGACTCCCTATGATGAATGGTGTAGCAGAGGGCCTTTGATGCACAACTAAGGTTATAAATTAGAATATGGAGTATAATAAGTCCCTAAAATCATTCTTCAATAGATTTCATCCATATATATTCCTTTGAACCTAAAAAACACACCAAAACTTGTAAAAACCCCTAAATTAAACATGCCCATAAAAGTGATAGTAGGGACCAATTAGGTAGGAAGGAGTATGGAAGCGTGATATAGAAGTCCAAATCAAGTCCTAGGCCATCTTGAGCATTGTTCCTATTTCTAAATTTCCACATTGATGTTGTCATTGATGTGAAAGGTTCTTCAGAAAGGTGTTCATGAAGTGATTGAAGAATTTTATTTTCTGATATCATCATAGAGAGGTATGCCATTGTTTGAGAATCATGTAAATTTTTTATCAAGGCATAATATCATTAATAAGTGTTTCAAGGTTAGTTTTCAAGTTTCAAGAGCTTAAGAGGCCTAGTAATGACACTAGTCATTTCATGAAGAGACCTTGTTAGAAGGTATGAGTTTGGTGGACTGGTGAGATGGATGCATAGAGGCATAAGAGTATGTATGAGTTTTTTTGATCATACATATAAGGCATTAGAGCACTCATGAGATTCTTGGAATGATCCTATAGGGGTAAGACATACAAACCTAGTATGTAACAAGACCACCTCTAAACCTTACCTAACATAATTAGGTGTCATAAGAAGTTTTCAAGGCCTATGAAGGATGTAAATAAATTTTTGATCATGAGATATATTTTTTAAGTTTTTATATGAGATGTTGAGAGCTTGGATAGTGGTTATAAGGTCATTTTTAAGACCTAACATGACTTGCAGGTTAAGGCCTAGAGAGAAAAGAGAGATAGCATGGCCTAATGGGGTATGAGATCATATTTCCAAGGTTAATATATAAATTTTATCATTGAGAAAAGTTTTTATGTTTTTTAAAACATTTTTACCAAGTTTCAAGTCAAAAATGAAGGTTAAGGCAAGAAAAAGTGTTTTGAGGTTCCTTATGTGCATAAAATGAAGCATTCTCAACCTGATAATAACTTTAAAGTGTCATTGGAATGTGTGACACTTTAATTGGAGTAAAATATATTCATGATATATGGGTAATGTTCCTATCTCAAATTTATAATCATTGGTTTTTGTAATGAGGGACCAAACTTTATAAATGATTATTAAGACTAGAAGATGGTTTAAACTCTCAAAGAACACTAATAGTGACCCAATTTGAAATAAGTTGTTATAAAGTGATCATAATTGATTGGTATGTATATTTTATTGATTTTAGGTTGTATTAAACTCTCTCAAGAATCTCCAGGTGTGATTGGTTTGTCAGGTGAGTGAGTAAAACCTATAGAAAAAGCCTTGTTTCTTCAAGATTTGATGTAGCAGTCAAATTTGACCAATTAAAAGTTGATAAATGGATGGAGTACAAATATTGAGACTTATATTTTATTTCCATGGTGGTTTTAAATTAGGTTCTAGACTTTAGGTGTGCTAAACTAGTCATCTAAGTTGACCAGTTGCTAACAAACCTAATGGTGCAAATAGTGAGAAAACTAGAAAAGAGTGTGAAGTTGATTACGCATGTGTTATCATGGATTAGGGATGAATCAAAGTGCATGGATAATTTTTTATATACCTATAATAATTTTTCATTTTGGATAAATGTTTTGGAGATCATTGAATATGATGAAAATGTAGCTCGTAAGTTGACCTATCTAATATAGATTAGATAGTGAGGTAAAAGACTATGAGATTGATCTACAAGACCAATATTATCATTTTAAAATATTATATATCTATCTAATAATGGTAAAAATACATAATAGTATTATCTACACGCATTGGTAGTCTTTTAAAGTGGTTCTATAGGTGTTTTAGGTCATTATTTCCATGATTGTGTTTTGAGGTTAGTTGGCAGTTCTAACTGGGCTACTTGTAGAGAAGGGTTTGAGTCCTTTTTCCCTATGTAACTATATTTATGAAGTTTCTTATGTATTTAAGTATCTATGCATATGATTTTTTTCCATGGTTTTTTCACAAAATTATGTTTTTTATTTAGTTGTTCAAGATAGACTTTTTGGGTATGCAAAGGCCTAATTATGAATGGTGTACTTCAAGTAGTGGATGGAGATGAAAGGTGTCATGGATATAAGATGATATTTTTATGGATTTATTTGAGTTAAATATGATATTTTACCACCATATAATAATTTTTAGAGTTTTCTAAAGAGTTCAAAGGGTAATGCATGCTAATGAAGGCCTAATAAAATTAGGTCTCCTTAAGGCCTAAAAGGGGTTTTGGTCCTATATGCTATGAATGAAATATATTAATGTTTGATTCATGTTTTTTTAATGTAATAATTCATATTTTATTTAAAATATAAGTGTTAAAGTTTGTATGGCCAACCAATGTATGAGCAAGAGCCTAGTATAAGAACAAGGCCTAATATGCCTAATTTTCTTATTAAAGAATGTGTGTATTTAAGCAAAAGATATGAAACTTATAATAGATAAATGAGGTATTTTATTCCATCATAAAGGTATATATAAACCATCATTAATATATAATAGGGGTAATGTAGATGAATATCAAGGTCAAATGACCTAATATGTCTTGAAGAGCCCTAGTTGAGTGAAAGAGCCTATAAGGCATTTTGAGAGGTCTACGAGTGTGAAGAGATAAAGAGGTGGTCATAACTAGTTGGTTTAGAAACAATATTTACTAAATATGATGAATTAAATTGGGTGGTTGTGTCGGTTCTAAGTCATCTAGGGGGTTGGTGCCTCCTTTTAAGTAAGTGCTTTCTAAAGCCTAATCAAGTGGGTGCTTGACTAATTGGCGTTAGTTATCCAAGTGAAGATGGTGCTTCAATAAATATTTATGTTTACCTTAGATTAATATATTACATTTGCATAATTATTGGGTTTTCTTATTATTGAGGGTTTCCCACTCAAATAAGTGTTTTATGTGTTATGCTCTTGTCTCATGCTCAAAGCTTTTAGTGTATTACTAGTTCAATATATTATTTTGATAGTTCATAAATGATAAAGTAATTTTGTAATTTTTTAAAGAATAACCTAGTTATTTTTATTTTTAAATTAAATTTTACCACTTTTTAATGCATCTCCATTTGTTTCTTCTCCATCAGGTTCTTACAAGGGTTTTAAGAGGGTTTTAAAAGGTTTTACTTCTTAGTGATACTTGATAAAACTTGTAAATCAAACCCCTAAACCAATTACAAAATATTGGATTTAATGACCCTCCTCAACTACCTATATATCCTTGAGGAACCATACAAAGTATTTGTATAGGTATTAGCATTTGAAAAAGGCCTATCAATCTTTCTCCTACATTTTTGGTACCCATGTCAAAGAATTGGGTTAAAATGACCGACTTGGTGTAACTCTATGCAGACCAATGGATGTGATCCATCCTTAACTTCCTCCTAAACTTCATAAACTATATTAGAAGGTTGATATGGTCATATAAATATAACTAGGCTCTTGTAGGGTTCAGGACTAGTTTTAGGCCTAATGGGCTTGACTATGTTTGATGGCCTATGACCACCTTTGAGTGATTTCTCAAGATTATAGTTATCCATTCAAAATTTTATCACTTATAAAATAAATTTAAACATATTTCAAGTGCCCAAGACTCCTCATGTCATCCTTCCAACATCCACACATTATGCTTGTAGACTTATCTTGACAAGAAGTGCCCTCTATCTAAGATAAAATAGAGGGCATATCCCCTATTTACTTATTCTAAATAAGACCATAGAGGGATATAACAGGTATTTAATATTCTATGAACCAATTTTCATACCTTGGTTGTAATTCTGGACCCCTAAAACTTCATAAATCCTTCAAGACTAGCTTCTAGAATTGATTATATAGGGTTTTACAAAATTTTGAGAAACTTCAGGACTATGAATATAGGTTTGTGTTCCTTTTTTATTTCATATATCTAATAATCACATGAAATATGCATTACCACTATGGGAGTGATATGCACATTTTCTCCATTGTGCATCTCTATCAACCCTATTAACTCACATCTCTCCTTTGCTAGATCTAGTTTATAGTCAGACTGTAGGTGCTTATTATATACAATAAAAAATGCATCATGTCTATAAATCAATTATAGATCAAAGAATATCAAGCATATCTATACTTATGATTTGGAATACATTTTTAAAGTGGGATCATGACCACCATGGGGATATGATAGACCTGATTAGTGGATCACTTGTCATAATACACCATGTAAAGAAGGGTTCTAAAGCCTACAATCTAACATAATCATGCAACAACCCTAAAGACTCTTAGGTTTTTATATTCACTCTAGTTTAATAAATAATAAATTAAATCTAATATAGTTCTCACCAAATCTTTTGGTATAAAGTGAGGTTTAGAAACAAAACAAACTAAACTAAAATTGCATAGAAGACATATACTCATGTCAATGTATATAAATCCTAATGCATGGGAGATAAATACAACTACATTATCTATCTACTCTTAAAAATGATAAATAAAGTTAGGAATACTTACCTTGAATATGAACCCATCGAACCTCAATCTCTCCCTTGGCCAAGGTGTTTTGTAAGATATTTGTATGGTATTAAGGATAACAAAGAAAAGTCAACTCTAAGCTACACAACCTATCTATGCATCCAAAAGACTTCTCTATAATACATAATATATCTCCAAGTAAAGTATGGAACACTAAGATTTATTCCTCAAGTATAATGGTTAAAAAGAAGATATTTGTTTACACTTATTCTTCTTCACTTATTTATTCTAAAATGGTTTGAAATTAACTTGTATATATAGGTGGATCTTACTCTAAATCCTTCTGAATATGTTAGCTATATAGGGTTGACCTAGTTGACCTTGTATATTTTCAAGAGGTAAATCACTAGGTCTCGAGATATGTTAGCCAAAGGGATAACAAAAATACAAGTGAAAAATATCCTTAAATAGTGTAGGGTCAACCCTATAGACCGTTTATAGTAATTAGACACTAAAAATGATATAGGGTTGACCCAATTGACCTAGTATAATCAACTAGTAAAAGGGGGTCAAGGAAATAAAAAGAAAGATAGAGATGTGATAAATGTTTGGAATGTGTAAAATAGAGAATAATAAGCTTAGGATAAATGGTTCTTAGGAGACAAGTGTGTATATTTCAAGTGGAAAAAAGGAACAAAAAAAACTTAAGAAGCATTAAAGGTCTACCCAGTCCTTTCTTGGTGTACCTCTTAAGGTGTGCACTTAGAGAGATTGAGACTTGATGGATTTATATAAGATAGAAAGTGTTAGTAATTGGTAAAAGCTAAATATATTATGTGTATACATATTCTCCACTCAAATCTCATCACATGTCATGTAAGCTAAAAATGGCATGGTGACTCAGGAAATAAAACATGATAACACATAACACTAATGCTAAATAAGATGTAGTAAGATATAAATTAAATAAATGAAAGGATAGAATTTAAAAATACACAACTTTACTTACCTTAATGTTGTAGATAAATAAGTATACTATAATATTAGTGAAGGCATCCAATTTGAAGAACATTATCTGAACCTATAGAAGTTAGTAAAAAAATAGCCAAAAATAATAATAAAAATAGAAAATAGGCATATAGAGGTTAGAAAAGATAGAGGTTTTTAGGAAAATTGGCAAGTTAGGATGGTTAAGGCAAGTTTTAAAATATTGGAGAAAAATAAATGACAAAAGGATGGAAAATAAAATAATAAATGATTGGAAAATGAATGACAAATGATAGGAAATAAATGACAAATGATTGGAAAACATAGTAAATCATGGTGGAAAATATGTAAAGCATAAATGGAAAAAAGGAATCTAGAACATACTAAATCATGTTGGGAAGTATGTAAGACATAAATTACAAATGAAATGTCAATGCAATAAAACTCTAACAAAGATATGTAAGAAAGTGAAAAGTAAGCTCATGTAAGATAGGCAAAATGAAAAACATGAAAGATGGAAAAGGAAATGTAATTGAAGATGTAAGACAAACATGAAGAAGGCATAAATAAAGATAAATATTTAATAATGGTAAATGTCATATGTAAGATAAGTTAATTACATAAAAAAAAATAACGTGATGGAGAAATGAAAATCAAAATCTCTAAAGGATGAAAACTCAAACTTAGTGCTTTTTCTAAAATATAATGTAAGAAAAAACAACCACCTAATGACATGACTAGTATGAAAATGAGATGGTGTAGTAAATAAATGATGTAAAGGTGTAATACATAGTTACTCAAACATGTATTTTTGCTCTAAGGATAGATAAAACTGAAACAAAGTCATGTTAGCATGTTTTCAAGAGGTGAAGAAGAAGGAATTGAAGAAGAACGGAAAATAGATTTGGAATCACAATTCATCTATCAAGGGGGGAAATGAAATGGGTGGAGGGGAGAATGAATGAAAAACCAATGTAGAAGAACTCTTTATTTAATTCAAGACACTCAAATTAGGTTTATAAAAAAATGACTTTAGACCTTAATGACTCTAAAGAAATTCTCTTAACCACATAAGTCTTAGGTGAACAAATGTAGTATATAGATCATCCCATGAAGTCTATATGCACTAAAATTAAAATAGACCTATGCTTACAAAGTCATTAGTCTACTATGAAGATTGGGTACTTATGTGAGAAAGTAGGTAGTACCATAGAGTTTTTTGAATTCCCTTATTCTAATCTACTAGCCTACCACACCCTAAAGGACCTCAGCTCTATCTGAGGCCAACTATGGAGTTTGAGCTTTGATTGGAGATAGGAGATGTGATTGTAATCACATATTTTGGTGTATTTTGACTTTTGTGATTTGTATGTTACATTTTGAATATCATTTCCTTTTGTTTCAAATGATTTGGCTTTTAAATTTTTGTATGAATTTTTCTATTCCTCATCCATACATATTAGAAAAACCAAACATGGGTGCTAAAGATGACTTTAATTTGAATACTTGGGACTTGGTTTATAAGAGAGAGAAATTTAAAGATCATGGGGTATATGTTTCTAACAAGTTTTTCGCTTTTCACATTCAAAAGATGAAAGAAACTAAGAATACCCAGATGAAGTTTGTGCACCGTTATCCAGAAGTTGTAGGGACTTCTCTTTGGTTGTGGAGGATGACACCTGTAGAAGAAAGAGACTCAAACAAAGAGATTGTTAGATAGAGATAAGGTGGACTGCCAAGCCGAAGCTTGATCCCAGAAGCACAAAGACTTCCTTGAGGGATGACAATCCACTAGTTGATAAAAAGTATGTTGCTAGCAAGAGAAATGATGAAAGACTAAACAAAAGAAATAAAAGTAATGTGTACCTGTATTCTATTGTCAGTCTTCCACAGTCACCGACGTCGGTTAGTCTACCAGTGTCAGTTTGTCTGGTTGTGTTGTCGACGTGGGTTAGTCTATCGATGTCGATAGGGGAAATGGGCCTGGAGGCCGATGTCAGTGGAGGCAATGGCCTTGGATGGGTTCTGGATGAGTCTCTGGATGATGGAGGGGTATGGAAGGAGTCTGGGTTTGTGTAGTGTGGTAAGACAGTAGACAGGGTCTTTAAGAGGGACAAAGGCAGGGTATATGTTGTCAAAAAAGGGGTAAGGGTAGGAGAAAGGCCTCTTAGCCTTTCTAAGAGGAAGTAAGGTCTGGTCTAGTTGATATTCAGGTCTAGTTGATAATGTTATTTAGAAGCAATGAATAAAAAATTGATTGCTGATATAATCTAAATAATTGAAATGAAATAGAATAAGAATACTTATCTCTTGCTTGGAGCAGAGGCAGAGGTGTTTGAAATGCTTGTACCTGTTGTGTCTATAGCCAGAAGAGTGTTTAGTTGAAGTTTGATAATTGATCTTAGAGAGTTCCTATTGATGTCTAGGTTTGAGAGTCCAGAGAGGAAGAGAGGTCGAATTAGAATTCGCATTCACAATTTGTGATTGATTGATTCAACATCTCAAGGAGGAAGAGAAGTCGGATTCCAGATTGTTTAAAGTGACCAATGTCAGTGATCCCACCGATGTCAGTTGACTATAACTGACATCAGTGGCTAGGAGATGGGAAAAAGGCTAAAATTAGCCTTCTACCTGTTCTTCCAACTGTTGGGTCTAATTGTCATTGGAAAATGGTCGAAGGTGGATTAAACAAGCGTGAGAGGTTAGAAATAGGTCATAAATTGGTCATAGGGTGATGGGAGGCATCCAAGGGGAGGAATCCAAGGGTGAGGTGTCAAGGGTGATGTGTTAAGGGAGGTGTTATTAATTTAAAATAAGTTATTATTTTAAATTAATAAGTGTGTGGGTTAGGAATGTGTTAGAAGTAGACCAAGGGGACCAAGGGGGAGAGTCGACCAAGAAGTAGACACGATTTTGGTGTCTACATTTGCCCCTTTTTGTATTGTTGGTTGTTCTGATGAATTGCAAGACAAAAATAGGAGTAAGTTGCCCCAGGTATGGAATAAGGTCATTTTTGTCCTGTTGGTTATTCTGGTGAACTGCAAGACAAAAATGAATGTAGGTTTCCCTGATTATGGGATGAGCTTATTTTCATCCTGTTGGTTGTTCTGGTGAACTGCAAGACAAAAATGAATGCAGGTTTCCCCAATTATGATATGAGGTATTCCCCCTCAAAGTGGGAGTCAAGGGAAGGGAACCTAAAATTAGGTGTTGATTTGATAAATAGTGTATAGATATGGTGAAGGTTGAGTGTGAACGCTGCAATAGTTGAGATTGCGCATATACCACTTCACGAGATGGTCAAGTCAAATTGTCGCATGTCAAGGGTTGAGGAGTGCCAAAATCAAAATAACCAGGCCCTAGCATTTAGTCGTAGCTGATTGGGTTATTCGATCCAAGTTGTAGCTCCAATGCTCATCATGTTCCAAGTATCTCAGGCTCAGGAAGTACTCTTAGAAAACACAAAAATGTCACAATTAGTGGGGATCAACTTGCTCGTGATCCTATACTTTTGAGGGTCAAAATATGGGTTGTGGACAATTTTGTTAAACATTCGTGAGGTAGCATACATGCAAAAACAACCAAGGCAACGTTGTCTTAGAAGTGGTCGTAGTCGGAGGAGATAGTCGCGATCTCCAAGATTGTTGGTCGAGGTGAGTTGAGATAGCTGGTCCATTAGATGGATGGATGAAGGAATGGTTGAGCTAACCTTAGAAGACCCCATGTCAACTGAGTGCTGCCTCCATAGCCTTGATCCTTAGGGCCTCAGGCGGATGTAGTTCTCCCTAAAAGGGAGGAAGAGGGTCGATTATGGATGTGGGTTAGACGAGGTTAAGTCATGGTCAAAGGGAAGATAGTTTGTCCATTAGGTAGATGAACAAATAGATGTGGCCAAGCTAACCTCAAAAGATGTCATGTCATCTGAGTGCTACCTACATAGCCCCTATTGAAAGGGCCTCAGACCAATGTAGTTCAGACTAAGAGTCAAAGTGGTTGATGATTGGTTTAGTCAAGTTATAAATGATGAGGGTAATATGGTTTGTCCATCAGATAGATGAATAAATGGATGTGGTCGAGCTAACCCCAGAAGATGTCATGCCATCTGAGTGCTGCCTACATAGCCCCTATTGGAAGGGCCTCAGACCAATGTAGTTCAAACTAGGAGTCAAAGTGGTTGATGATTAGTTTAGTCAGGTTATAAATGATGAGGGTAATATGGTTTGTCCATTAGATAGACGAATAAATGAATGTGGCCGAGCTAACCCCAGAAGACGTCATGTCATCTGAGTGTTGCCTACATAGCCCCTATTGGAAGGGCCTCAGACTAATGTAGTTTAGACTGGTTAATAGGTTGGTTTGGATGAGATAATGGTTTAGCACTTCCCATATGTCTGAGGGTACGTGCTTGACATGATTAGGGTAAGATGATGTTACAGCCTTTTCCATATTATGTGATGGTGTATTCTGTAACATTTGTGATGTGGTCTTTCATCCCTAACAATTTTCCATATTCGTGATGGATGTATGCTAAAATTAAATTAAGTCTATTTATTCTTCAGCAAATAATGGTTTATGCTTGGCATAAATTGTGTGGTTGATAATTTCCATGTGTATTGGTTTCCATAGAAACTATGTGAAATGGACTATGTCATGTTGGTGGTCTAAAAATGTTTTGGTTTGGTTGGTTGGGTTGAGAAAATGATTTGGTTGAATGTGACAAAGGTATGGATAAGAAGTGAAAGGTGCGTTTCTATTTCATTGACAAGGACCATAATGATAGCATAGGTAGGGGGTTTTAGAAACAAAAGCCCGGTTCATGAATTACGTCATTGACCATTGGTTGTGTTAGAGAAGTAATCGAATCACTTTGACATTAAAATGAGCTCAAAATCCCTTGAGTAGGTGATGTGATATGTTAGGATAGGGTAACCCCTTTTAGTAGGGATAACTTTGCCCATTTTTATAGGAGACCCTAAGAACGACTATAAGTTAAGTCCATGACACTTTTTTTTTTTTTTGGAGCAAACTGATCAATGCGCGAAGTCTACATAGAGATGTCATTGTGCTTTGTGGTCATTTGTGAAGCTGATCGATGTGGGAAGCTTCTAAGAGAGTGCTATTTGTAGCAAGAGTTTAGTCATAGCCATCCTTCGAGGGAGTGGTCTATATTTTTGCTTTATATATAAGGGCTTTGAATAACTATCCTTTAAGGGAGCAATCTATTAGCTACAACAATGGTAGTACATCTATCCTTTGAGGGAGCAGTCTGTCTTTAGAGTTTTATGACTTTTTGAGATATTTTGACATCCTAATTTATTTTTGACAAGATTTGTAGTCATGGACAAGAATATAGAAGTTTAAGGACCCCCTTTTATTAGGACAAAGCATGTATACTTTATAAAAGGGTTATAGAGGGATTGTTTAGGGGAATAGGGTTGAAAGGAATGAGGATTAAGATGACAGGGGTTATTCAAGGGACGAGCTCAAGTTAAATGTCAAGTGAATGAGTACTTGACTAACAGTAGAATGGTCATAGATGCAAGGTGTTAAGGGGCTTAGTTTCTAGCTGGCCTTCAAGAGAAGATAGATGATAAGTCCCTAACCCATACGTATGCATTATGATGTAAGGTTCGAGCCAATTAGGAGTAGACTTGCCTCGTTTGCTTCATTCCAAATTGGTCACTTGTAAAAGATGATTAAGAAGTTGGTTGATGTTTGGTCGATGCTTGGTTGAGGCTTGGTGGATATTTGGTTGATGTTTAGTTGAGGCTTGGTTGATATTTAGTTGAGGCCGTGATAGTCAATATAGAGTCAAATTCCCCCAGTTATGTTGGTGATGAGGAGAATGCTTGAGAATTGGTTGGACTAAGGCAGCTAATGGTTGGGGGTCTTTAGGTTAGACCTCCACTACTTTTAAGGCTTTGATTAAGGCTTGATGATGTTGTGGAGAGCTTTGTATGAGATCATACAAAGATGTCTTCATAGAGGTTTGGTGAAGGTGTTTCACCATGGGGTCATGAATTGGTTTTGAAAAAGTTGGTCGAGATGCGCCCGAGATTAGAGTCTTGGGTTTTGGTTGTGGTGAGGGCTTGACAAATGGATATGTTTGGGGGAGAGAAACCTTCTCTTTCCCTTTATCCTTCATGATTTGTGACCTGTTGGCCACATTGATGGTGTTAATTTCAAATAAAGGGGTTAAAGGTGATCGGGGGACAACAATTTGATGATGGGCTCCCGATTTAGGTGATGAGGTTTGAGAGGCATGGGATGGTGTCGATGGTTTGGTAAAAGAGTGGACAAGAGGATCCTTGGTGAGAAGGGTGTCCTTTTTGAAATGTTGACGAATGACAGCCTTAAGAGTGCAACAACACTCAGTGTCATGTCTGGGTGTGTGATGATACGCATAAAATTTAGTGTCATCAAACCAAGATGGCCTTGATCTGAGAGTTGATGAGTGTGAAGGTGAAGAGGGTTGGGAGACATGAGATGGTGTTGGAGATGTGTTGACATTATCTTCACCAAGAAGGGTGTCTTTCTCTAGGAATTGACAGATGGCAACCTTAAGGGCACAATAATTTTCAATGTCATGCCCAGGTGTGTGATGATATTGGCAAATTTTGGTGTCATCGAACCAAAATGATTTTGGTCTGAGAGGTTGAAATGGTTTGATAGGTAGAAGAGTGATGTTAGAGGATTGCAAAAGTTGGCATAACAGTAAGGTGTAAGAACCTACTAATGGGTCTACACGTTGTGTTATAGTAAAAGTTGACAACTTCTATTTAGACATTGTTGAGGGAGTGTTTTATACCATCCTTTTGTTTGGTGGTGTGGCCAAATGCGTAGATGACACTTTTGTGGTAGGAGGCGTTAGATGTTTTAAAAGAGGTATGTTCTTGTTAGGTGTTGGTCGTAATGGAGGTGATTTTTTTTTGTCGGGTGTTGGAGTAGGAAGCACTCCTATTAAGGTGGATGGCTGTGGGCCCAAAAAAAAGGGCAATGGTGATGGTGGGAGAAAATTTCTTTGATGGGGTTTAGTAGCCTTTTTTGGTTGGGTACGAGGACTACTATTGTGGGGGGTAAAGTTCAAGTCTACCCTCACTGGATCTTCTTCGACTGGAGTAGGTGAGGTGCCAAGTTCCTCTCTCAGCAGAGAATGGATTGGACATTTTGGCTCTTCGAGAGGGTAGGGTGTAGGGATGGTCATGGCTTCGGCATGTGGTTAGGGTGTGGGAAAAGTATGATCCCCCATTGATGATAGGAAGGATGAGGGCGAGGCTACTGGTGCTGGTATAGTCAAGGCATCCTCCAATATAAGAGAGGTCAATGGAGAACTAATAGGAGAAGATGGTTTGTCCACCTGTGGAGGGGAAATAGGAGAAGAAAGCTCTTCTACCTGTGGTGGACAAATAAGTTGACTAACCTCTTCAGTCTGTGAGAGAGGTTGGTTAGGCATAAGAGGTGAGACTGTGTTGACTATGCGTATATTACACTCTTGGGGGTCATTGACCATGGTCTGGACATTGTTTTGGCTAGGGGGATGGTTAGGGAATGGTTGTCTAAAGATGTCTATGTTTTGATTAGGTGGCACATTTGGGTTATCCAAAACAAGATCCCCCTTGTCTATCATGTCTTGGACAATGTTTTTAAAAGTTTTGCAGTTGTTTATGTCATGGCCTTGGACATGGTGATATTGACAAAAGTCATTTTCCATGTACCATGTAGGGATAGATTTTAAGGGGTCGAATTGAGGTGGTCAAATTTGAGGAAGATTGAGGACCCCCTACTTGACAAGTTTATCCAAAACAGATGCATATGATTCTCCTATAGGAGTATACTGATGCTATATATACCATTGTTGGAATTATTTGGTGATGCTTTGTGATGTGGAAGGTTGAGATTGGTTGGTTGTTATTGAAGATGGTGGTCTAATGACTACAACATTTGCTTATGCCTTGGGTTTGGAGTATGAAGAAGAAGGTTTGGATGAAGAAGGGTCATTGGACTTGGTGTTGGGGTTTTTACTCCGTAATTTGACTTTGTTTTCCTTAATGACACATAGTTCAAGCTTCTTAGCCATAGTGAAAGCTTCATCAAATGTGCAAAATGTTTGGACCCGTAAGGTAGAGAAAATATGTTTGGCACATGCCTGTGAAAAGAGCTTGATGAGCTCAGGTTGAGGTAAAGAAAAGGAGAGTTGGTTGATTAAGCCTCTCCAACAGGCAACAAAATTGGCTAAGGATTCATTGTCAAACTGTCTGATAGAGTACAGGTCTGTAATGGAGACCTTTTTTGTGATATTGATCAAAAAGTGGTCAAGGAAAAGTTGAGCTAGTTGAGTGAAAGAAAAGATAGAATGACTGGTAAGGGAGCTATACCAATCGAGGGCATCCCCAAAAAGTGACATGGGAAATGTGCATAGTAATAACGCATCATCATGTGCTATGAGATAACAAGCATGTCTGAATGCTCGTAGATGTTGTTCTGGGTCTTCATTACTCTAGAAATGAGTGAACTTGGGAAGTTCCCACTGACTGGGATGTGGTCAGATTGGGATAGAGGGATGGATGGGTTCATTACAAATTTTTTTGTATGAAAGGACATTGCTTGAACCTAAGATGGATGTCTCAAGACTAGACATTTTATCCATCAACATCTTGATTAGATCGGTTGATGGATTTGTAGGTGGAGCACCCCCTAGATTGTTGATCCAAAACTCAGAAGTTTTGGGTGATAAATATCACAATAACATAGAAATAATACAGTAACAATGAATTCTCTGAGAAGAGATGTAGTATTACTCAAAATCGCAATACAGGAATATGCTTATCTCTGGGAAGAGATGTCTGTCTTCACATTTCGGGTTACATCTTCTTTTATACACAATTTGAAAGCATGGGAAGGATGTGGAAGGTCACCAATCTTGAGGGAGATGAAGTGGTATGACTTCCAATATTTAAAACAATACATAATTCGAGGAATTACTATTTTTGGAAACTTACTATTTTTAGACAGCACTATTAAAATTGAAATTTGAGGCACTTCCGTTGGGTTTTCGGGGGTCAAAATTCATTGAGAAAATATCAATGACATTTCACAACATTCCCCTCGTCCTTATCTTTCCAACGGTTCAAACGGCGAGTCAATTGGAGCTACGGTGCAAAAGTTATGGCTCCCAGAAGTTCCGTCATCATTTGGGGTGGAACTGTCACCCGAATTGTCGCCTAAATTGATGCCTGGATCATTCCTCCCTCCTTGAAAAGCAATGGTCCCCATTGCATCAATGCTCCCCATCAGGTGTGGTAGTTGTTTCTTGATTTGATTCTCTGTGATCCACTCACCTTGATGGCTAAGCTGGCCCCTTTTGACCACTCGATAAAGCGGAATAGAACGTCCTCTGGTTGTCTTCATCTAGGTATCCACAATCTGATCCTCTTCCACTAGAGCAAAACTCTGTGGATCAAGTTCATCAATGTCGAGTTGTTATGCTACAACTGAAGTGTCCAAGAGGGGTGGATGATATGGCTTGAGGAGCTCCACATTGAATATTGGGTGCAGACCAAGGTAGGCTAGGAGGTTCAACTCGAAAGCATTTTCTCCAACTCTTCTGGTGATGGTGTATGGACCATATCGTAGAGGCTGAATCTTTTTGTGTGGGCCTGCAAGTCATTCCTTTTGGATCCGCAACTAGACCTTGTCACCCATAGCAAAATGGTGTACAATCTTGTGTTTATCATGGCGTTGCTTGTACTTTTGATTCATCTTCTCCAAGATGTCATGAACTTGTTGCTGGAGGTGTTGCATTTGTTGAATAAACTTTGTAGCTTTTGCTGCCTTAGATCTTCCATGAGGTGTGTATTCCATGGTGGAAAATGGAACTGCTATATCAACTGGTGCCATGGGTTGGAACCCAAAACATACTTGGAATGGACTGTGCTTGGTCAAGCTGTGCAATGCCCGATTGTATCCATGTTGTATGAAAAGAAGTCCCTCATCCCATGTGCATGGATGTTTGGAGTGGTGCATCCGAATCATGTGAACAATCAAGTGGTTTATCACCTCTATTTGACCATCAGTCTGTGGATGGAAGGCTGTGGACTTCATCAGCTTAGTATCCATCATCTTCCATAGAGTGGACCAAAAAATGCTCAAGAACCTGCTATCTCGATCTAAGACAATGGACTTGGGAAGACCAAAATGGAGCCATACATGACTAAAATATAGTTGAGCAGTTTCCTTAGTAGCTATTTTTTTTTAAAGGCAATCATGATAGCCATTTTTGAAAAATGATCAACTACCACAAAAATACAGTCCTTACCATGTTTTGAAGTGGACAAACCTGATAGAAAATCCATTGAGATGGATTCCCAAGGCCTGGTTGGTTCTGGCAATGGCGTGTACAATCCTTGCTTCTTGTTTGTCGGCTTGGCTATTGCACATGGGGTGCAAGATTTGAGATATATTTCCACATCCTTTCGCATATGGGGCCAGTAGAAGTGCTTTTGAAGAATTGCCAATGTTTTCTCAATACCAAAGTGTCCAGCTGTCCTACTGAAGTGTGCTTCCCATATCATCTTTTGTTGCTCTGCAACTGGAACACAGATGTGTCCCATATGATAGAGGACATTATCTTGCAAATAAAAATCAGAAACATGTGTACCTTTTTGAAGTGCTTGATATGTAGTAGCAAAGGTAGGATCTGCTTCATACAGGGTACCCCAAGTAGAAGTCTCATGTCCGCACAGGTCCAAAACTGTTGTGAGTGCAGTAATTGGTGGGCGGCTCAGACAATCTACAGCTGTATTTGAGCTCCCCTTTTTGTGTTTGATTATCAGGTGGAATTGTTGAAGATATGTGGCCCACTTCTGATGCCTCTCATTTCGGAGCTTGCTTTGTGTCTGGATGAATTCCAATGGTCTGTGGTCAGTGTGGATGACCGTTTCTTTTCCCAAGATGTAGTGTTTCCATTGTTTGCAGGCTTGCATAATGGCATAGAGCTCCTTATCATATGTTGGATATTTCCTGACTGTATCAGTGAAATTTTCATTGTGATATGCAATAGGATGGCCATGTTACATGATGACAGCTCCCATGGCATATTCAGATGCATCTGTCATCAACTCAAAATGTTGATGCAAATCTAGCAAGGCAAGAACAAGAGCTAAGCAGAGTCTATTCTTCAAATTCTCAAATGCCCTTTGTTGTATTTCACCCCACTGAAATGTATCTTTTGCTCCACCTTTAGTCACTTGGGTTAGTGACCAAGCAACATGTGAAAATCCAAGAACAAACCTGTGGTAGAAATTTGCAAGACCCAAAAAGCTACGAAGCTCTGTGAGGGTCCTTAGTGTGGGCCATTCTTGAATAACCCAAATCTTTTCTGGATCAACATGGACCCCTTCTGCATTCACAACATACTCGAGGTACTGAATTGTTGTCATCCCAAATGTGCATTTGTCAAGATTTGCATATAACTTGTGCTCCAGAAGAGTTTGAAGCACCTTTCAAACATGTTGCAAATGTTCTTCCCACATTCTGTTATAGATGAGTATGTCATCTAAGTAGACAACCACAAATGAGTTGGTGAAGGGTCGTAGGATGTCATCCATCATCCTCATGAAGGTTGCAGGTGCATTAGTTAAGCCAAAAGGCATAACCAACCATTCAAAGAGCCCCTCCTTAGATTTGAATGCAGTCTTCCAGACATCAGTGGGATCGATGGGAATTCGGTGATAACCAGATTTGAGATCAATTTTGGTGAAGAACATCGCACCACGGAGCTGGTCCAGCAGGTCATCAATCTTGGGGAGAGGATAGCAATTCTTCACAGAGATTTTATTCAAGGCTCGATAGTCACTACAAAGCCTCCAGGTTCCATCTTTCTTCAGTTCCAAGACAATTGGGCTACCACAAGGTGAAGAGCTTGGCCTGATGTGACCCTTTTGGATCAATTCTTGAATCTATCTTTTTATCTCATCATTCTCCAAAACTGATCTGCGATACACAGGACTGTTAGGCAAAGGTGATCCTGGGATCAAATTGATAGAATGTTTTACCTAGCAATGTAGTGGAACTCCTGTGGGTGACTTGAATAAGTCATCATATTCTCCTGTGATGCATCCTATCTGCTTCTGTTGTTGTGTTGATTGCGTAGTTAGGACTGCAACATCAACCTTCATGGATTTCTGTGGCTTGACCACCATGAGGACAAATTGCTTTGTTTTCTCCACCAATCTCTTACATTGCTTCGCACTGATCAGGGAGACAGATGTGGGAGGTGGTACCTCTGGTACCCTATAGTGCCATTTTCCAAGGGTGAGGGTAATCCTTTGGGTTCATGATTCATAGATGCCATGTCGCTCATACATGAATGGCTGACCAAGGAGTACATCACAAACATCTAGATTGACTACATCACACAAGACTTCATCTTGGAATGGTTTTATGGCATATGAAAGAAGACACTGATGGGTGACACAGAGGTCTCTCCCTGGGCTTAACCATCCAATACTATAGGGCTTTGGATGAGGCTTCATAGATAGATTTAGACTTTTCACAACTTTAGTAGAGATTAAATTCTTTTGACTCCCACTATCAAGAATGAATTGTAAAGGCATACCTTTTACCCATAGTTTGGAGTGGAACAATCTTTCCTTGTCATCTAGTCTTTCCCCACGGTTCTGTGATGAAGCGACAATGGTGTCAGGCTCAGCATCTACAATTTCTTCTTCATCCTCTTTGACTGTGGGTTGTGTATGAGGCAGAGTAGTGGACATCGAGTATTGTGACTCAGAAAGCAATGACTTGATGGCTCGACATTCTTCTTTAGAGTGAGTCCCAGTTTTGTGGTAATCACACCATTTTCCAACCTTCCCTTTCTGGGATTTCTTATCTTGAAACTCCTTTTGCTTCCAATTTGGGCCTCGTGTTTGACCTTCCTTATAACTTTTCCATTTTGAGGGTTGACTCTTCGTATTCTTTCTGTCATTCTTCTGTTCAATCTTCACCGCAAATTTGTATGCCTCACCGAAGGTTTCCAAATTGAAGAGTTCCATTTCCCCCCATATGTACCATTGTAGTCCACCACGATATTTGAGAGTCTTATGTTTCTCACTTTCTTGAATGCCCAACCTTACAGACAAAGAGTGAAAAGTGTCTATGTAATCTTGAACAGATTGGTCCTTACCTTGGCGAAGTTGTTGCCACTGTATGTAGAGATCATCATATGCTCCGATGGGATAGTACTCTTCTTTCACTGCTTCTACAAAATCATCCCAGGTAGGTTCTACCTCAAGGCCAATGTCATCTGTGCTAAACCTCTTTTTGCACACTTCCCACCAATTTTTCACAGGCAATGTTGATTTCAAAAGAGCAAAAGTAATCTTTTCTCCATCGGTGAACTTATTTACAGAGAAGTAGGAAGAGAGTTGATCTAACCAATTTTCTACTGCATCACCATTGATTTTACCTTCAAATGTAGGAATATCAAAATTTACCTGGACCTTGAAGGGTGTTAGGGCACTGAAAGGTCATTCCCTAGATGAGGAGCCAGGAAGTGGAGCCGCGGAGCCAGGATTTCCCATCGAAAGTGTTTAAAGAATTTGGGCAAATTGTTGCAGCATCTGTGCTTGTTGCCATTGGAGGGCCTCGTTCACCATTTCCTTAAAAGGATCGGATGTCTCAGTGTTGTCCACCATTTAAGGTCATTTGGAGTGAACAGGTGGAAAATTTGGAAGCTCTGTTGTTTCCCACCCAAGCTTCTTATAGCATGACCTCGTCCTCGGGATCATACACTCTCAAGACAAACTGCTCTGATACCACTGATCCAAAACTCAAAATTTTTGGGTGATAAATATCACAATAACATAGAAATAACATAGTAACAATGAATTCTCTGAGAAGAGATGTAGTATTACTCAAAATCGCAATACAGAAATATGTTTATCTTTGGGAAGAGATGTCTGTCTTCACATTTTGGGTTACATATTCTTTTATACACAATTTGAAATCATGGGAAGGATGTGTAAGGTCACCAATCTTGAGGGATATGAAGTGGTATGACTTCCAATATTTAAAATAATACATAATTCGAGGAATTACTATTTTTGGAAACTTACTATTTTTAGACAGCACTATTAAAATTGAAATTTGAGGCACTTCCGTTGGGTTTTCAGGGATCAAACTTCATTGAGTGGAGATCATGCCATATTACAATGTTCCCCTCATCCTTAGCTTTCCAACAGTTCAAATGGCGAGTCAATTGGAGCTACGGTGCAAAATTTATGGCTCCCGAAAGTTCCATCATCAATTGGGGTGGAACTGTCACCCGAATTGTCGCCTAAATTGATGCCTGGATCAATTGTAGGGCACTTGGAAGGTGCTAAGAGGGGCATATGACGTAGTTGATTACACTTGTATGGGTGCAACGTATTGATAACTAGTCATTGGGATAGATGTGGAGACCAAGGGTGGTTGTGTCGTGAAGTTGGAGGGCATGAGTTGACTAGATACTGCCAAAGGTGGTTGAATGGCGGCATTGGTAAAAGGATAGGTAGTCACTCCCACATTTATAGGTGCAAGAGTGTGTGGAGTCAAGACAATCAAGTTATGCAAGTGTGATGAACTTGGTTGAATTGAAGAGTCTAACATTTGGCCCTTAGCAAGATAGTGTTGGAGAGCCTTGACGTTATGGTCAACGAATCTCTCAAAATTTTGATCCCCTTCAGGAACGATAGGAGATTGCTCGAGGGTTGACTATATAGGAGAATATTCAGTGTCTAAAGTACACTCCATTAGGGGACTTGTTAAGGAGGGCAAAGGTGAAAGTGGTTGTTGCCTCACATGGTTAACAAGAGTCTTGGTTTGACTACGTGTCAAAACCAGTCAAGGCAAGAAGGGTCAGGTTCCAAAAATTGTGTTTTTTTAGTTTCAAAAACTCAGAATGTGTGTCTAACAACAAGAAAGTTAGGTTTTTAGCTTGCTATTTTGAGAAGAAAATTTTTGACAGTGACTGACGTCGGTGGAAAAACTGATGCCGGTGAGAAAAAGGTTGCCGATGTCAGTCAGATAACTAACATCGGTGATGGAAAGTTGCTGACGTCGGTTGAGAAACCGATGTCAGTTACTGTGTGTTTTTAGAAACTGAAAGTTTTTGGAAGAAAGAAGAAAGTTTAAGCTATCTTTAGATCTCAGAATGCGACCTCACCAACTCAAAAAACTAGATAGAGACAAAAAAAGATGAAGACAAGCAGACCCTAAATGTTAAATCCTAAGATTAAACTTTTAGAATCATGTTGGCTTACGTCTTAGAGTGTGTTTGGGAAGTTCGATTTTAGAACAGGTCCTAGAAGAAGCAATCTAAAGTTGGTTTTAGGTTAGTTTTTGTGCTCAAGAGTCTGTGTTAGGTTTTGTACGTGGCCTAGTGCTAAGGAGCAAACTCCCCTCACTTCACGAGCCTAGAGATAAGTTGGGTCGCTTAGCTAGTATATACTTCCCCTAGAGTTTATACTCTGCCAGAGAATAGAGTGGGCTTTCCCCTTGGTAGTGAAGTCTAAGTAAGATTATCGGGAAGGGTAAGGTATCCGCTAGGTGATGAAATCCTAGTCGGACCTTGTCTCAAGTGTGTTTAGATGTTTGATTTGTGATAGTGGTCTAGTCATGTAACATAAGTGCACTAAGATTTATTCAGAATGCAGTTTAAGTTACTAGATGTGAGAGCTAATAATGCATTCAAGCAGAAATGAAATGCAATAGATTTTAAGCCCAAATTGAAATGTGCATTCGGATGAAAACAAGTTGAGAAAAGGTTAAGAGCATGACTTGACTAGTCTAAGATGCAAGAAAAGAAAGAAAAAGAATGATTCTTTTTAACTTTGCTGATAGCCTCTTTTGGAAGAGATAGAGGAAAAGGATGCAAGAAGAGACCTAATGCACCTATATGAAAAGTTTGTTTTTAGAAGAAAAATTATGAACCCAAGGAAAACTCCTAGGGTCCCACCGAGCATGCTAGAATGTTTCTAACAAGTTTTTCACTTTTCACATTCAAAAGATGAAAGAAACTAAGATAAATGGTTAGGGGTTTGTACATACCTAGATGAAGTTTGCACACCGTTATCCAGACATTGTAGGGACTCCTCTTTGGCTGTGGAGGATGACACCTGTAGAAGAAAGAGACTCAAACAAAGAGATTGTTAGATAGAGATAAGGTGGACTGCAAGCCGAAGCTCGATCCCAAAAGTGTAAAGACTTCCTTGAGGGATGACATTCCACTAGTTGATAAAAAGTATGTTTCTAGCAAGTGAAATGATGAAAGATTGAACAAAAGAAATAAAAGTAATGCGTACCTATATTCTGTTGTCGGTCTTCCACAGTTGCCGACGTCGATTAGTCTACCAGCATCAGTTTGTCTGGTTATGTTGCCGACATCGATTAGTCTACCAATGTCAATAGGGGAAATGGGCTTGGAGGCTGACGTCAGTGGGGGCAATGGCCTTAGACAGGTTCTGGACGAGTCTCTGGATGACGAAGGGGTCTGGAAGGAGTATGGGTCTGTGTAGTGTGGTAAGACAATAGACAGGGTCTTTAAGAGGGACAAAGGCAGGGGATATGTTGTCAAAAAAGGGGTAAGGGTAGGAGAAAGGCCTTTCAACATTTCTAGGATGAAGTAAGGTCTAGTCTGGTTGATAGCCAGGTCTGGTTGATAATGTTATTTGGAAGTAATGAATAAAAAACTAATTGCTGATATAATCTAAATAATTGAAATGAAACAGAATAAGAATACTTATCTCTTGCTTGGAGTAGAGGCAGAGGTGTTTGAAATGCTTGTACCTATTATGTCTGTAGCTAGAAGAGTGTTTAGTTAAAGTCTGATAATTGATCTTAGAGAGTTCCTGTTGATGTCCAAGTCTGAGAGCTAAGAGAGGAAGAGAGGTTGAATTAGAATTCATGTTCACGGTCTGTGATTGATTAATTCAACATCCCAGGGAGGAAGAGAAGTTGGATTCTAGGTTGTTTAAAGGGACCGATGTCGGCGATCTCGTTGGTGTCGACTGACTATAACTGACGTCGATGGCTAGGAGATGGGAAAAAGGCTAAAATTAGCCTTCTGCTCGTTCTTCCAACTACCGGGTCTAATTTTCGTTGGAAAATGTTTGAAGGTGGATTAAATAAGTGGGAGAGGTTAGAAATAGGTCATAAATTGGTCATAGGGTGATGGGAGGCATCCAAGGGGAGGAATCCAAGGGTGAGGTGTCAAGGGTGATGTGTTAAGGGAGGTGTTATTAATTTAAAATAAGTTATTATTTTAAATTAATAAGTGTGTGGGTTAGGAATGTGTTATCAGTAGACCAAGGGGACCAAGGGGGAGAGTCAACCAAGGAGTAGACACAATTTCAATGTCTACAGTCTAATAGTCTCATAAATCTAGGTAAAATAAAAGTGCTATCTTGACTTTGACCTTGTCTTATCCACTATAGAGTAAAATAAAGGGGAAATCAAGAGAAGTGACACATGGAACAATTTTAATTAATTCAAATTTTAAAAAATGTGACAAATGGAAAAAAGGGATACAATGATAGCAAAGTGTGATTCCTTATCATAATAATAAGGGAAATAGAGGAAAACATGCCAACATAGATTGTTGTACAAATTCCATCTATAAAAATAAGCAAAAAGTAAAGTTGAGAACAAGGAGAAAAAAAATTTTATAGAAAAGGAATGACAAGATGGTAATTTTATGAGGAGGACCAAGTCCTATCCATGATCTTTTACTATAACTTAGAAAAGAGAAACCCACAAGGGTTCCAAAAAACATGTGGAAAATAAATGAGAAAAAGCAAAAAGGTGGTATTTTGTGAGGAGTGTTAGGTCTTATCCATGGTCTTACACTAAAAGATCACAAAAGATAAACCCATGGGGGTGAATGCTAAATAAAGGAAAAAAATAATCATAAAACTAGTAAGTCATAGAATAACATAAAAAAGACAAAAATAAAAGAGATATATATTGACCAAAATGAAAGAAAATGCCAAATGTAATGTGTAATAAAACCAAAGAATGTAATGGAAAATAATGATGCTAGTAAAATGAAAGTAAAATAAAGAAAGTGCATAAAAACATGAGATAAAAAGAACAAGTAAGATCTATGTTAATCCCTGTATCAAAGATGAGCATGTGAAATACAAGTCTATAAGTCTTAAAAGGTTTTTTAAAACTAAATTTATTTGTTATTATGTATTATAGAATCAAAGTGGGCATTGTAAGATACCCCAATATTTGATTAGATGTAGGGATGGGCATCGCAATATGCCCCAACATGTGAGGTGGAGGAAGCTAACATTGAACCATTAAAATTATTTGCATTGGATTGGTAGGTGCATTTAGAGATAGGTAAATGTTTTGGTTTATTAGATTTTGAGGATTTTGATTGTGACATATGATGTGTAGGAGAGGTATGAAGAGGAAAAGGAGGTAAATTATGACCATGTATGATATGCTTTGGAAGAGGAATTTGAACTAGGTACCCTTTTGGTTCATGTGACATAAGAGGTTGAGGTTCAATGGATGCCAAAATATGTTTAAAGTTGTTCATGTTAGCTATTCTATCCTTATTGGTGTAGGAAGAAGGATAAATTATGGTTTGAACAAAATTAATAGATGAGGGGTGGATATATGATAATAATTATTATTCATTAGATAGTCAAAGTTAATTTGATTATGGTTCTTGAGATTGAATTTGAGAAGCTTGAAGATAGTCTTGATAACATTGTTCTATGAGAATATCCAGATTAAAATGTGGACCAAACAAGGAAGAAATAATAAAATGGTGAAGATCATGACAAGACTCATGAGAATTACTTATAGTAGCATGCCACCAACAAAATTTATCATAATTTATAGGAAGCTTGTGGGGTTTAGAGGGTGGAAATTTCTTCTTAAATTATTCTAGACTCAAGGTAGGCTAGGTTGGGATAAAATTAGTTGAATTTTATGCTCCTTTTATTGTTGGGGAGGCTTGGATGAATCAATGTTATGGTAAAATTATTGAAAAGGTTTTTTAGTAGTTATTTTAGGTGTTTCAAATTGAGTCATAATAAAGTCTTACGTTTTTTTCTTCATCTAAGGCTTCTTCTAAAGTTCCAAGTCAAAAGATACAAACTTTTTATTGAAGGGGAGGTTTAAGAGCATTGGCATAGTTTTAAAAGAGTGACATAATTCATTTTATTGTCCACTTTATGAGTGAGAGACTTCCATTATTTGATGAAAATATGATCAGATTCATTAGGAAGTTACTTAGAATTGATGAAATGGTTAAGGTAATTATCAAGAAGGTCATCATGTTAGAATTTCTTCACTAAAGCATTGAGTAAATACTCTAGTTGTGAGATGGAATGTCTAGGAATTTGGTTATAACATTAAAGTGCATCACCAACAAAGGTTTTTGCTAAGATCTTGGTGGTATCAAATGTGTTAGTTTGGACCCATTCCTTATAGAGATTACCAAAAGACTTAAGAAAGATAGTAAGGTCCCTAATCCCATTATATGTGATAATTGGAGAAATGTTTCCAATATCTATGGATGTAATTAATAGGGCTAAAAGTTCATTTTGAGGATGTTGAAGCATTTTTTTATTCATTAGAGATTGAGGGATAATATTCCCATTAACATCTATAAGGGGAGGAGGGATACATTTTTTATTTGTTTGAGACATGATGACTCTAGGTGGTTGACTAATTGTGTTGCATAAATATTGTTGCATGTTCATCATTTGAGAGGTGTTAGTTATTTTCATGATTTTCATTTGATGTATGACTGTGCAAGAAGTTGGGTTATATCAATTGGTGTGTTGGTGTTTATAGGAGGGGTATTTGTGTTGATAGGAGGGGAATTGGCAATGTTGGTGGGATGAGGATTCTTTTTAAGAAGAGGATTCGCATCATTAGTGTTAGCTGTCTTAACTATGGTAGAAGAAGAAGGAAGCTTGGTAAAGACACCGTTCTTGTGAGGAATGTAAATAGTATGATCATCAAGGTTTTTGAATAATTTGGAGCCATATAGATTATCAATTTGAGTGGTTTCAACCATGTTACTCTAGGAATTGATAAGGCTTGGTGATCTTGTTATGGGTGTAACAAGAGGATTATGAACATTGGTTCTAAGAGGTGGAACATAATGTGAGGTTCCAATATTTGATATAGATGGGTTGATGAGTTTATGAATTCTAAGTTTATAATATGTAAAATTTGTATAAGGTATATGACTATCATGGTTTGGTATTTGTATAATAGGATTTTCTAGATCTAATATATGGTATGGGATATATTGATATTGAGAAGATTTTGATGAAGAGATACACCATAAAGATTTTTCCTCTATGGTAGATAGGTGGGGTAAGAGATAATAACCCATGTAAATTTAGAATGGGTTGAGACTAACAAGAAATAAATTGATAATAGGATTCATAATACCAAGAAAGGGTGGATATCAAAGGCTAGAAGGAAAAATATGGATAAAATTGGTCAACAGGGGAAACAAAAAACACTATAAGGTTAACTAAACATAAAAATTAGGGCCTATAAATAGTACATGGTTAAATGGGTCGATCCAGTACATCAGATAGAGGATGAGAAATTGTATAGGGTTGACTAGGTCAACCTAGTATAATAGATAGTGAAAATTAGAAAGCCAATAATAGATTGTGAATTGAAACAAGATAATTTTTACAAGTAATTTTAAAAGTAAGAAAAGTATAGAAAATATATGATAAAAAAATGAAAAATAAGTAAATAAATAATAAAATGGTTAGTTCACATTGGGTTCATCAGAATGTATTATGAAAGTGAAGCTAAAGTGAATAAAACACTAAGAAAAAAGTGGAAACGTGAAGAAAATCCAACTAGTGGTGGGAGAAGATTCACGTCAGGTTCACCAAAATATATGAAATCAAAAATACATCATGTCTATAAATCAATCCTGGCTCAAAGAAGATAGAGCATACCTATACTTCTGATTGGTAATATATTTGTTAAGCAGGAGCATAACTAATATGGTGATCTAATAGACTTAATTAGGGGGTCACTTGTCACAATACACCATGCTAGGAAGGGTTCCAAAGCCTATAGTCTAACACAATCACACAACAACCCTAAAAGAGTCCTAGGTTTTGATATTCACTCTATTTTGATAAACAAGAAAGTAAACCATATATAGTTCTCACCAAATCTTGTGGCACAAAGTGGGGCTTAGAAACAAAACAAACTAAACTAAACATGCATAAAAGACATATACTCATGTCAATGTATACGAAATCCTAATGCATGGGAGAGAATCACAACTGAATTATCTATCTACTCTTACAAAGGAGAAATAAAGTTAGGTATACTTACCTTGAAGATGAACCCTTTGAGCCTCAATCTCTCCCTTGGCCAAGGTTATTTATAAGATATTGTTGTGGTATGTAAGGATAATAAAGACAAGTCAGCTCTAAGCTACATAACATATCTATGCATCCAAAAAACATCTCCACAAGATGAGATCCATATCTCCAAATATAGTATGGAACCCTAAGTACTATTTTTCAAGTAGAATGGTCAATAAGAAGATATTTATTCATAATTATTATTAATCACTTATTTATTCTAAAATGGTTAGAAATGAACTTGTATACATAGGAAGATATTTTCTTAAATCCTTTTGAATATGTCAACTATACAAGGTCAACCCAATTAGACTTATATGTTTTTAGGAGATAAATCACTAGGTTTCAAGCTAGGTTAGTTGAAGGGCTAATGAAACTCCAAGTGAATGTATCCCTAAATATTATAGGGTTAACCTTGTTGACCTTGTACAGTAATTAGAGGCTAAAAACTATACAAGAATGACCCAATCGACCTAGTATAGTCAACTAGTGAAAGTGCGTGAAGGCAATAAAAAAGAGGATAAAGATGTGATAAATGTTTTGAATGGGTACAATAGAGAAGAATAATCTTAAATTAAATGGTTTTTAGGAGACAAGGGTGTAGATGGAAAGTGGAAAAAAGGAAAATAATCTTATGAATCACCAATGGTCTACCCACCCCTTTTTCAGTGCACCCCTTAAGGTATTCACTCAGAGATATTGAGACTCGATGGGTTCTTACAAGATACAAAATTTTAGTAATCAGTAAAAGTTAAAAATATTATGTGTATATAATTATTTTGGTAGATTTGGATTTTTTTAGGTGTATATACATGTTTGGACATTAAGTTTCATGCCTAGGTTCTTCTTGAAGTCCCTGAGATCATCCATAGTTGAATGGACTCAACTCTTTCCTTGGGGCTGCATTCACATTCAAAATGCCTCTCTTTGATATAATGATATATTTTATCTATGTATGCTAACTATTTTTCCTTTAGATGTGCATTGGGTAGAGTTTGAAAAGCTCCTGTAGGAAATCATATACATATGACTACTATTTTTATTAGGCCATTTCACACTTATGTGAGTTAATCTCATACTTTGAGATGGAGTACCATTCCCTCATTATCAATGTATCACGTGCCAATGTTGCACTTCAAGGCTCACTTTTGTTCCCTTTGACACTATACTTACTAAATATCCTTAGTGAAAATTTGGTTGAAATAGAGGCCATCAAACCATCATTCTCTTTGGACTTAGTAACCCCTTGATGTGTCAAGATGTTATTTATAGGTTTGGGATACAACAAATAAGATTTTTAGACTAACACAAACCTAAAATTATTCATCATAAGCTGTCAATGGTTATGGAAAAACCCTCATTCAAATAATTTCAAGTAAGTTGTCTCAAAAGTAACTTTTCTAGCTTGCAAACATTGAACTCCAATTTGACTACACATAATGACTTTACCATTACCACAATGGTCTTATATATGTTCTTATACCTTATTGAAGGTTTAATATGAGCTCAAACACCTACCATTCAATACTACTTATACCCATGTGGATTGAATTTAGACCATTTTTGGTGACTATATATAGGTCAATATGGTCTGTGACTATGTGTGTGTTAAATTAGTTATCACAACCAATTTCTAACCATTTGAAAGGCTCAATATTATTATTTCACCTTTAGAGACCTATCCACAACCTTAAAACCTTCATGTGTCATCAAAATGACTAACCAAGTCCTAGTTCCATTTGATTGTAGGTGACAATTGTAGGGAAAATTAATTATGTGCAATTATTAGACCTTTTAACTCACCAAGTGATACTCTTTAAAGATAAAAATTTATCACCATGTTTATGAGAGGTTGGAGTAATTTATCTCTTTTTTTAAGAGCAAAACATGAAGACAAGACTTGTAAAAAGTAAAACAATGTCTTTAGACCTAAGTGGTATCTCATACTAGCAAGAAGAGAATGATCCTTTTAACTTCTTCACCTTTACATACAAAAAAAAAGATTGGAAACCTTTTAATAAGGATGATCATACCCTTTCACATCATTTTAATGAAATTACTTCAAGAATTAAGTATAACAACAGAATTATATCCAAATATGACTGAAATATATCCAAATATATGATAATAGATAAGCCACTTCGAGGGGGAAACCTCCACAGGCTTCAATAAGAGCAAAATTCACAATATGATGATAAATGATTACCCACTACCTCCTATATAGTCTATCTAGGCCATGGTTACTCCATAGGCTGACCTACTAATCAAAAGAAAGCATAGATAAATGTAATATAATGTCAAAGAGGGATAAGTAAGCCACAAGTCGGCTAATACTATCCTCATACATGTGATAGGCTAGGGGTGTAGCATGCCCTTCCCCTTCAAACCAATGTTGTCCTTGATGTTGAACAACTCTGGATGTTGTTGCAGAAAATATTCACCTTCCCAAGTTACATCTTTACTACTTTGGTTTTTCCACTTGATCAAATATTCCCTAATCTCTTTGGTTCTCAACATCTTATTACATGTTTGGAGGATCTTATTTGGTTCCAAAATGACTCATCCTTCTTCATCTATTTCTGGGAGCTCTGTCTAGGTGGAAACTTTCTATCCAATGACCTTCTTCAAACAAGAAACATGAAATATTGGGCATATGTGAGATGAATGAGGTAACTCAAGCTTGTAAGCCACACTTCCAATTTTTTGTAGAATGTGATAAAAGCCATAATACTTAGGAGCAAGTTTTTTGTCCTTTTTCTATTGCTTCAAGGACATCTGCTTGTAAGGCTACAAATGAACAAATACCTAGTCACCCACCTCAAAATTTTGCTCACTATGATGTTGATCTGCTTATTGCTTCATCTTATTTTGTGCCAAGGCCAAATTCTCTCCCAAACTAGCCAAAACCTCTCATTGATGTTTAATGTGCTCTTCCACATCTCGAACCTTGGTGTGCACCTTTAATAAAGAAGTGATGGAAGGTGGATGGTAACCATATAGTGATAGAAATGGAGACATTTTAGAAGAGGTATGGAAAGATGTGTTATACCACCATTTTACAAGTGGTAGCCATTTAACCCAATGTTCTTGTTTATCTGATACAAAACAACAGAGATACCCCTCTAAACATTTGTTAACCACTTTAGTTTGTCCATCAGATTGGGGGTGGTAAGATGAGCTATGAGCTAGCTTAGTACCCAAACAAGAAAATAGTTTAGTCCAAAAATTACTCGTGAAAATAGGATCATGATCACTTACAATTATTTTTGGGTTTTATGTAATTTGAGAACTACTTCCATAAAAATAGTCACTCCTATACTTGTTAAAAATGGGTGTGAGAGAGCATAAAAATGGGCATATTTTGTAAGCCTATCCAAAATGACCAAAATAACATTCTTACCTTTAGAACAAGGCAACCCAGTGATGAAATCCATGGAAACCTCCTCCCACCTTTGACTAGGAATTGCTAACGGTTGTAACAAACCTGGGGTCTTAACTATTTCATCTTTATTCTATTGGCATATCAAGCATTCTTCCACAAAATTTTGTACATCTCCCTTGAGTCCTTCCCAAAATAATTATTTCTTAATTCTATGATAAGTTTTCAAGAACCCTGAGTGTCCCCCAATTGGAGATGCATGCAACTCTACAAGAATCTTATGCTTAAGCTCTGAATTTTTACATGAGTATAACCTACCCTTATACCGTAATACATTACCTTTCCATTCAAATTTGTTAGAAGATAAATTACCTTGCTAGAGATTCTAAATCAAAACCTGTGTATCCTTGTCTTGCTCCCATTCTAACCTAGCTTCATCCACCCAATTTTCTTGCAATATGGACATTGCACAAAGTAATGCTTCTGTGGATGCATCCCATCTAGATAGTGCATCTGCTACTACATTATCTTTACCCTTCTTGTAGATGATTTCAAAATCATAACCCAACATTTTGGTTACCCATTTTTGTTGTTCCTCAGATGATAATCTTTGCTCCAAAAAGTATTTGAGAATATCATGATCCATTTTCACCTTAAAGTGTCTACCCATCAAATAAGGCCTCCATTGTTTAACTGCATGAAGAATAGCCATCATTTCTTTCTCATAGAGAAGTTTTTGTAGATTCTTACCCTTGAATTGATGACATTCAAATGCAATGGGTCTTCCTTCCTGCATTAGTACTGCCCCCAATCTAGACCCAAAAGCATCACATTCAACAGTTAAATGTTTGTGAGAAGTCTGGAGTAGCTAAAATTGGAGTGGTGCACATAGTTACTTTTAGTTTCTCAAATACTTTGGTGGCATCATCATTCCAATGGAAATCATCCTTTTTTAGCAATGCAGTGAAGGGAGCTATTATGCTGCCATAACCTTTCACAAATATTCTATAGTAACATGTTAGTCCAAGGAACCCTCGAAGGTTTTTGAGATTTTTTGGCATGGGCCATTCCATTATCACTTTGATCTTCTATGGATCAACTTTTATCCCTTCATGGGAAACAATGTGACTGAGGTACTCTAATTCCTATACTCCAAAAGCACATTTAGATGGCCTCGCATAAACTTGGTGCTTCTCCAAAACTATCAACACCTGTTTCACATGTTGCAAATGTGCTTCCCATGTCTGACTATAAATCAATATGTCATCAAAGAAAAATAGCACAAACTTCCTTAAAAAAGGCCTAAAAATAGTGTTCATCAAGCTCTAAAAAGTAGATGGTGCATTTGTAAGACCAAAGGGCATTACCAAAAACACATAATGGCCCTCATGTGTTCTAAAAGCAGTTTTATGAACATCTTCATCCTTGATTCTAATTTGATGGTACCCCAAGAGAAGATCCAATTTTATGAAATAATTAGCACCATGTAACTCATCAAGTAAATCATCAATTACTAAAATAGGAAACTTATCTTTGATGGTGTACTTGTTAAGTTCCCTATAATCTAGACACATCCTCCATGTGTCAGCCTTCTTCCGCACCATGACCACTGGTGATGAATATGCACTTTGGCTATGCTTGATGATCCCTGCCTCCAGCATCTCATGGACCATCTTTTCAATTTCACTTTTTTGTGCATATGGATATCTATATGGTCTGATATTTGGTGGTTGACTACCTAAAATTAGTTGAATGACATGATCATGTTCTCTTTTTGGTGGTAGTCCCTTTGGCATGGCCCCAAAAATAGATGAGTGGTCTTCAAGAATTATTTATAGATTAGGATGTGTATATACCTATGTGGGTTGAACTTTTATGGAGCATAATCATGTAATAATTCCCTCTGCCACCTTTTTTAGCATCTTGGTCATCTGATGTGAACTAATCAATTGTGGAGATTTTGCATGTAATCCATGTAGTTCAATTTTATTACCTTTAAAATGAAAGCACATGAATAGTTCTTGGAAGTTCATCTCAATGGTACCTAAGGTCGTGAGCCATTGGACTCGCAAAATAATGTTTGTGTTACCCATGAGAATAGCAAACATAGGAGAGTCGAGATTGCACCCACCCATAGTAAGATTTATACTATGGCATTTGCTTGAATAATTAATTTTTCCACCATTTGAAATCATGACCTAAAATTTTGGTGCTGGGTAGATGAAATAATTCAATCAAGTGGCCAACTTATGGTTTATAAAATTATGTGTGCTCCCTGAATCAATCAACACTGTCACCTTTTGTTTCTTGAGGAAACCCACCACCTTAAGAGTTTATGGAGTGTTAATACTTGCAAGTGCATGACAAGAGATTGTAGGTTGGGAATCTTTAGGTACCTCCTCTATACTTCCTCATCATCATTGGAGGCATCATCTTCTTCTTCATCTTCATTTGGTCCCTCAATGTAGAATAACTTCTTCTCAGCACATCTATGTCCTTTACTCCACTTGCTATCACAACCAAAACATAATCCTTTTGCATGCTTCTCTTTAATTTGTTAATGGGTCAATCTAGTAGGTGGAGGAAATGTTGGTGATGATATGCTATGGTCTTTGAAGTGAGTGAATGGCTACTTCTTGTTGGCTATGAATTTTTCCTCAGCTCTACGTGCTAGGATAATAGAATCAAAAATATTAAGTGGATTAAACATGTGTACCTCATGTTGAATGTGGTCCTTGAGTCCACCCAAAAATAGGTCATTCAAGTTTGCTTTAGAAATTGTCTCCACATGTAAGGATAGGTTCTGAAAATGATGAATATAATTCTTGACAGAGCTAGTTTATTGCAATTTTTCTAGTTGGATGAATTAATTCTCTGTCACACTATTGTCATAGTGTAATTGTAGCTCCTCTGTAAAAATTGACCAGGTGACAATGAGAGTCATCTTTTTCTTTTGAGCACACAACCATCGATACCAAATGAATTGATCAGGTTCAAGATACAAGGATGCCATGGTAACCTTTTGTCTACTTGGAATCTGATGTAGGTCAAAAAAACTCTCCATTTTGTTGAGCCAATTGAGTGGGTCTTTTCCATCAAATTTGCACATATCCATCTTTGGTAATAGGTTCCTCTGTGGCCATGGAGTTGGATTTGAAGTAGACTGGTTAGGAGAACCACCTTGGTGGGTTTGTAAAATAGAGTTAGCTTGATGATTTTAATGATTAATTTTCAAATCTATCATGATATCTCCCAAACTATCTTGTATGGATTGCATATTAGATTGTATGTCTTGCACCTCACTCTGAATGCCTTGCACACTATAGTCAACTTGGCTCACTTTGTGATCTATGTCAGAAAACCCTGGTAGAAAGGGTCTAGTACATCCCCCTTATGACTCCATATCATCCTTTTTATGAGTTTTACCTGGAGTTTCAACACCCTTCCCTTGGACCCGAGTTTGTGGACCTACCATAAAAGGGTTTTACGATGTCGACCCTTATTGGCACTTTTGACCCAACTTTGACCAAGCGATTTTTGAATTATGTTACCTTCAAATAAAAATATAAAAAGAACATACCATATCAAAAAATTTATAAGCTTTCCAAAAATGTAAATAACTCAGAAAAATTCTTTGAATTGCGCACTATAGAGCAATTTTATGAAAAACCATAAAATAGCGATAACTTTTTAAAACAAATCCAAATGTGCTAAAATTTTAAGGGATGATTAATTTTATTATTTTACACCTCCATTAAAAAAATTTAAGATAAATTTGCAACCATTTTTTATATATCACAAAATTTAAAAATTTAGTGTTTCACCCACAAGATTGCCCAAATCGCAGTTCTGATACCACTTGTAATGAAATTAATCCAATAGTTAAGTATAATAGAAGAATAATATCTAAATATGACTGAAACATATCCAAATATATGATAATATATAATCCACTTCAAGGGGGCAACCTCCACAAGCTTCAATAAGAGCAAAATTGACAATATGATGATAAATGATTACCGACTACCTCCTATATATAGTCTATCTAGGCCATGGTTACTCCATAGGCCGACCTACTAATCAAATTAAAGTATAGATAAATGTAATATAATGTCAAAGATGGATAAGTAAGTCACAAGTTGGCTAATACTATCCTCATACATGTGATAGGTTAGGGGCATAGCAATCATGTACACCACTTGATTTTCTTGAACTAATTCAAATAGAAAAAAACTTGAAGTGTTGGGGATATGTAGGCAAAAAATAGTCACCAAAATTCTTAGAAATAGTTCATGAATCATAGTACACTAAAAATAAAACTATTTCCATGAATTTGTATTATACATAGATTAATATCACCCACCAAGTTCACTTATTTTGAATCACATCCTTCTGTCTATACCAAGTTAAAACTAGTTGACCATTTGACCTTATCTAGGAGAGATATTGAAAATAAATGTTGGTTTTTCTCATTTTTAGGTATATAAAATTTTATTGAGAAAGGAATTGAATTTAAGGGATATCAAGAGACACTCTTTAAGTTCTCCCACATGCCAAATTTGTTGTATAAGATAAATAATAGATTAAAACTCCCTTAAAACTGCCTAATCTTCTTGTTTTCAACATTAAACCTATAAGATGCCAGTCTAAAAATGATTTATCTAACATATTTTGACATGTAATATGTTAGATTACACTTTTAAACACTTTTATTCCTATGGAAAATTTACAAGCTCATTTAATGACCCTAAAGGTGGCCTAGAATGACAAGACTAACTTTAGACAAATATGACAAAGATAAATATATGTTTACATTCATTAAAGACCATGAGACATATTTTACACCATAAGGGACCCATATAATAAGTTTCAATACAAAGAGGGTTGACCTAATTTAACTTGTGGTTAGCCAATAGTACCATTATTACACACAATTTTAACATTAGATAATTTTAAGGTGTATATGTTATGAAAAATGTTCCTAATATTGAAAAATCCAAATTAAATTCAAATTCTAAAACTATTGCACATACTGATACCCAATAGACTTTTATGGAATTTAGTAAGCTAATATAATGTAGTAATTGGTTCACCTTTTGGCATGGTTGGGGTGATTAAATCACTCAATCTTTTCAAGTTTTTAGTTTAGAATTGATCATCCAAACTTAGTAGGTTATGAGTACCATTGGGTTTCATGGTTTGACTAATCTCAATTTCTAGGTGGCAACTCACTATTTCTCTAAATTTGGGGCATGTGCCTTACAATATCTCTATCTCTATCTCTATCTCCTTGGTTATATGATATTTAAAATAATTATATATATTTATCCTAATCTCAATTTGAGATCCTTATAATAATACATCTTTTATAAAAGAAAATTGTCAATAGGTAAGGTAGTTACATTGAAACATGTGTACTCCTAAACGTTTCTCTTCTAATTTAAATCCATTTCAATTAATTTGACCTAGATTATATGTACTAATTATACAATGTAAGTAACATGCTCTTGGTTTTAGGTCATTCACCAATAAAGCAATCAAAACCAACTCTAGTAAATCACTCAAATTCAACTCAAGAAAAGACAAGGTGTGTATACACACCCAGGTCATTATTCCTTTCCTTTAAACTATAAATTTGATTACTAAACTAAATGGGGTGAATGTAAACAATATTTTATTATTATGTAATACTTTAGTCTTGTACACTTGGAAAAAAACATGACCTTGGTTGTTCCTCTTAGTTTTACACATGCCTTGCTTCTACAAGCCTTGTATCTACTTTATCTTGTTCCCATTGGTTTATCTCTTAGTCTAATCAGCCTTATATTGTTGACATAGACGTCCTATCTTTCCTATAATGCTTAAAATTTACTTATCTTATACCTTTTCAAGTTTTAATCCTATACTTATTATCCTACTCGTTGGACACCAATGTCTAGGATAGATAATAGTCTTAACGTTATTTTCATAACTTGACACAAGTTTACAATGCCATAAATTCATCTAATTTTCAAATGAAATATATTAAAATGGTTAGCTTAAGTGATTTAATGTGTGTTATTTCTAAATATGATTATTATAAATTTAATATCAACCCTCACTTGTTTCTCACATAGAAAATACTCTATCAAGCACTCAATTGATCAAATCTTCCCTATTTTACCACAAGTCATAAGTATAAAACATATATAGGTATGAAGTAAAAAATTATTAGTCATAAAATCATATTTTCCAAGTTACAAACTAGGCCATTGTTTACTTGATTTACACACATTACATGATTCACACATAATACAACACGTAGGGCATAGCTACATGAGTTTGAGGCCTTCTTCTGGAGCATTGGGTATGCATGAAATACCTTTTGATAATGAGGTCATTATGGATCAACTCAACACCATGTTCCCACTATCCCATTTTACCTCAAGACCACATTGAAGATGCAAAGATAGGGTTTTTCCATTTCACTAGGAGAGACAATCCATGACCTAGATCTAAATACACTAGATCAAAGGTGAAGCTAAAAATACAATCATCTAAGAGTTTACATACTATTTCAATGAATTTTTTTAATATGAAACTAGTGTCAAACTAAAAAACTAACTATAACATAACTATTTAGGGCTAACACAAGTGTCCATAGAGTTAGAAGCACTAGATATAAAATATGAAGACTAATTTAGAACTATATTATTACCTAATTCCTACATGTACTAGATCCAACATTGTATTAACATCATAAACATATAATTACTTTATTTTAAATCATTTTTATATCTATCATAGTTTTACATTTTATTAATATCCTATTTAGATTTTTAAATTTAGCATATGGTACATCTAAGTTTAGCACATTGATTACCCCATTTTAGATATGATATTCACCCTTATGCCATATCATTTTTATATCCTTAATCCTAACCATTAAATAGGATCCTTATCAAAATCAGAGTGAAACACCTTCCAAGGTACCTAAACCCCTATTTAGGGTGGATTTCAATGAATAAATTTCATTTATGATCACCCTATTGAGCCAGATAATAGGGAACAAAGATATCAAGATTTTATACCACTAGATGTTCATGATAATGAACATCATTTATCATGGGAAGTAGCTCATATACTAGGGTGAGATGATTAGTGTTTCTCTATATAATCATTTATTGAATCTTCATACATTAAAACATTTTTTCATGACATCATACTTTATGTACTAATTGGATTTATAGAGGGTATACTTAGTACTTTCCAAACATAGGATCATCACACCATCAACATAGGTATTGTAATGCTTCCATAAACCCACATTGAGGTAAAGTAATAAACACTACACTAGAATCAAATATGTATTCACAATAAGAGTAGTGTTATGCCTTGAAGAGGATTAGGGAATGCATATTTTAGTTGAATACATAAGCTTAATCAACTAATATGGTAGCTATTGCATCCAATTTAAAAAACTCATGTTTATTAGAGTTGGCAGATATGAAAGACACCCTCTAAGGCTCTGAAGGTTGGAAAGTGATACAATTAGAATCATGTAATTATGCTAATAAATTGCATCAATTCACAAGTGTTGCTAAGAGAATCACATACCAGGTGTTTAATTCCCCATTACATTGGGATAATTCATTTGTAAAATGATGGTCAATGAACAAGACATTGAATCAAACATCTCTAAGGTTACCCTTCAATCATATGCTAGTATGGAATCTATTGATAGAAAAGTATATGTGAAGTATAATATTGACATTAGACTTAACTACAAGCATAAACCTCATCTAAAAGATTACTCAGATAATTATGTAGATGAATTTAAAATAGCTCAAAGGGACTAGAGTCAGATTAATCTTGATCAAATAAGATCATTCATAGATAAATGTTTCTTAAAAGGGATTATTGATGATAAGATATACCTCATTGATCTTGAATATATCAATATTATTATTATTTCACCCTTACAAACTATAAATAGATCAAAGAGATAACTTGTTGATTTATAATGGATAAAATAAAGAGTATTAGATCATACAAAGAAATGGCTAGATAATAAACTAGTAGGGGTAACATTAGGTGCTTTAAAGAGAGGATATTTTTAGGCTTACATAAAGTAATATCCCCCACCAACTAGTATAATAGGTAACACCAATGTGGTGATTGAGATATCTATCCCATCTAATTTTGAAGATGGTAGATATGAAGATCCTGATCCAAAGAGATAACTATGAAATCGATGCAAAGAATTTACATTAATAGGTAAAAACAATCAAGCAAATAAATCCATAAATCTACATTATTTAATAGAATCCCTTAGAAATCTTAATGTGCTCATCCTATTAATACACAATAATAATTGGCCTCCACTCAAGGAGGATTCCGCAAGTGTCACAAAAGGAAGCTAAATTAGAATTTACAAATTGTCCATCTGGATCTCCAAAAATACATCCTCTTGAAAAAACTCCTCCAAATTATCCCACTCCCTCTTCCTCTGAAGTTCAAATGGTTTATTTTAGTGATGTTTCACTTCAATGGGTATAACCAATGTTGAATAAAAGGAAAAAGGTGGTTGAGGTGGAAAAAAAAGATTTTCATGTTGTAGAATACCTTTTAAAGACCCTTACATCAAAGAAATTAAAAACCACCTCTAGATTGGTATCTAGTCCCTCAGATGCATAATTCATGAACACTGAGCCAAATGTCAAAAAGGATATATAATAAATGGTAGTGAGTGACTATACTCTTAAGATGATATCCCTAAAATAAGTGACATGGGAAAGTGACATTCATAACCTCAGAGAAACCACTGAAAGAATATAAAAAGGTTAGAGTAAGATGAAATAAATCAAGAACAACTCATAGAACACATCATGCAATTGGTATCTATAATAATTATTTTCTCAATCCTCTTGAGACTTTCACATCTCCACAAGTTGATGTTCCAACACAATTTATAGGGATAAGCAACGAAGTTGTTGGTATTATTAACAAATATAACATTAATGGTAAAAATATAGAGGCATGGGTGGATGATAAAAATATTGAGTGGTATGAATTATATTTAATAAGTCATGAATCTCTATGACTCCACTAATCAATAAATGTTAGACATTTATAAACAAATCAAATCCCATATTAATGGTTTGAAAGTATGGGAATAAGTGATTGGGTATGTAAAAGAGATGATTCTAATTGACTCCAAAATGATGGTGTAAGGTGGATTATTTGAAAATAAATAATATGAAACTTCATTAAAATAGATAGAGTATATACTTCAAAGAATGGAATTCTTGAATAGAGTCATTGATGATCTGAAATAAAATAAAGACATGGATGAAGAAAAACACAAGCTAGTCTCCACCAATTTAGATGAAATTCATTTTGAATTATATAAATAAGATGGGATAATTACACATAATATGGATGAATTGAAATACTAATTATAGAAAGTGGTTAAATAATATCTTCTCAATGAGTTCAAATTTAACAAAGCTTCAATGACAATACTCAGTGAAAAATACATTTTCCTAAAAGATTTCAATACTCAATTGGAAGAATTGTATAAGGTCCCGAGTACCCTAAAATTTATTTTATTGATATGGTTCACACGTTATTGACACATGGTAGTTCCTAAAATAAATTAAGCTCTCAAATCATTCAAAATATTCTATATATTCAAGACTACATGAGAAGGAATAAGTCAAGAAAGATTTAGGTATTGCCAATCCATCCACAAATACTTCTATCCCACAATAAAATTCCCAATAAGGTCCATATAACTCCTTTATTTTTTTGTTTAAGCATCTATTTAGTGAAAATTATTATTTTCCTATCTATAAAATTAAAATTATAAAACAATAGAATAAGATGAAAAATTAAAAAAAAAGAGTCGCTTTGGAATTTAAAGGATCATCCCATTCCCTTTGGTTATAAATACAAGATATGGCTTTTGGATGTTTGAAATTCATGAATCTTGAATAGGAAGAAAGAAAATTTATGCTCATTATTGTATCTATGAACTAAGGAAATACTTGGACTCTGTGTCCTATTTTTTTTTTAGTGGGTATGTGTTTTTCTTATATCAATGCATAACTCTTTGTTATAAGCACTAATTATGTTTGATCTCATAAAGTATCTACTTATTTTTTAGTTTTCCTATTATGAAAGTGGATGAAATCTAAATTTGTTTATCTACTCATAATTCTTCACCTTATTTCTTTCCATTTTTATTTCTAGTTGAATTTTACCATTGCAAACCCCCCTATTTAACTTATAAGTAATGTATATAAATAGATTAGTTTATACAAATTTAAATAAAGGTAACCTCCCCTCATAATAGTGGAGAGACTTTTCATATCCTATATTATTATGAAACCTAGATTTGACACAAAGTATCAAATGTTTCACCAATAATATTTTGCACCCACCATGGTGTGTATTCTATGATTTCCATATAACCCAAAATATTTTAGTTATAGTCATTTTTATGAATATCCATGGAAATAAAAACCCATCTATCCAACCAAACCTCAATTGGATGCAAGTTGCACAAGCAAATATTTCTTCTAGTTTATTATGGTTTTCCTAAGATAATAGGGTAAATAATTCACACTTTCAAAGAGCTTCAGCCATGCTAGACAAAGAAGAATAATGTTTTGATTTTGCTCAAATATTATTTCACTCATTGCTAGAATAATAGTGATCAGGTCTCTTTGATATTTTTTTATCATCCTGGCTAATAGTGTGATATAGGAATTTGACTCAAGAGAGGATGATTATTATGGTGTTAGTTCAAAAATGAAACAAAATGAAATAAACGCACTAATAGCATAACATCTCTAGGCATAGACACTATGGGGAGCTTAGTTAACAAAATCAAATGACAAACACAACTAAAAATCAAGGAATGAAAAAATAATAATTCCTTCACCTTCCTTGGATGCTTCAAATGCCTTTATAGTGGTGGCTTGCTTAGCATGTGCTCATGAAGTACTTGGCAATGGAAGCTTGGATACCTCCATCTCTCCTTAGCACCTTTGGCTTATGACTTGGATTAGAATTAATTTGGCATGGTAACACTATTTTCTTAAAGATTTTAGACCATTTGAGAATTATAAATTTGCATAATCAAGTCCTTCAAAATGATGTGGTGAGGCCTCCTATTTATATATTTTTGCAAATGTCTATAATCAACTTGAACCATCCATCTTAGGATTGAGATGTGTGGATAAGTATTAATAAAATTATGCAATTAAAATTGATAAATAGGCTCATAAATATTTGGGATAGAATAAAAATTAAGAGGCATGGAGGTCATCATGGAAGGCATTGATGATGCATGGACGGTATGAATCTTGATATTTATGGCATTTATGGCCTAGAGATGTCTTCCAAGAAATGAGGTCACCTAATGATGTAGATATTCAATATTCATTTCCAAAAATAATTATTCAACAAGTTTCTATTGAATTTTTTATTAGGCCTTGATTTGGGTTGATTATCTCTGAAGAATGATTAAGCACTTTGTGCATAAATTGATCAAAATGCCTTGTTATTGGTCTTAAATTTGACTGAATTGGTATTGGAAGTCCATGTCAGATGCATTGGAATCATTATCCCATTTGGGATGTTATCAACAAAATTTAACAAAGTCATGCATATTATGAAAGAGATTTGATATGAAATATCAATCTAGAGCACTTAGGTGCAAAATTGGCATTTTGACTCGAAATGATCTGATTCCTTCACCTTCTTTGGATGCTCCAAATACCTTTCTAGTGGTGGCTTGCTCAACCTGTGCTCATGAAGTCCTTGGCAATGGAAACTTGGCTACCTCCATCTCTCCTTGGAACCTTTGGCTTGTGGCTTGGCTTGGAATCAATTTGGCATGGTAACACTAGTTTTTTTAATCTTTTAAAACCATTTGAGTGTTGTAAATTTGCATAATCAAGTCCTTAGAAATGATGTGTTGAGGCCTCCTATTTATAGATTTTTGCAAATATCTAGAATTAACCTGAACCATCCATCTCAAGATTGAGATGTGTGGTCAAGAATTAATTTAATTTTTGGAATTAATTTTATAATTATCCTCATCATGAAATTGGAATAAGAGTAGATTAAGAGGCATGGAGGGCATCATGGAAGTCATTGATGAGGCATGGAGGGCATGAATTGAAAAATTTGTGGCATTTATGGCCTAGGGATGTTTCCCCAAACAATGAGGTCACTTGATAATGCCAATATTTTATATTCATTTCCAAAAATAAGTATTCAAAAAATTTACATGGAATTTTTAATTAAGCCTGGATTTGGGTTAATTATCTCTTAATCATGATTAAGCACTTTGTGCAAAAATTACTCAAATTGATTAGAATGCCTTGTTAATGGTCTAAAATTTGATTGGATTATAATTGAAAGTCCATGTTAGATGCCTTGCAACCATTATCCCATTTAGGATGTTACCAAAAATAAATAATAAATGCATGCATCTTGTGTAAGAGATTTGATAGGAAAGATCAATCCAGAGCACCTAGGTGAAACATTGGCATTTTAACTCAAAACAATCTAATCAAAGTTAGCTGGCCCATAAATTGTATTGCCCCATTTAGGGATACCCTAGCCAAAATCAGAACTTTAATATGTCAATTTCTCATTATTTAGCATGTTTTAGTGTTTTTAGGCTAAATTGTACATTTTGGGTGTAAATTGGCCAAAAGCTTGATTGAAGATTATTGGTGGCCAAATTTAGGTGTCTACATTTTGTCCCTATTTGGGAAAGTATTGTAAGATTAAGCATAATAATGTCTACTAAAATAATGAAAAGGTCATAGATGCCTATAATTGCAATGATGATAAACTAATGTTATGATGCCCCCTTGAGGGAATGATTGGCATAAGTAGGTCAGCAAATGGTCCCTTCATAAGAAGTGAAACAAGAGGACCAAAGAATGGAAAGATGATGGGGTGAAAACATAATGAGAGTGAAAAAGTAGTCAAAATCATTGAGAATTCAAGTGGGATGGTGAACAATGGTTTGCCCAAAGGTGGTTATAAACATTGTACCCTGATAGTGGCAAAGTGGTATGATAACATAATGATTTTCCCAAAGGTAGTTATAATCATTGAGAAGATGGAGTTTCCCCAGTTAGGATAGATAAACAAGATAATAACATGCCCATATATAGGGAGAAAAAGTAGAGTGGTGACAACATAATTATTTGCCTAAAGGTGGTTATAATCATTGATAAATGTAAGTGGAATGGTGTACAATGATTTGCCCATAGGCAGTTATAATCATTAGACCCCGATTATGGCAAACATGATAAACTTGGCCAAGGATGATGATAACTTAAGATAGAGGGTAATGATGAGTTAGAACAACCTACTAGTAGGGAGATGCTCATCCAAACTAATAAAGGTTGAAATTATTTTTTGGTTAATTACTCTATTTGGGATATGATTGGGAGTGAATAAGGATGTTGGTGTTGAAGAAATGCTACAATTTCTAAATAGACTTCTTGAAGTTGAGGTTTATTGTAGCATGGTCAGTAAGCATCATGATATAACATCATGAAGACTTGGATAAAATATGTATGGAGACTAACTCCCATAATCCAATACTTAATATATAATAATGCACCAATGATAGAAACCACAATGACTATGTAAACACATTAATATGGATTGATTCAAGAATAATGTGCTTGAGGAATCACCCAATGAAAACATATAGATTGAGTTGAGGCAATAGTTCTAGACACAAACAAACATGCAAGTGAATAAAATAAAAAAGAAAAAGAAAAACAAACAAACAAACAAACAAACAAATAAACAACCTAAAATAAACAAATAAATAGAAAGCCTAAAGACAAAAGCAAAAGAAAGCATCTTAACAATGACCATGCCCTAGTAAGGTAGATCAAGGATAACTGACTAGGCTGAGATAGGATAAATGTTTCTCAATTTTTGAAATGTTATGAATGTCTTTAGAATTTTGAGGTATCTTAACTTGTTAGAGAATGACAAGATACTCGATCACAAAATAGTGAGAGAATTTCACTTAGGTTGCTTGGAAAATAGTGAGAATATATATAAAGTGGGATTGAGGTGACCTCAACATGAATTGAGCATGACCCACATGGTCCTAAAATGGCCTCAAGTCATAATAATTCCATCCATACAAAAGGTGAGGAAGAACCAACTAGGTCCCAACAAGTTCTCAAATCTGACAAATGGCTAGTCAAATGAAAAAAATGATGGAAAGGTGATGTGATAATACATGATAAATAAGTGTTACCCCTAGTTTGCCCATAGGTAGTTATAACTAGTAAATAATGACATAGGTCAATGATACTAATTTGCCCATAGGTATTTATAATTAGTAGTAAGACTAGTGAAACATTGATTTGCCTATAGGTAGTTATAATCAGGCTCACATAAACAAACTTGATAAGATGAAAGATATCTTGCTAGATCAATTGTTACACTACTTTCATAGACTATCATTATAGACATAGATTGAATTGATTGTTGAAACTTGATTGGAATCCTCTCACAAAAGGTGTGAGAAAAACCAAAATAATCAAGATCAAAATAGGATTGGGTAGGATGACTAAAAATAGGCTTTGGTCTAGATAAGAATGGAATGATAAGATGGATAAAATGGTAAGAGGATTTGACCCCAAGTAGTGGGGTGAATGGTTAGGATCTATAACAATGGAAATTGGATATACAATAATGGTAATGGAAACGTGAAATGATATAGTACATGTTTTTGACATGGGTGTGGTTTTTGATTTTGTTGTTCCTACTAATGAGGAGATGCACATTCTAATCAACAAATTATATAAATATAATACTTGATTATGTTAATTTCTATCCCACACCTCATCTAAATAGCTGCTCTATAAAAAATGGCCTATAGATTTGGGTTTTGAGAATGTTGTTATGATCTTCATTGGCCATTAATTTTGATTCCTTTAAATGTCGAGACAAGGTATCTTTATAGCCTCTACAAAAGAAAGTGTGGCCATAGATGGTAAATAAGTACAAATAATGGATGGTCGGTTTGATTGTGAAATGGAATGGAAAATGATAATGGAAAGGGTAATAGTGGGGAAATAAATGAAGATCAAGACTTTCAGTCACATGTAATGTTGTTGATGTTGGATTTAATATAACTTTGGTTGTGGTGAAGATGAAGACTTTTTATCTCAATAAGACCACCAAATTTTTCTATTTTTTCATCTTGAGAGTAGCTACCATCTGATTAGGCTATAGATTGGAAGCTAGTTTGATTTGATCTTTGATTTTATCTTCATCAAGTAGTGAAAAAAAATTATGCCCAGTTATTGTTGCCTCAATGAGGTTTTAACCAATGAAGTTATCTTGATTGTCTCATAGTGCCTTTTAGAAGGTTTCAATAATGAATATTAGCTTTTGAATTTGATGGTCTTCTAACTCTGATGAAAAAATTTAACTAGGAGAGTGTTCTTCTACTACATGAATGTTGTCTTGTCCTCCTTGCTCTTCATCAATTGTTATGTCACCATGGATGCAATTTAATAAAATGTGATTCTATCGATCCTAATCGACACTTATAGGAGATGGAATGTCAATGATATGGTTATTTTGGCTGATGGTAATGGCCTTTTTAATGGTAATGCAATGGGGAGAGGCTACATAATCTTCATAAAAGATACTATGATAACTTATGTCAAAGCTGAAGTACTCATCCTCAAAAAACATAGAAGGATCATAAATGTATTCAAATTGATTTGTGAGGCATGCATAACCAATGCTATAATAGCCATGAACATATTCTTCTTCTAAATCTAATTCTAACTCAAGGGATTCTACATTTGATGTTGACACTGATGTTGATTTATATTCAAAATTTTATGCTAAATTTGAGGTCAATCTAAGAGTAAAACTTGACTCTAACTTTGATTCTTTGTCTGATTTGTAATCTATTATAATTTTGTCTTGTTGAATATTTGGTATTGGATAAGTAATAACCTGTAATGGTATGATGGGCTCTACAAAGACTGGTTTGTCAAAGTGAGACTCTTTTATGATGGGAAATAGGTTAAGAGATAACTCCTTAAAGACTAGCTTATCAATAGGAGGCTCTTAAAAAATAGGCACATGGTTGAGGTAATGATTTTCCTAAAGGTATTTATAATCATTAATAAGTGACTCAACAAAGATTGGCTCATCAGAGTGAGACTCCTCAACAATTGGTATAGGATCAATAGGAAATTTATCATAGATTGACCTATCATAAATGGTTGATTCAATAGAAACATATTAGATTGATTGGTTACTTTGGAATTGGTATCCAATGAGTTGGAAGATAATAGTTTTTAACATATCTTGGTCCTCAAAAGATTGGATCATTTAAGGTTTGGTTGGGATTGGTACTAAATGAGGAATGACTTATGATTTGATAATGGTAGGGACTTGGGGAGCATTATTGCTTGTATGAGCCAAAGGATAAAGTCTTGAAATGGTAATGATAGGGCATTATGGGGCTTGATTTCTTGCATAATCTAGAAGACTAAGTCTTTGAATGATGAAGGGGCATTATGGAGCTTGATTACTTACATAAGCCAAAAGATGAGGTCTAGGAATAGTAATGGTACTCCTTGGATATTACAGAGCTTGATAGCTCATATAATCCAAAGGAGGGTTAGGGGTAGTTGATGATCAGATAACAAAAGGATGTCATGAAACTTTATTTTTTACACAAGATAAAGTAGCCAAGTCTTCCTCATAAACCATATCATCCCAGTGGTGAGTTGGCTCATAAGTTGGTTCTTGACTGTGTTCCACATACTGATTATTGAAAAGATGGTATGGATTCATATCCTAAATATAATTATCTATAGTTGGGTCTTAAAATTCCTCTTCACAAGCCTCTTCATACCAATCAAGGTCTTGAGTTGGATCATAAGTTATTTCGTGACTTTGTTCCCATGAATGATTAATATGAGGCAGATAGAAATTTGTCTCATAAAGAATATTAGCATCATTGGGGTCTTGAATAAATCCATAAAAATCATTTTATGTGGCCATTCTATCATAATTTGGATTGTAAGTGATTCTACCATAATTTTAGTGAGACATATCCTTGTAAATGATGAAAGCTCTGAAATAAAAAGGCTTAGAGTTCTACAAACTCTAAAAAACTATGTCCAAAGGATAAATGGTTCAAGCTTGGTCTAACTTGGTCGAAGGGGTGGAACTATATCTCCAATGTGGTTTGAAAGTGGAATTGTATCTCTAAAATGGTTTGTGCTAATACTTGGCATAAAATAGTCTAACATCAAATGTCATACACACAAAAGGTTAAGCATCTAAATAAAAATTGGCATGTCAAAGGTCTAGGTCAAAGTGTTCCAAACAAGGTATAAACTAGGAAAGGGAAAATTTGAGTTGATATGTATTTTGTCCAAATGTGGAGACAAAATATAGGCTCAAAGAAATAGGCATATGCTAGGAAATTTGGCCAAATGCCTACAAAATCTAGACTTGAAACAAAGGTTGATGTGATTTGATTTAATCTAGCAAGTTTGGAAACAACTTTGACATAGACCTGGAAAATGGAATCAAACATAAACATGATCAATTTCCATAAGGCATAAGAAAATATTCTCTTTGAGAAAGGATGTGTTCTCCCAAATAAGGGCACAAACAATGATGAGGATAGGTAGTAAACAAACAAGCCATCAATAGTTTTTAAATTTGGGTAATCAATTAACCAAAGTTATGAAAACCAAAAGAGAAAGATCTATGTATCAAACCTAAAAATTAATGCCTAAATATAAATCAATCAATTTTTTAATCCAAACTTGACAAGACTAATTGAAAACTCAATGTTGAAAACTAGGATTTGACTAAACAAACTAGACAAGATTGGACTACATGATGACACAAGACAAAGGTCCAAATGGTATACATGACATGGTTTGAAACAAATGGTGTTTGATATAAGGTGAAACATGTCTTGAAATAAATTGAGTATCCTAATGATGTAATCATTCTCAAATGATGTGATCTATGTTATGCTTCAAAAGAATCAAAGGCAAAATGGTTTGACATGATTTGGGTAACAACTCAAATGACATACACAAACAAGTTTAAAAAAAAATTTAGGGCATAAGTGTGGTGTAAAATGGCTATCATAACACCTCTTTAGACAAAAGAGTGATGTATAGACAAATTGGATTTGACATGGTTTATACACAAACAAACAAGTTTTAGTCTCAGAACATACCAACCAAAAATGACCAAAATAAAATAAGTATAATCATCCAAATACTAAGAAGGGTATGGCATGTGGGGTTGACTAAAATATCAAATAAATATGAAGTTTTGAATGTCTCTAGGGGAATTAATTGCACAATGACTTTCACATCAAACAATGCAAAAGACAATGATGAAAATTGGGTGATCAGAGCATTGGCTAGTTGTAAGAAGGTCTAGTCCTTTTAAAAATCACTACATTTTATTGTTCACTGAGTATAGTGTGATGTCCAAATATAGATACATCTTGTGTAAAACTCCAAAGGAGCCAAATTAAGTCAATGTTAGAAGATGAAACCCTGGGTCAAAACTTCCCTAAATAACTTATGGGAGGTGATGAAGTCCCCCTTGCAAGCCAAGTTTGCATAAAAATAAAGAAAACATGAAATTATAAAGACTTTAAGGTCATTATCAAGGTCACCCAAACTTTTATGAGTTTTTGGGGAGTGATTTATATGAATTTCTTTCTAAGCCTTGGACTAGGCTACTTGCAATAGAAATAGTTATTTTGATTCCAAAGATTCCCTATAAAGGACAAATAGAAGAGCATACATGTAACATTCCTCTTTCTTTTTAAATATATATTTGACCTAAACAACTATTGAAAATAATAATTGACAAGTGCGTTCAATTTTAAGCCCATAATGAAAGATTTGGTGGTTTTCATTTGACAACTTGGTCTTAGTTGCAAACTTTGAAAACATTCACCAAAAACATCTAAATGCTTTGTCAAAAACCCAAAACAAGGTTCATAATTCATTTTTAAGCATGAAAAAATGTGATTTAAACATGTTTTGAGCAAATATATATCTTGGTCGTGCAGTGAAAATGTTAGCATGTCCTTTAGCTTTGAATCTCTTTATGGTTTGAAACAATAAACTTTGGAAAAATAGATATTGGGTCTATGTTTATGGAAAAACATAGTGACTAACTTCATTTATTACAACTGATGATTGTTACTTTTAATAACTGATGTCAATTACCCAACCAATGTTGGTTAATCTATGAAATTGATGTTGGTATTACCTACTGACATCGATTATTGTGTGAAACCATGGCAAACAAAAATAGTAAAATAAAGTTATAAAATCAATTTGCAAGAGTTTTAAGGGTCCAAATAAATATTTTAGAGCTATAAAATTATCTTCTTTAGGTGTGAGATGTATCTAGTCCTACTAGGTGTGCCATTATGTGATCTAGGAATTTGACTTAAGAGAGGATTGTTAGTATGGTGTTAGTTCCAAAATGAAACAAAATGAAATAAACACACTAATAGCATAACATATCTAGGCCTAGACACTAGGGAGAGCTTAGTTAATAAAATTAAATGACAAACAAAACTAAAAATAAAGGAATTAAAACACAATGATTCATCCACCTTCCTTGGACTCTCCAAATGCCTTTGTAGTGGTAGTTTGTTTGGCTTGTGCTCATGAATTCATTGGCAATATAAGCTTTGCTACCTCCATCTCTCCTTGGCACCTTTGGCTTTTGGCTTGGCTTGGAATCAATTTATCATGGTAACACTAGTTTATTGAATCTTTTAGAACCATTAGAAAATTATAACTTTGCATAATCAAGTCCTTAAAAATGATATGGTGAGGACTCCTATTTATAGATTACTACAAATGTCTAGAATCAACCTGAACCATCCATCTTAAGATTGAGATGTGTGGTTGAGGATTAATTCAATTCTTGGAATTAACTTTATAATTATCCTCATCATCACATTGGAATAATGGGTAGTTAAGAGGAATGGAGCACATCATGGAAGGCATTGATGAGGCATGAAAGACATGAATCTTGATATTTATGGCATTTATGGCCTAGAGATGTCTTCCCAAGAAATGAGGTCACCTGATGATGCAAATATTCAATATTCATTTTCAAAATAATTATGCAACAAGTTTCCATGGAATTTTTTATTAGGCCTTGATTTGGGTTAATTATCTCTTAAGCATGATTAATCACTTCGTGCACAAATTACTCAAATTGATCAGAATACCTTGTTATTGGTCTAAAATTTGACTAGATTAGAATTAGAAGTTCATGTTAGATGCATTGGAACCATTATCCCATTTAGGATGTTACCAATAGAAAATAATAAAGGTACACATATTGTGCAAGAGATTTGATAGAAAAGATCAATACATAGCACTTAGGTGCAAAATTGGCATTTTGACTTGAAATGATCTGATCAAAGTTAGCTAGCCCATAAATTATATTTCCCCATTTAGGGATATCTTAGCCAAAATCAGCACTTGAATATGTTGATTTTACATCATTTAGCATGTTTTAGTGTTGTTAGGCCAAATTATACATTTTGGGTGTAAATTGGTCAAAACCCTGATTAGAGGTTATTAGTGTCTAGATTTGGGTTTCTACAAATAAAAGGTACACAAGCTCCATCAAAAATTTTAAAAAAAAATGATTTACAAGAATAATTTAATTTTAGACTTTCACTTGAATGAATAAAAAATGTACAAATTATAAATTTATATCTTTATCACCACTAGAAATACTTGTTTCAAGGGTAATAAATTTTTAGATCATGGTTGTTTCTATACCTTGGGGTACTTGTATAAGCCCGTTGGCTTTATGGACTCAAATTCATGATTTTTCAAAAGGTTCAAGAAATAATATACGTACTTTTATTGGTGATGGTAGACAACACCCTGCTGAACACATAAAAGCTTTTGTCTCTACTTGTGTTATCCTTGGTGTTTAACATGAAGATGTGTTAGTTAGGTTATTCATGGAATCATTATCAAAAGGAGTCATAGAATGGTTCCACTATCTACCCATTGCTTCCATCCTAGACTTACAAATAATGAGAGAACAATTTGAAGAAAGGTTTAAATCTACTAAAGATGAATTTTGGTATAATTATCTCAAATAAATAAATACTTCCATCAATTTATGAAACATTTCATATCCTAGGTCAATAAGATAGTATATAAAATCTCAGATACTAAAATTCTATAGTGGAAAATCAGAAATGTTCCTTTCGTAATGCATAGGTACCCAAGGTAAGCTTATTCCTATGGAGGAATCACCCTACAACATTGGTATTTTCATAAACCCAAGCCACTGAGATTGAATATGACATAATCATGGCTAGGAAAATATATAAATATCCATTCAAAAGTGAATATCATAATTTAATAAAACCATTGATTAAAAAATTGGCAAATGATATCTTGGCTTTTAAGAAACAAATTATTCAATCACATAATATTCCATATAAGGATATACCTAGGAGACCCTTTGTACCATATCACAACAATGTCTATCCTAGATTGCCTCATCTAACTCTTCTACTTGATATCAAATAAACACCTAAAACCATTCACTATACATGCATTTTTCAAACCACTAATGAACATAATGGTTCAAATTATCCAAAAATGGTCAAAATGCTAAAACTTTGCACTATTGAAGAACCACCTAAAAAATGTGTTTTGGGAACCTTTGATCCTAAAATTTAGGAACTTTATGGTGAATTAAATATGGATTATTTTTAATATGAAATAAAAGGTGATGATTATGTGTAACATGTTGAGGACATGAATATCCATTTATATGAAATATTTGTATACATAATATTTTCAAACTTTTATAAATTTTTGATGCTCTCTATCTTGTAGGAACCTATTGAGTCTCAATTTCTCTAAGTGCATACATTGATTATATCGTTTGACTATGTCAACCTTGTACTCTTATTAGAAAAACTTAGTTAGGGTTTAGGTCAACTCTTGGTTGACCTAGTCTATGGACTAGTGAGTTTTTGTTAATAACGATACTAGGTCAACTGGGTTGACCCTATTGGATAAAATTTTTAGAAGGGTTTAGGTTTAAATATAAATATATAAACACAATAATTTAACCATTATTTATATAAGAGAATAATAATTAATATATATTATTGATTCACTTATCCACTATTCTACTTGAGGAATAAACTTAGGGTTTCATACTTTCTTTTGAGATATAGATCTTATCTTGTGTATAAGTCTCTTGGATACATTGATAGCTTGTGTATCCTAGAGATGATTAACCTTTTCATCCTTACATAACACAACAACCTCTTATGAATAACCTTGGCCAAGGGAGAGATTTAGGCTTATCGAATTCATTGAGAAGATCCTCCTACAATAAATTAATGACAATACATGAAATAACAAATTTATATCATTAAAAAAATCACTAAAATGATTATATTTATTATAGGAAACTTTAAGGGGGAAACCTCCTTTAATCAAGATCAATACAATAAATTCATGGATCTTTATTGGCCTCAACACTTACTTATATACTATGTTTAATATAAACAACTACTACTTCCAATGAATGTGGGATAAAACAAAATGCTCATGGGATGACTTACAAATCGTATGCATCCATAGAAACTAATATACTAACAAAGTAAAGATAAGGAGTCACACAGGTTCCTAACATCCCCTTCTTCTTTAAAAAGCTTTGCCCTCAAAGATTTAGATGTAGTAATTGGTGATAAATCTAAAAGAGTGGTTCTCATGTTGCATCCTTTGGTTGAATTCCATGCCACTGAATTAATACCTCTATGATGGAGTGAGAGAGAATTTCATGTGTGTGACTATCCAAGATTGCCTCTAATTCAAGAAGGATTAATCTTTCATTATCAAGTTATGGTAAAATAGTCTGCACTCTGATGTTTGTGCCAAGAACTTTCTTTAGACAAGAAGCATGAAATACTGGACAAACATAAGAAGAAGGTGGGATCTCCAACTTATAAGAAATTGACCCAATATTTTGGAAAACCTTATATGTCCCATATAACTTGGGATCTAGTTTATGATGCCCTTTTATTTTTAGGGAGGATTACTTGTATGTATGTAGGCAAATAAAAACCATATCACCTAATTTAAAGGTGCTCTCAAAATGGTTTTGATCAGCTTGTTGTTTCATTTTATTTTATGCCATATGAAGATTGTCTAGCAAGGTTCTGAGGATTTGATCTTGGGTTCCAAAAAGCATGTCAACCACTTAAACTGGTGAACTACTAGGGGTATACATAAATATCAATAATGGTGCTTAACCATAGACTAATTCATAAGGAGTAATTTTTGTTGAAGTTTAGTAGGAGGTATTTTACCACCATTCGGTGAGAGGAATCCACTTTGCCCATTGGTGTTGCTTTTCTAAGGTGAAGTAATGAAGGAAAGTTTCTAGTGATTTTTTGACAATTTTAGTCTAGCCACCCATTTGTAGATGATACTTGAAACTCATATTTAGTTGGGTGCTATTGTGTTGAAATATTTCTATCCAAAAATGTCTAGTGAATATTTCATCATGATTTGAGACAATAGAAGAAGGGATGCCATAAATATGGAATATTTGGTCCAAGAAAATTTGTATGACTATGGAGGTGGTATAGGAATGGATGAGGGTAGAAAAATGACCGTATTTGTAGATGTGATCAACCACAACCAAGATAATATTTCCCTCCATATTTAGGGAACCCCTTAGTGAAATAAATAGATTATCTATCCAAATCTTAGTAGGATAGGCAACGGTTCGATCAACCCAAGAATGAGTGTGGTTTCACCCTTATTGTATTCATAGGTGTCATATTCAACCACTATTATTGAATTGCCTTTTTAATTACCTTATAAAATAATTTTTAGCATGCCCACTCATAAGTTTTGAAAAACCCTAAGTGCCCTATGGATGGAGAAGCATGGAGTTCATAGAATACATCCTGCTAAAGATTTATGATATAGGGAAGCAATAGATGACTCTTATATCATAGAGAAACACCAACCTAATAATAATGTGGTATTGTAGAAGGGTTAATGGATAGCTATTGAATGATTTGAGATAATGAGGATTCATTGACATACCCTTGTTATACAACATCCAACCAATTCAGGTTAGGTATGAAAATAGTTAAAAGGGAAGCTTGGTCTACAAATGTGCAAGATAGAGCATTAACCTAATATTATCCTTACCCTTATTTTAAGTGATCTCATAGTCATAAACCATTAGTTTATTAACCCATTTTTATTATGATGGGGTAGATACCCACTATTCTAGGAAATATTTTAGACTCTGGTGATCAATTTTTTGGAAAAATGATTCCCTAGTAGTTATGGCTATCACTTTTATACTACATGAAAAATAGCCATCATTTCCTTCTCATAATTAGAGAGTAATAAATTTTTGATAGAAAGGGATTTACTGGTGAATGCAATGGGTCATCTTTCTTTGAGGAGAATAAGACCAAGTCCATTTCTATAAGCATAAATCTCGATAGTTAAGGTCTTGGAAAAATTTGATATAGCTAGAATAGGGGTAGTACACATAGCCTATTTTAATTATTCAAATGCACACTTAATAACTTGTGTCCATATAAAATCATCCTTTTTAAACATAACTATTAGTGAATCTCTAATATTTTCATAATCCTTGACAAACTTACGATAGTATCTAATCAAACCCAAAAAACCATGGAGGTTCTTGAGTGTTTGAGGATGAGGCTAATTTGTCATGGCAGTTATTATTTTGGGACCCACCTAAACCCCTTTAGATAATACAATATGCCAAACATAAGCCACTTATTCCTAGCCAAAATCACATTAAAACTATTTTACATATAGACAATGATCAAAGAGAAGTTACGGTGTGAAATCTAGATGTTGGAGATGCTTAGGCCATGTTTTACTATAGATGAGGATATCATCAAAGAAGATTAGGATAAATTTTTATAAGTAGGGATAAAATATTTTATTTATCAATTCTTGAAATGTTGAAGGAGTATTAATTAAGCTAAAGGGCATGACCAAAAACTCATAGTGGCCATCATGTGTGCAAAAATTTGTCTTAGGGATATCATCCTCATGAAGTTAGATCTAGTGATATCTAGAGTATAGATCCAACTTGGATAAAAATTGAGCACCATGAAGCTCATCAATAATACGAATTGGGAACTTATCCTTTATTTTGATGTGGTTAAGTATAAGGACGTCAATGTAGAGGCACCGTGACCCATCTTTTTTCTAAACAAGGAGAACTAGGGAAGAATATGGGTTAGTAATAGGGTGAATAATGCCTTTCTTTAGTAAGTCTCGAATGAGCATCTCAATCTCAGTCTTCCAAGAAGGAGATGAATATAGTGGTCCTCTAGCCATGAAGGTGGAAATCCTATTAGTTTAGTAAAGACACATGCATACCTTTACAAAATGGTTTGTAGATCAGAAGTAGTGAATACCATTGATGGTTACATCTGAATGGAATGGAGCTAGGAAATGATGCCATGTGAATTATTCTTAATAATATTTTCTATGCAATGTGAACTTATGATGCTGAGAGACCTCAGTTGTAAGTCTTTCAATTTGTGCTTTTGCCCATTGTCTAAAAATTACATCTAAAGTTCATCAAAATCCCATAAGATGGGTCTAAGTATGCATATCCTTTAGGATCCTAAAACAAAATCACATTTACCTAAGGTTAAGGTTAACATGTCTAAGCATAATTTATAATCTCCAATATAGATACACATATTTTGGTACCTTCCTTTGTAAGGAAATGTGCCCCTATTAGCAATCATGATAGTAAAGATGGATAAAACAATTAACTTATTTGGTGATTTGAGGGTCAATGAAGTTATGGGTGCCATCTGAATCAATGAATATTTTGAGAGGCAGATTCTTGAAATAGCCCTAACCTATATGGTTTATGGGGTGGTGGCTCTTGATAAGGCATGGAGAGAGATCTCTATTTGGTCTTCCTAAGAAGTAAGTTCCACAATCAATGGATCTTCTTATAGATTATCTAATATACCCTAAGCATCTTCAAAAACTTTAGTTTCAGGTGGAGAATCCACATTTAATAGGTAGATATTTTACTCTACACATTGATGTTCTTAAGTGAATTTGTTATCACAATTATAACATAGTAAATTTTCTCTACAGGATCACATCTCTACTTCAATAAAATGTTTGATAGGAGTGATTCTAGGGGCTAGCATTATTTGAGATCATTGTGGATTTGTATTTATAAATGGAGAAAACTTAGATTTGAATCATTACTGATATATGATCTTCTCCTCTACCAACTTAGCCAACCCTAGGGATTCCATAATTATGTTGGGTTATAAATTTTTTACCTCTGAGTGATTTACATCTTTCATTCTACTAACAAACCAACTCCTAAAAAATTCCTCAAATAATCCCTTAGTATGATTGGCCAATTTTTTAACTTATATTTGATATTCTTTTATGGTTCTTATTTGGCAAAGTTTAGTGAGTGCTCCAATGAAGTCATAAAAATCACTAGGGCCAAACCCTTTCAAAATAAGGGTTCAAAAATTTATGCATACGATCTCATCATAAGCCTTTGTATACCAATTATACCATTGAAGGGCCTCATGTTCCAAGTGAAAGGATGTATAACTTAAAAGAAACATTCAAGGCACTTCAACAAAAAATTCCTCAGTCCTCAGTGTTTTCTAACCCACCAAGGTTCCTTTATTTTTATCTATTTAAATTCAATTCAATTCTTCCTTATAATTCTATTTGAAAATTTTATAGTTTTTAAAATTATAATCTTATAGCAAATTAGGTCAACCTTGTCGACCTAGTTCTATAGTATGACTTTTGTCTAAAAGATTAGGTCAATTGGGTCGACTTAATTCTTAATGAATCTTAATTTTGAAGTACATTATTGATCCTTTTGAATATATTTTTTAATGTTTGCATATATTATCATCTGAATTGAATCTATACTATGCTTAAATTCAGAATCAACAATTATATGCTAGTAATTAATTCACACTTTCACTTTTACTTGTTTGCATGCTTAAAATAGATCACATAGTCTAATTAGGTGGTTTTTCAATATACCATTTATTTTCACTATTTTTATCCTTATTTCAAAGACTACCAAATCACATAATTTCAAAATCCATTTAAACATTTTTTTACCTAAAGCCTACCTACTTGTATTTCATCAACAAGGGGGAAGCTGATTTGGTTTTCTAGCCAAGTATAAACACATGGTTAATGGTATATATTTTCAAAGAACCTGATGCCCTTATCATTATGGGATTATGAAGTGAGGGTGTATTCCCTAATATGAAGCCAATAACATTGCCAACATAGATCTATCTCATGATAAACGTCCTAAAACCATCCATAAATTGCTTTCTAGTTCCCTACTTTCATCCAACTTCCCTATCACACTTAAATTAACACTTTATAATATTATAAAAAAACTTAGGATGAACACTTAGTTATCATTTCAGTTTTTATTGATTGTTTACTCTTTGATCATAGTATGTTGTATTACAAAAACTTGTATTTTCCAATGTTGGTGAAAGGTTTTGTGCTCTGTGTTAATTGGATAATTCTCATTGATCCCATTGCTTGTGTGTTTTCTTTCATTTCTTGTTTCATTACAATTTTTTTTCTTTTTCTAGTACACTACCATTTTTCTTGACATAGTCTCTTACATACTATTCTTATTCTAGCCTATAGTACTAAGTCAACCTAGTCGACTCTGTATCCCTTTTACTAGTCAAGTTATAATACTAGGTTGACTTGGTCAACCCTATATCCTTATTAGACTATATTTTTCAAAATTTTCATATTAGGTCAACTTAGTCAGCTTTGTACTCTTACTATTATCATATTTATCCAACTTAGTTCTATGTTTTTCCTTCCTCAACATTCTATTCATTTCCTTAAATCATCATGAAGTCCCCTATTAGAATATTTTTGGATAACTTGAATCCATTTAGACACTATATGGGATATTCATTTCTCCCTTTCTTTTCCTCCCAAGATAACCCTCATTCTTTGATCTCCTCTTCCCCTCCTTTATCCATGGATTGTAACATGGTTCAAATCACACCACAAGATGAAGGTGGTGGATCTAATCCTTTTTGTACCTATAAAGAAAATTATCATATTCAAACTTTTCAACATAATGTAGGAATAATTAACACAAGTCTATCTAAAAATCCTACTATTAATATAGCTTCCCAACCCTTCCCTTAACACAAATTTAGGGAGTTCTCCAAAAAACACCAACCCACCAATTTATATGACTCAACTTCTTGCACATGTCATATAATAAATGAACATAATGCAAACTTATAACACCTCTCAAATGATGCAATTACAATGTCATTTGATCCATATGGATAATCAACCTCTTGATATCAATCCTCAATCCAATCCAAATTTTATTCCTCCACCTCTTAGACATGCCTCATAAAATTTTATTCATCAACCTATTATGAATAATGAAATGTTTCAAAATATATAAAATGAGCCTTTATCTCCTTTCATCATGACTATTAATATTTTGAATATATCTCCAACTATCAAGTCTGATGGGACTAAAGACTCTGCATCCTTTCTCAGATTCTTTGGTAACCTTTATAAAAAGAGGATCCAAACTAATACTTTTGCCACAACTAAGCATCTAGTGGAAACCTTAATTGATGATGTGTTGTAATGGTACAACAAATTTACCCAACATTTCATTTGGAAACTTGAGTATTTATTCAATCCATTAGTCAAAGAGTTTCAACATAATGATCTTCCCTAAATTTGTCTTAGCCATTTCATCAATGCTAATATGTCTCCCACCAAATCATCTAATGATTTTATCAAAAGGTGGAAATATTTGGCCCATAAATCCAACCATAACACAACTAATGATAATTTATTTAAAATCTTTATAACTAATTTAACTCCTTTGCTTTAATATAAGGTTCAAACTTTTGCTACTCAAACACTTAACAAAGCTCTTGACCAAGCCGAATGTCAAGACTTCCTCATGAAGTAATTTGAACCTAATTTCAAATTCCTTAAAGGAGATTTACAAAATTTTACTAATTCTATCACTAACAATATTCCTAAAATCAAATAATGAGTTTCCAAAGTTAACACTACCCCATATTATCACATTCCACTAATTGTGAAGCAAATGGAACAATTCTTACTACCCTTTAAACCCTTTACTTATCCTAATAATCCTCCTAAGTGGTATGATCCTAATAATTTATTTTTGGTTCTGCACAAACATTGGTTATTCCCATGAAAATTGTTTAGGGATTACTAAATTTGATGTCTCCTACATGATTGGTGATTACTTCAATCTCAAATCCATGATCTAACTTCGTTGTCAAGAGTATAAACCCGCTTATAAAAAATGACAACCTTCCAAAGCTTCTTCTTCTAATAACCACAAATCTTTTTCCATAGATAATAGTCAACAAAATACCAAGGATATATATGATATTGATGCTAACTATGACCAATATTACAACAATTCTCAATATGTTAACATAGCTAAGGTTAATTATCATCATAAACCATTTCACAAAGATCCTATTATAAAACCTAAGAAACTATCTTTGGAGGAACAACTTATCAAAGCTACTACAACCACTCATTTAACTTTAGAATCCCTTGAGTAATCACATCCTTTTTCTGAACCACAAATAAATTATTTTCCTTCAAAATATAATTACCTTCTAAAACTTGCATTGGTTCTTGTTGACCATTTTTACCTCAAGGCTAAATGGGTCAACCCCCTATAGTTATAATCTTGTATAGGGGGTTTTTTATAATGTCATAGGGTATATTTTAGCTCAGTTGATGTCATTTCACATGTCATTATAGCTTTGGTCATAGTCTAGATTAATCCTTGTGTCATTTTCTATCTTAGGGGTCATTTTAGAGTCATTTATGCAAGTGGTAAGTTTTATGGTGTCTGAGCAGTTACAATAACAAGTCCAAAAAAGCCTAGTTTACACCTAGGAAATATTTTAAATTTTGGCTAAGTGATAGAATTGTTATTGGGTATTTAGGTTTCATGTCTTTTTAAAAGGCCCAAAGGAAATATCTTTTCAAAAAAAATTTAGACTAATTATTTGGGGAAAGTGTTCAAGAAAAATTTTAAAGGCATATTTCCTTCAGACAAAATGTCTACAACAAAAGTTCTAAAAAAAATTACAAGGCATAATTCTCTCAAAGAAAATGTTATAGTTTTTTTGGCTAAGTGTTGGAATTATTTTAGGAAAATTGTCCTAAAGGAAAAATACTAAGGACACAAATCTTTTAGGAAAATTATCTGAGATAATTTCCTCAAGGACATTTTTATTTCATAATTTTTTTTTTGAGATAATCTTTTTGACGATACATTTATTTTGAAGGAAATGTCCACAACAAAATGTCATTATCAAAAGCTTGATGTCATTTCTTTTATACATTTTGTCTAACACAAAAGCATTGCATACATTATCCTTTTAGAGAAACTGTCTAAGATAAAATGTCTACAACAATATGTCTAATGCAAAGCTCTAATGGAATTGAATGGTTTTGGAGACATTTTTTGTCCAAGCTTTCAAATTTGATCCAAATCAGATCTCACAATGTTCATAAGCTCACAGGGACATGGACTAGATTGACAAAATCTCAAAAACTCATCAGGATCATGAAGGATTGAATCAAAATGACTTGGACAAGTTTAAAAGTTAGACAATCATCAAGACATCATAATGAACCAAATGATACCAGTTCACTTGGGCATTTTATAGATATGATCAGGAATCCTCACATGACATCAAACCACATGTGATCAAATTCCTTAGTGATAAGATCATTCTCTACAAGTTCCATGCATCAATGAGTCTTATATCTCAAGATCTAAGCCTTTAAAGTTTAGTTTACTAAGTTTAAGGAGCTAGGCCATCTTTTACATCACATAGAAATAAGTAGACCAACTTATTTAATAATTTCTTATCTTCACTCAAGAAGCTACGTGAGCTAAAATAGTGTAATGCCATAGAGCTCTTTATGATTATATCATATATTTAAATTTTCAAGTCTACATGGATTTTCCTAACTCAAGTTATAGATTTTAAAATTTAGAGCTACTAAGTAGGATGTTCACACAAGATTCAAGTTTGAGCCTTGGAAAATATCCAATTAGGTTCAAATGACTAGTGGTAGGTACACAAATGTCATGAAGAACTAGACTCGATAGCTTGTTTATGAAATTTATATACACACTTAGAAAGCTCCTAGAACTAGTGGATCAGGTGTCCACAATCCTTATAGTATCAATAACATCTCCTAAAAATTTGGTGCCTCCATGACCTTTGTGCTTCTATATCTAAGCCTATAAAATTGGTCAAAAAATGGGAGACATTCACGCAAATGTCAAAATAAAGAAAGAAAAAACAACCCATTATGAGCTTAAATTTGATGGTCAAGTAAATGTCAAATACAATCACATAGACATCAAATGATGGGAGTGCAAACATCAAATTTGAACTCCTAAAGTAGACATTAGATTTCAAATAGTGAGTCCCAGTAGATTCAATGGTCCATGTTGCATTGTAGATCTTGATCTAATAGTGTGAGATGAGTCAAAAGGTCAAGGAACTTAAGAGGCCACCATGTGGCACAAACATGGAAGTAGTTAGATTGACACTAGGATCCTAAGATCAATACATGATTGATAAATGACATAAGCATGTTCAAGTTAATAGAAGATTGATGGCTCTCACTCGATCATACTAATTAAGATTAATGGTGTGAAATGGGTTAAAAGGTCTAGATATGATAGCAAGGATCTATGGGACCAATGAAAATAGAAATCGCTAGGTATAATTTGATTAGTCTAAGTCAATTTTTGATAGACAAGGTCAAACCAAAGCAGTAATTTTTGACTAAAATAAATAAGTCCTACAAGGTCATCATTCCACCATAAGAGCTTAATATGGACCTCTGGTCCAAATATTTTAGGGTTGTAGTGTTGTTTTATAATAGTGTTCATTTTATTTAAATAAGGGTCCATCCATATATGAATTCTTAGTTCTATCAAATCCATAATGGGTCTACTTTAGACCTAATGGGATCTATAAATGGGCTATATAGTCTATAGGTATACATTGATATAATGACTATAGGAAAACCAATAGTCTGAGATTGGTTTTTTTATATCTATAATGGACCTATGAACATGAGGATAAGTTTGAGCATGATATAGTTTGGAAAAGAGATAACATTCCAAAGGATGCCATGAAGGCATACACGTAGACTCCAATGAGTTCATTATAAGAAATAGCTACATGAAAGGGACCATTCTTTACACTTTTGCATGCCACGATAAACTAGTTAGGAGTAACTAACAATAAGATAAAATTATAAAAGATGGATCTAATTGTTGTAGCTACGTTAATGCCAAAACTTATCTCAAATAAACTTTAACCCATTATGACAATCATCAAGGAGCATCAATGAAGGAATAATATAATTGTGCAATGGACTAAAGTGACCTAAATCAATCAAGAAGCTTGAATGAGAATGATTGTAGAAGTAGTTATAACTATTGTTCAAATGAATTTGAACTCATTTTATTCCCCTTGGGACTTCTCTTTTCCCACTTCTCTCTTGAATGTTATAATTATATGCCATTTTGGCATTTTAAAAAGATTCTAATCCATGTATGGTGGATCCTTGCTATAATGATGTCATATTTTGACTTTGAACATTATTATAAATATTATTTTGAGTTCTAGAATAATATTTTAATCATGCAAGTGATGTATGGTGATGTAAAGTGATAATTCCTTATCCTTTCTTCCCTTATCCTTTCATGTTTGCACAAGATTTCCTATTCTAATAATCATATGAAGTGATATCAAGTGTATGAGCATGTATTTTAAGTGTACAATGAACTTTAGTGTCTGTAACTAGCCTATGGTTCACTTACCTTGGATATCTCTCATGCATCTCACCTCCATATTGAAATACTCATGTTATAATCCATAGAACTTAAAAGTTAGTTTGACCTCCAAATTGAAATTATGATGGTCATATGGAAGACATCTTGGTGTATCACCCCATTAAATTAGGTTCATTTCATATAGATTCTAACTCTTTCTCCCATAAGCAACTAGTTAAGCAGGCATGAGCAATTCAAGATACATTCAAGGAGCTAGCCCTTAAATCTAGAGTATTACTTCCATTATAGGTATACCCACATACCTAGAAGTGTTCCCATGTTGCCAAAATCTAGAAGAAGCTTGAACACCCTCTTTTAGGGTGAAATATTTAGTGACAATAGTTCTATCATGCTTGGTGGGATCAGGTCTAAAAGAGTGGAAATAATGTTGGTGTGTCTTTCATTTATCAACTTTTGGAAGTAAGCAACCTAGCACCAATGGTGACTTGAAATGATAAATTCTAGTTTTAAGTATCCCAATTATTATTTAGTTTAAGTTTTGATTAGTTTTTACATCTCATTTGATATGTGAAGTTGATATGAATAGCTATGGTAAATACTCCTACCATGGACATCCTTATCAGCCTTGCTATAAACCACAATATACTCCCCAACATTCCTATCAAAATGGATATCAATCCTATGAGCCATGGCAGCCCTATAATCCTCCATTTACCCTCATATATACACCATGTTATTGAACAGCCCTATGAGGAAGGCTAACAATATTCTTATCAATACATTCCTCCCTATCCATCCCAATATGAGTCCTACCAACCATACCATGATGCTTATGAACCTAAAGAATACTCCTATGAGTCTTTCTATGAGGAGTCATATGTTTACATGAATTTTACACAAAGGTATTATGAGGAATGATGTAGATTCATGTAGGCTAGAATGCAATAAAATGAAATTGGTCTTGATCCTCATCATTACCCTCCTCCTCCACTTTTTCCATCTTATATCAAGTCTTTGTTGGCATCCATACCATAGTTAATCATTAATGATGATGAAATGATAAAATGGGATGATGAGTATGATGTTATCCTTGGTCATCTCAGAAATGGTTGAGAGGTGCTACCCAAAATTATACAAAATTTTGATACATTTAAATATTTTGAAGGAACTCAATGGACATCAAGGACCAAATAGACTTGGAAAATAAGTTCTTTCAATGCTCAATAGATAGACTGATTATGTGGAAAGATAAAGAGCTAAAAAATAAACATGTTTCTATTGAATAAACTCAATGAGAATATTGACATGATGTCACTCCTACTTATGTAGATGTTTATACTTATAATCAGCCCAAGAAGTCACTTCCTTATGAGATTACTAATGATTTTCTCTTTCTTGAATCCACTCATAATCCTTCTCCTTCATCTCACACTCCATCTCCAATTCATCATCTCCCTATCACATCTAATCCTTCACCTCAATTCCATCTCTTTCACATGAGCCTATCTATGAACCTTCCACATCACCCCTTCTTGAGTGAGAACCCATATTGAGAGAAGTAAGTGGAGATAAGAAAATCCATGCCGTGGTTGACCAAGAGGATGTCATGAGTGACTATGAGGAAGAAATCACCATAGGGACTCCCCTTGGTGAAAAAAAGAGCAATTCTACCTTCTTGAATAAAGAGAAACATATCAAAGACTCTTTTGCAATTGTCCATGAGGAATGTGGCCAAGACTTGAAGAGAGAGGCATTTGTATAAGACTCCATGTCTAATCATGAAGTTGTGGATGACCATCTCAAGCATGAAGTGGAGTGCACTATCAAAGAAGAAGTTCAAGTCACTCCTTAAGAATTTTTAGTCCTAAGAAAGTCTCATGAGACCAAGATACATGAAATGGCTCTTGAAGATGACACTCATGAGGTGAATGAAAATGACTTGTGGCAAAAGTTTGTTTTCATACACCATAAGTTTGATCAACTCAATAAAGTTACTCCTCCCAAGAAGTCTACATATAATTTGGATAATTCCTCTAACAAGCATGTTGATGATTATCTAAATAACCATGGAAAAATGTCTCATGTTGTGAATGAAGAGGAACTATGGTAAAATCTCAATGCCATATACAAATATTTTAGCAATTTGGGTAATTATTTTTTTCTCTAAAAGATTATATATCTAATGATAATGTTGCTAAAAATACTAATGATCATATTGATAAGTATTCCATCAAGAATAAAGATGAAGGCCATTCTACTGATCAAGAATCTACTATTATAAAGTAATTTGATGATGCTAGTGTCTAAGATATTGTAGACATGGAAAGTGAGGGCAAGTCAAAATTTATTACACCTCAAGAATAGTCAAGAGACCCACATATTATTAAGACATATCCAAAGGTATTGGATCATGAAGAAGAAAATATTGATGATTATAAACATCAAGTATAATATTTTAAGGATAAAATCAAGGCTAAGGGGACTGTCATATTTTTAAACTTGTATATCAAGGGCCAAGTACATGAGAAGGTTAGAAAAAGTTTCCATGGAGAACAAATATGATTAGAAGCTGAAAATAAATCTCTTTCAAGAGCTTGAATATATTTTCCAAGTTGAGGGTCAAGTACTTGAGAAGGTGGATAAAATGTTTTCCATGGAGGATAATGAACAAGATTGGGTGGACTATTCAAATCTCCTTGATGAGATTGAATAAATTGTAGTTGAAGAGAAACCCAATCTTATTGAGGACACTATGGAAACCAAAAATAAAATCCTTGATCAACCACCATTAGAGGTCATATCTAAGGAAACATATGAAGAAGTTGAGTTTTTTTGGATGTAATAAGATTTCATTTCTATAGCTAGCCTATTTGGGGTTGTTTGGTTCTCATTGAACATCATGCCAATGAAGTTGACAAATACCATGAAAAATATGGAGTAAAAATATCAAAGATCAAAAGGTTCCATGTTTCATTCAACTCTTCATGTCATAAAACAAGATAGGTTTCAAACTTCTATTTTTTATCCTGGAGGAAGTGTTTATTTCAAGTTATTTAGTGATTGAGTCAATTTATTTAGGTGTGTGTTTCCTTTCTTGTTGTGTTATGTTCCATAATTTCTCTTGAAAAATAGTTGTGTTTTTTCTTAAGTTTCTTATCTTTTGTGTTGCTTCTTCTCTGTCTTTCCTTATGTCTTATGTGTTATTGAAGGTAATTTTTATGTCAAATCTATTGTACTTGTGACTCTAGAACCCAATGGACAGGATTAGGTAACTAATCATGGCATAACAAGCATACCAACCTTGGGAAATTGACAAAGATGTTGACCATTTTTACCTCAATACTAAATGGGTCAACCCCCTATAGTCATAATTTTGTATAGGGGGATTTTTATAATGTCATAAGGTATGTTGTAGATCATTTAATGTCATTTCACATGCCATTCTAGCTCTGGTCATAGTTTATCTTAATCCTTGTGTCATTTGGTATCTCAGGGGTCATTTTAGGGTCATATATGCAAGTGGAAAGTTTTCATGGTATCTGATCAGTCGCAAGAACAAGTCCAAAAAAGCCTAATTTACACCTATGAAATATTTCAACTTTTGGATAAGTGATATAATTATTCTTGGGTATTTAGGTTTTGTGTCTTTACAAAAGGCCTAAAGGAAATGTCTTTACAAAAATTCTAAAGACTAATTATTTGGGGAATGTGTTTAGGCAAAATGTTAAAGGCATATTTCCTTTAGATAAAATATCTACAACAAAAGTACAAGGCATAATTCTCTCAGAGAGATTGTTCTAGTTTATTTGACTAAGTGTTGGAATTCTTTTAGGAAAATCATCTCAAAGGCAAAATATTAAGGACACAAATCTTTTAGGAAAATTATTTGAGCCATTTTCATTGAGGACATATTTATTTTAGACAAAATGTCTGAGATAATCTTTTTAAAGACACATTTCTTTTGAAGAAAATGTCCACAACAAAAGGTCCTTATCAAAACCCTAAAGTCATTTCTTCCAAACATTTTGTTTAACACAAAAACCCCATAGACAATCATTTTAGATAAAGTGTTCAAGACAAAATGTCTACAAAAATATGTTGAATGCAAAGCTCCAATGAAATTGAATGATTTTAGATAAATTATTCATACAAGCCTTCAAAATTGATCCAAGTAGGATCTCATAGTGTTCATAAGCTCACAAAGACATGGAATAGATTGACAAAACCTCAAAAACTCTTTATGGTCCTAAAGAATTGAATCAAAATGACTTGGGCAAGTTTAAAATCTATACCATCATCAGAATGTCATAAAGAACTATATGATACCAGTTTACCTAGGCATTTTATAGATATGCTCAAGAATCCTTGTGTGACCATCATACCATGTGTGATCAATGTCCTTAGGGCCAAGATCATTATTTATAAGATTCATATCTTGATGATTCTTCTATCTTGAGATCTAATCCTTCAAATTTCAACCTAATGAGTTCAAGGTTCCATGCCATCCTACACATCACATGGAAATGAGTAGAACAACTTGTTTGAGCATTTCTTATCTTCACTCAAGAAGCCATGTGAGCCAAAAGATTATAGTTTCATGTATATCTTCATGTTTAGATCATATATTAAATTTTTTGAGTATGTGTAAGCTTCCTATCTCAAGTTATGGAGTTTCAAATTTGGACCTACTAAGTAGGATGTTCATGTAAGTGTCAAGTTTGAGCCTCAGTGAATAGTCATTCAAGTTCAAATGACTAGTGATGGGTGCACATACATCATGAAGAAATAGAATAGATAACTTATTTTTGTAATTTATAAACACACTTAGAAAGATCTCATAACTATTGGATTAAGTGGGCACAATCCTTTTCATATGAAAAACATCTCATACAAATTTGGTGTATCCATGACCCTTACACTTCTAGATCCAAGCCTCTAAAGTTGGTCAAAAATGGGAGACATTCATTTAAACATCAAAATAAAGATTAAGTAAAATAAATCATTTTGAGATTAAATTTGATGGTCACATATGTATCTAATATGGTTTCACTGACATCAAATGATAGGAGTGTAAACATCAAATTTGAGATCATAAAGTAGCTGTTACATTTCAAACAGTGGGTCCTAGCAGATTTGATGGTCTACATTAAATCCTACATCTTGATCGAATGATGTGAGATGAGTCAAAAGTTTAAGGAGCTTAAGAATCCACCATATGGAACAAACATGGAAATAGATAGACTGATAATAGGATCCTAAGATCAATGCATGATTGATAAGTGGCATGAGCATGTTCAAAATGATAGAATATCGATGGCTCTCACTTGATCACATTGATCAAAATCAATGGTATAAGATGGGTTAAATTTTCAAGATCTAATAGCAAGGTTCCATGGGACCAATGAAAATAAAGACAACTAGGTATAATTTGATTGGTCCACATCAGTGTTTGATAGACAAGGTCAAACCAAAGGAGTGGTTTTTGACCAAAACAAATAGGTCCTGTAGGGTCATAATTCCACTATCAAAGATTAATATGGATCTCTAGTCAAAATATTTGAGGTTTTTAGTGTTGTTTTATTACTATGTTTGGTTTCTTTAAATAAGGGTTCATGCATATATGAATTCTCAATTTTGGCAAAGATAGAATGGGTTTATTTTAGACCTAATGGGATCTATAAAGGGGTTATATATTCTATAGGTATACATCAATATGGTTACTATATGAAAACCAATAGTCTGAGATTAGTTTTTCATCTATAGTGGGCCTATGAACATGAGGACAAGTTTGAGCATGATCTAGTTTAGACAAGATATATCATTCTAAAAGAAGCCATGAAGGCATACAAGTAGAATCTAATGGATTCATCACCAGAACTAGCTACATGAAAGGGATCCTTCTCTCCACTTTTACATTCCATGACAAACTAATTAAGATCAGTTAATAACAAGACAAAATTATAATATATGGATCTGATTATTGTAATTTCATTGATGCTAAAACTTAGCTCAAAGCAACTTAATCCCACCATGGCAACCATCAGGAAGCATTAATGAAGGAATAATATAATTATACAATAGAATAAAGTGATCTAGATTAATCAGGAAGTTTGAATGAGCATAATTATATAAGTAATTTTAACTACAATTTAAATGAAGTTGAACTCATTTGATTCCCCTTAGGATTTCTCTTTTCCCACTTCTCTCTCGAATGTTATAATTTGATGCCATTTTAGCCTTCGTAAAATATTACACTCCATGTATGGTAGAGCCCTACTAGAATGATGTAATATTTTACCTTTGAACATTAATGCAAATGTTATTTTGAGTTCTAAAACAATTATCTAAGTGTGCAAGTGATGTATGGAGATAGAAAGTGATAATTCTCTATCCTTTATTCCCTTATCCTTTCATGTTTGCATAAGAGTTATTATTATAATAGTTCATATGAAGTTTTTAAAAGTGTATGATCATGTCATTTTAGTGTACAATGAGCCATAGTGTCTACAACTAGCCTATGGTTCACTTACCTTGGATAACTCTCATGCATCTCACCTCCATATTGAAATACTCATGTTAGAATCCATAGAAATTAAAAGTTAGTTTTTGCACCTTGTTTCTTAGTGTAGGACAGTATGATGGTCATATGGAAGACATCTTGGTGTATCACCCCATTATATTAGGTTCATTTCATGTAACTTATAACTCTTTTCCCCCTAAGTAATTATTTAAGTAGGTGTGAGCAATTCAAAATACATTCAGGGAGTTAGCCCTTAAATCTAGAGGCTCACTTCCATTATAGGTACACCCACATACCTAAAAGCATTTCCATGTTGCCCAAATATAGAAGAGGCTTGAATACCCTCTTCTAAGGTTTGAATTTTTTTATACGATAGTTCTTCTCTTAAATCCCACTAGAATTTTCTAGAAGAACTTAACTCCATGCCTTGAAAGATTTCACTTATGGAGTTAGTTACTACTTCCTCTTATTATCACAAGTTCCTTGTGTAACATTTAAAATAAATTGAAGATTCGTCTTCTATAGATTAACTATCACCCTCTATTGATCCTACACTTACCAATGTGCATACCAATCAAACTATTTTTCCTTCTTCTAAACCATCCATTGAATTTCTTGAATAAGAAATGACTAATGATTAGATCCTTTTTCATGTCGATGTTCCACAACTATTCATTAAAATAGCCATTAATACTACCCTTATCCATAAAGTCTTAGCTGATGAAGGGTTTGGTATTAATGTGACATCTTTGTGTCTTATCCAATAGCTTGGATATAATAAGGATTATCTCAAGAAAACCCACCTCACCTATTATGGATTTGATAAAACTATTCAAAAGCCACTTGGTTATATTTGGCTTCCCCTAACAATCAAACATAAGATCATTCAAACTAAACTTTTGGTCCTTAATTTTACCTTATCTTATAACATACTCATTAGTCACCCTTAGATTCATATAGTGATGGCCATCACTTCTTATGATAAATAATGCATAATATTCTTACATAACAACAAATGGTATAAGCATGAAGTTGATCCCAACCTTTGGAGTATCCAAATTCCTAATACAAAATCTCAATATCACATCCCCACCTTTCCTAACATCAATAATGTTCCCTTACCTGAGTTCATCAACATCAATTTGGACTTATAAGTCACTCTCATTGATTCGAATGATGATGAACCTAATGAATTATAACACTACTAAGCTACCTCCTTATATCTCGTAGTGGCTTCGTCCTTATTTATTACCTCATGATCTCACTATACCTATAATTGATTATATCACTGATTTTCCCCCTTCATGTAATGCTCAGGAACCTTCCTTACTAGAATATGCTTTCACCTTCAATGACTATAGAGTGGCCAAATTATTCCAAAATCCTATAATCATGTCCCTAAAAAAGTTCAGTGACATTAGAATTTTACCTTTTGAAGCTCCCCTTGCATCTCAATCATATACCATTTATCCAACCTATGATGATAACTAATGTAGACACCTAAATTTCATTTAGTGTCAAAATGCACCTAAATTTATTAATCATTCTTCTTATAATTCATAATTAATATTTCCTCTTAAAATCAAATAATTAATTAATTCAAACATTTTGAATAAGTCCACTATGCACCTTTTAATCTTTATTATAATTATTGTATTATATATTTTCCACCTATTCAACCCTCTCCCACCTTTATCTCCCTCATACAAACTAAATCCATAAAATTCTCCACCTCTTATGACTTCTCCTCTGAGTTTTTAACCCAATTATCTAAGTCGGATAACTAATCCTATGTTTTCCTAAAATAGGTTGAAAATGTTTCCATCCTCATGGATGAGGACTCATCTTGAATCATTGATCATTTAGAGCATTAAAAAAGTCAAAATGATCCTCCACCATTGGATCCTTTTCAACCATCACAATCGTAATCATATCATTTGCAATTAGTAAATATTGCATCCAAAGTGAATCAAAGTGAATAAAAGTCATTTTTTGCACCAAAATGCTGCATGTACTCTATTTGAATTAGAGGAGTGAGCACCACATATTTGATAGAGAAAATTAGATTCAAATCGTAATGGAGGATTTTTGTATTCAAGCTGTGAAGTTTTGATTGTTGTTTTTTGCATTTGTTACTTTGGCTTGGTTGAATTTATCTTACGTTAGATTAGTTAATTATCTTTGCATATCTAAATTTAGTTCATATATTTCTTACCATGCCTAGTGGGATTTACCCACATTTTTTAAATTTTTGTATCTTCTTGTACATTTAAATAGCATTGTTTTTTTAGTTTATATTATTTATGCTTGTATTTTTCATTGAATTTCATCTCTTTTTGAACTGGTAAGGACTATAGGTTACTCTCATAGATTTTCTATTTAGCTGTGTACATTTTCTAGTATAACAGTGACTTAGAAGACCTTTGTAGAAAAATTATGAGACTAAATAGTGAAATTGTGCATGTTTCCTACATTTTCTATGTTTTTCTATTCTTTTTTAGGTTGATTTTTTTTTTAAAATAACATTATTGTAAGAGAAAAATGAAATCGTGAAACTATATAGTGAAATTGTGCCATTTAGCAATGAAATTTCTATTCCTAATATCAAAATCACAATTTTCCACAATAAAATTATTTTTGTATGAAGTGATTTTTTCATTTTTTATAGTTTTAACAATTTTTCCACTATATTTTACAATGTTTACATTTTATTTAAAATATATTCATTGTGTTTTGCAATTTTTCTACTAACTTTAACAAAAAAAAAATTAAGTTTAACAAAAACATTGCTAACTTTTGCGAAAACACTGCTAAGTTTTATGAGTAGCAAAATCATTTTTCATTTTGAGTGGCCATCTTATGGAGGCCATAAATTTTTATTTGGGACTTCCTTTGAGATCTCAATTTTTCCAAAATTAAGGTATCAAGATGAATAATAAAACCACATAAAAATATTTAACTTTTGTATACTTGCATGAACTTAAAAAATCAAATTTGTATCATACTTTTTTTCTCTGGTTTAGTTTTATGTTTTTGACTAACTAATAGTTTCACTTTTCTCTCTAATTGTGTAGATATGAGATCCTTATAAAAGAGTCTTTGGCTCTTTGTTTTTATTGGTTTTCTCTAAATTTTTGTAGATTGCTTTGAACATATACCAATTTTAAACTTTTTAACTACTTATTTGCAGGACATTAACCAAAGACAATTACAAAAATCAAAGAATCTAACCAAATCTTTCATTTGTTTTCACTAACATTTTTCATTTTTAGTCTTTTAAACTCTTATTAATTAGTTAAGACTAAAATTTCTTTGGAAAAAAAATAATTTTTATTTTTAGCTTCTTGTTTGGTTGCAAGATTGCGTATGCTCTTTCCTTGGCATCACATTGGTGATGATACTTAGAAATCCAAAACAATCTTGTAACTCATCTATTACCTAGTTGACCTTGTGTATGTTCTTTCCTTGGCATCATATTGGTAACAATACATGTAAATAAAAAAAAAGTGTCAACTTTTTATTTTTCTTTTCTTAGGGGATTTATAAATCTTGAATTTCACCACCACATAATAGGCCAAACCCTATTTGTTGATAGAGTATATAAATTGAGACCTAGCTTTTTCAATTGTCTAATTAGTTATGTGTTTTAAGCACACCATGATGTGAGGGGATTTTATGCTCCAATACTAAGGTTTTTAACAACTAACTCAAAATTTGATATTAATAGTTGTTAATATATTGAGACCCCTACAACATGTTGGACACTTTGGGATAAAACACAATAGTGTGCATATGCATATTAATTTTTTCCATGTTTTTATTCCAATAGATAATTTCTTATATACCTTAATCCTAGGATCACCTTCTTACCATTCAACTTTGGTGTATCAATTAGCAATTAACATTGATAAGTTACCTTCCACACACCCTCAAAACTAAACTTAGTGGTCCATGGGAATCATAGGATCTTCCATGGTTATTTCCTTAAAATACTAGGTAATAGTTGAGACCAAAGATGAGTGAGTGACAATGGAAGGCCCAAAAATTGTTCAAGACCCACATCCGATATTTTTCACCTTTTTGTGAAAAATACTTGATTGTTTAGAATAAAACCTATTTGTTATTTCCTTGTGATTTCTTCTTGTTTAAATTCTTTGTCTGAAAATTAATTCCTTAAAATAAAAAAAATTGTTTGTTTTTAGCAATCAAACTTTTAATCACTTTTGTACTTTGCTTTACTAAAGTCTAATTTCACGTCTTTTTCATTATTTAGTCAAATCTTTTGTTAGTAGTTTCATCCATTGAAATAAGAATGGTTATGTGGAACAATCCATTGACCAATTTCATCTCGTATCAAAATCCCAATAGTCCATATTATAACCTAAGATTCTATCTAACCAAATTTGATTCAAATGCATATTTGAATCAATGTCAAGTCAATCACCAGTCCAATCCAAATACATTTTGAATATGTATTCATCCTCCTACATAAATCAATAAAATACATACTTGAATAGTCATTCAATTTTTTCAAATAAACCTTCCTATAATAATCAAAATCAATCCTTTGATTTTGCATCTAGTTCACCCCAAAACTCAAACCAAACTTTTTCACCAATCTATCTAGTTCCAACTTTAACACCAATATAAATCAAACTTTTGATTCACCTTCACCATCAATTTTAAATATATATTTAAACCAATGTCCATTCATAAATAAAAATCCCATTTATTCCAATACAACTATGTTCTATCCAAATCAACCTTTCAACTCTTATGCCATTCAAAACCAATCTTTCAATAGTCATTAAAATCAATCATTTGATTTTGCATCCAACCCATTCCTAAACTTAAACCACACTACATCAAATTAAATTTTTTTCACAAACCCAGCAGATTCAATTCCATCAACCTTCATAAATACATCCTTCCAAGATCAATCTACCTCTATAGCTATGAAATCTCAAAACATTCCACATCAACATCACCTTACCACTAGTAACCATATTTTACAAAATCAACCAAGTCTCCCCTCTACTAGTTATATCCTTGATTCTAACATACATTATTACACTAACAAAGGGAATCCAATTATAGCATCCATACCATCTATTATCACTCCACCCTTATAATTATGATAAATTCAAAACTCCCAACCTGTCAAAAACATCACTATGCATATTAAGAAAAAATTCACTCCTTTAGGGGAAATTTATGATGTATTCTTTTAAAAATTGGTCATTAAAAACTTATTCATATTTACAAACACCAAAAACTTTGATCCAAATGTCCAAAAAGCTAAGTGGTATAAACCTAATGAATATTATGATTATCATAAAATTGAAGGTCATTTTATAAATTGTTGTGCAAGACTAAAGCATTATATCCAAGATTTGATTAACAAAGGGTACATCAAGGTAGAGATAAGTGTATCCACATCTAAAAATAATGAATTAGGGAATTGACAAGGAATCTTTCCTAAGCCTAATTAATCCACACCACTTCCAATTAAAGCTCATAACCTTCCATCCATTTTTTAAGATCCCATTTTTTACACATCCATTTTCATCCAATCTATAGATGATTAACCTATCTTTGAAAACCATGGTTTACCATCCATTTTTTATGAATATCTCATATTTATTAAATAATATATCTTTGGTGAATATCTTATGTTTAATTAAGATCTTGTCTTTGATTAAGATCCCATTTCTAACAAAGATCCCATTTCTAACCAATATCCTATCTTGGACAAAATAGCCTTCAACCAACATAGCCTATCACCCATTGTCCAACCACTTAAATACTTATCACCTATTGAATCTCCCATAATCCCACAACATGCACCCCAAGTGATAGAGGTAACTATAGATAAAATAATCCATGAGTAAGTAATTATTGAACCCATCCATTTTGAAGTAAATGCTAAACTGCATAGCATTAGCTACAAAACATTTGAAAGTCAATGTAAATATGTTAGTGGTAAATTTATGGTTTCTATGGTAACTTCATCCATAATGAAAAAAGTATCCATTCATATTCTCTACAAGAGATTTGTTACCATCACTCTTGTCATTAACATCACCATTCTTGCCTTCCATATTGCAAGCCAATATCCTACACCTTTTGATTGGTACCAGTCTTGTTGAATGTAAGATTTTTGGTCCCATTAAACCTTTACATAATGAGCCATATATTGATCCCTAGTATAATTCCATCCATCCAAATCCTTCATGTACTTAACATACATCCTTCATCCAACATACTTTCCACTTCACCCTATCTGGCAACACCCTCTATCATAAAGCCTATGATGATATCCTGGTAAATTTAGAATAAGTCAACTTAAAAATCAATGAAGTTACTGAAGACATGTGTAAAGCACATACCTAAAATATCAATAGTGGTAATAATAAATGCATCTCAACCCCTTTTATAATTGATATTTCAAAAAAAAAAGCAAAGCAAAAAAAAAAAGAGAAATAGAAATAAATTAATCCAAAGGTGAAAACCATTTATATGGATTCTTAGGCATGTTAGGATCAGGAATGAACTTATCAGAGGTTTAAATCATGCAAATAAACTTAAATAGAAACCACAGGTCAAACATGTAGAGAGTAATAATAAACTCAAACTATATATTTCTATCGCTACTATATTATGAAGCATACAAAAGATACAAATTATATAGGAATAACATTCATATATTTGGGGAAATCAAACATCCTTAGAAATATCCAAAAATTCATGTTAAAACTCAACCCACCAAACTCCCAACAACTGAATATATTTTAACTCACTAATATATTCAACTAACTAAAATAAACTGACTCATATATTATTGTTATATAAAAACAATAATATAATAACAATACTCTAATAATGTAATATTAATAATTATGTTATTTACAATGATTAATAATGTGAACACATAACATACTATACCTTAACATTGACTCCCTTGTGAAAATTATTAATCCTATCCTATACCTCCTTAATGTGAGAATGGGGAGAATATACATCTTCAAGAATTAGCCTAAATACAATTGTATGCCAATGCATACTATTGTCTAGATCTTGGTACACATGGCCACTACTATGTAAAGGAATGCATCCCACATTTACTCTGTGTGACTGTAATGGATGTGTCATTGGTTGATCATCTCCATAAATAAGTAAGGTAGTTAGAGGATCTTTGTAGTTAGAGGATTTCTATAATTAACTACCCTCCTCTACAATTGTTGGCCACATGCCATTACATTTATACTCTTCCTTTTCTTCAAATATCAGAGGTGTTCCAAACAATTAGAGGAATGAAAACACACAAATATGAAAAGGAAATATCATGAGGGCTAAATCCTCATTGTCATCTTATGCAACCTCTATCGATGTTTGTTTCCACTCAAAAAAAAATAACATAGAAAGTCTCCACTACCACTAAAGAACTATCCTTAGCATTATTTGGTTTGGCACAAAGTAAACCACATTGAAGAAATAAAAAAACACACCACACATGTGAACATGTATGTCCTTCTATTTTTTATTCAAACATACACATAAGTCACCAAATCATTCTAGGCCCCATCACCGATGAATGACGAGAGGCATAAAAATCATCCATCCTCCCGTGCCTTATCCTACAATTGCTAAACATTCTTACTTAGCTAATATTTTGATGAAGCTCAATGTTGTATTTGATAATACAACCCTTCATAATACCGACTCATTTTAAATAAGGATGTTGGGTTCACCCAAAAATGTATCTATTATAATAAAGGGTATAAATTTGACTTTAAAGACCAAATGACACTTTTGATGACTTAAACCCACTTCACATAAAAATGAATATAATAAATTTTAAAAACATTTTTGAAGAAATGACATTTTGATTTTTGACAAAAAATCTAACTATAATGACTTATTTTATTGTGATAATATTTTACCATAATCCTAAACTAAAGATTAAACACTTTTGGGATTTTAAAAATATATAAAATTGATGCTAACTAATGACACCATTAGAAAACAACTTTATATGACTCATTTTAATCTAAAGCCACAAAACTAAAACTAATACCAAATTTAGAATAATAAACATAGATATATAACAACTTATTCTAAAAAAACTTATTTTTAATATCTATGACTAGGAAATTGGAAAGCAAAAATATGAGTATATAATCCTACATAAATGAGTCACTAAACATTAATGGAACACATTTTAACATATTTGCATACTAACAATTTAGACACATATAACTAATAGATGGCAATCTATGAGGCATCAAATTGACATGACTACAAATTAAATGTTGATAACCATAAGAATGATGCTGACATTTTTTGAAAAAATGGTTCAAAATACTATAGGTCTAGTGATGGATGGCCAAGGAAAATGGTGTTGCTTCTATAATGTCAAGCTTTGATATATTTTTCTAAGCATGTAATGTAGATGCGACCACTATAAAACTAAAATTCCTGTTGATAAGGTCCAAAGATATGAGACTACAATAGATGAATAAATTTGGCAAGGTTTAATGGTTAACGTGTTTGTCTTATATAGTGTCAAGATAAACACAAACTTGACTAGTGTTTTTGAGTAAGTCAAAGCTTTGTTGTAGCTGTACATGGGTCTGATGTAAATTCACAAGGAATAAAAATGACTTAGTAAATGATGGAATGCATATACTATTTCTACCTTCACACAAATCTATTTGATTCTTCACTCAAAAATTTTAGTAGCAAAAATGAACAAATTAATATAGATGTGAGTTTGGATATTGTATATTATTTTTAGAATTTCACCACTACGAACTCTAATTATCTATCACTTGCATGTTCATAATTAAAACTATAAACTAAAACATCTCCTTTTCTTGTACGCTCCTAAATTTTAAAAAATCTAAAAAACTAAATTCTCACTCGTAGCTAAGTACTATTCTCATAGGTGGGGTAATAATGAACAAATGTATTTAAGTTTCCCTTTGATATTTTTATTCTTCCATTAAAATTACATGCAAAAATCTTTTTATGATACCACTATTAGGATCAGGAGCTTACCAGATATTTAGTTCATGCAAATAAACTTGAATATAGTCCACAAGTCAAACATGCAAAGAGTAATAATAAACTCACACTATATATTTTTATTGCTTCCATATTATGAAACATATGAAAGATACAAATTATATAGGAATAACATTCATATATTTGGGGAGATCAAATCTCATTGGAAATATTTGAAACTCTCTATTAAAACTCAACCCACCAAACTCCTAACAACCAAATATATTATGACTCACTAATATATTTGACTAACTATAACAAACCAACTCATATATTATTGTTATGTATAATGATAATATACTAACAATACTTTAATAATGTAATATTAATAATTAAATTAGTTAAGCGATTAATAATGTGAACACACAACACACTATACCTTAAAAGGGAAAGTACCATGATAAAAACCAATTTTCGGCATCATGCGTAAAATAATCAATTGTCTACAATTACCCTAATCTTGGGGGAAAACTCATTACATTTAAATCCTATGTATTATGAATCATCTCTCCATCCTTACCCATCCTATAACATTTTTAATCTCATATTTTTACCCTAAACCATCCATGTTACTTATCCTAAGTTATCTTAAAGCAACTTACCCATAATATGCCTATCTAATCCACCCTAAACTCCTCCTCAATAAATATACACCATCCTTGAGTACCTTTACCTATCCAAATGCATTATTATCCATTTAATGCCAAATCCATCCAATACTTTCCATAATAAAACCATCCTTCTTCCTATTTTGGCCTTGATAAGGAAGTGGAAACATCTTGAGACATGTTCTTAGAAACATCTTGGTGTATCCTTGTAATGTTATTTTGATGACTAGATACTTGGTTTTTATCTCATGTGTTCCTTAGAGTTATCATGTTAGTTTCAATCCATTCCTATTCATCCATATTACATATATAATGTATTCCTTCCATCCCCTACCACTCACTCTTCGGTGCTAGAATATGTTCTTCCCTTTGTTTTTATTCCTTGTATATACACATATAAACAAAAAAAATCCAAAAACATTGAAAAACCCAAAAAACTCCAAAAACATTGCAAAACATAAAAAAATCCAAACACATTGCAAAACCTAAAAAAATATAAAACATTAGAAACTAAAGTCAAAATCTAAAAAATTATAAAATCCATCAAAATAAAACAAAACAAAATCCAAAAAATAATCAAAAAATCCCTTGTCCTTAGTTACGTCCCCTAGTTATCCCTTATATAGATTACTCATTAGATAGTTCAACATTGTCAAAATAAGCATATGCCAAAGGGTTCTACTTTAGCCAAGGACATACCAAAAAAGGTCATTTACTTTTATGTATGTATAGTCATTTACTATCTTTTACACCGTGGGTGTTTACTTACTTCTGTAGTGTTTGTTTACTTATGTGTTTGTTTTACTTACATCATTTTCATTATAGAAAATATCTCTTTTTATTTTATCTTTATTGTTTTTTCTTATGTCTAGATCACTATGTGCATTACTAATGGTGTTATTATGATATTCCATATCATGATGCACTAGGTTTTGTCCTTGAGAATGTATTAGTCTGTATGTGTATCACATGATAGTCATCATAGTTTTTCTATACCATTGGTGTATATTGTCATATGTAATATCAAAAATAATGTTGCTCTCAACTCTTAATTGATTGGAAGTATTATTGGAAATCTAATGCAAAGAATGAAATAAATAAAAGGAAGTTATCAGACCATCTCACATCAAGCATATGTGTGTCATCTCTTTCTTCCATCCATCTTTATCCTATCCATGTCACTAAATCATTTGATCCATCATCATTAATCCATATGGTCATTTCATTTATTTGTTAATGCTTACATACCATTCATCCATAATCATTTCCTAATATTTCCAGTCAATCTCCTACACTTGTCAATTGGGATCGATGAAATCACATTTTCCATCCTTTATCCATCATCTAATTATAGTGTGAAATCATTAATTTAAGTATAACATCCATGGGTCAATCTTACCTTACATCATTAATTCTCTTCCCATTTTTGGGAGAACTACATATGGTCTAATATCCACACATAGACATTGTCTAAATGGATTATATTAGCACTTAGAAACACGAGGTCTCTAGGGTCAGATCAGCCATCACCTTCACCATCATCCATCCAATACATTTCATCCATGTTTTTTATTGTCATTTAATCAAACTACTATATCTCCTTATAAATGATTGAAAATATCAATGTTATAAATCTTTGTCACAAATCAGATGATCTATATTTTTCATTTTTGGGCCTATGGCTTACCATCATTGGGATAAATCATTCTCACATCTACTTGTGAGACCCTTTCATTTGAGCACAATCTAAGAATTTAGTCTAAAGAGTGAGAAATGTACTTTTTCCAATATCTTCTCTAGTATTTGAAAGCTAGGGGTAAATAATTTTATGCATCCTCTCTATAATTTTTCAAACATTAGTATTGAGATAAGTATCTATATTATTTTTGACAATTTCCTCTTTTCCATACCTTATTCAAAACTCTCTTCATCCATTTTTTTTCAAATTTCTAGAAACATTAAATCAATTCATTCTAAATTTGTTTTCAAAATCTTGTAACAATATTTCAATGTAAAATCAACACAATCATTTACAAATTTAATATCTTTTTTCTATTTATAGATCTATAGTTTATTATTGCTAGGATATATCATTCCCACACCTACTCAATTAACTCTTGAGTCATTAACAAACAATGATAAGCATTCAATCTTTGAGTGGTTCAAATTATTGATTTTCAAATCAAAACTCTAGTTTTAATTAACTAGGGGCAACCCTTTTACATTACCAACATATTGAAAAAAATTGACATCAATTCTAATGTAACTTGATTATCATGTGTCAAACTCATTTTTACTTATTTCCTCTTTTCATCAATTAAGAACATTTGTTTGTTTCTTGCACAAACCCTTGAGGGGGAATCATCACACTCATTTTGATTCATTTGGGACAAAGTTTTGATTTTCTATCATCAACATTATACTTCTCCTATTCTTCAAAATAAAATTGATTCATAACACCATTTCAAAAAGGGCAAAATGTAGACATAAATTTCATTTAGTGTCTAAGGGCACCTAAATTTATTAATCATTCTTATTAAAATTCATAATTAACACTTCCTCTTAAAATCAAATAACAAACATTTTGAATAAGTCAATTGTGAATCTTTTAATCTTTCTTTTAATTATTTTATTCTAGATATTACACCTATTCAAACATCTCCCACCTTTCTCTCCCTCATCCCAACAAAATGAATAAAATTTTCCACATCTTATGACTCCTCTAAATTGTCAAGCCAATTGATTAAGTCAACTAACCAACCCCACTTTTTCCTCAACTAGTTTGAAAAGTTCTCCATCCTCATGGATGATGACACATCCTCAACCATTAACCATTTGGATCATTGAAAAAGTCTAAATGATCTTTCATCATTGGATCCTTTTCCAAGCTTCTATAAATAAGATTGTAAATCCCCATTTTCAACCATCACAATTGTAATCATATCTTTTTAAATAAAAAAATTTTACATCCAAATAGAATCAAAGAAAATAAAAGTCATCATTTTTCACTAAAAAACTACCCATTCTCTCTCTACATTGGAGGGGTGAGCACCATGTATTTAATAGATAAAATTAGAATAAAATCATAATGGAGGATTCTTGTATTCAAGATGTGAAGTTTTGATTGTTGTTTTATTTATTTATTACTCTATCTTATTTTAATTTATCTTAGATTAGATTACTTAATTATATTTACATATCTAAATTTAGTTCATACAACTACATCATGGCCCAATCTCAATCTTAAAACTTTTATGTTCAACATTATCAAAAAACTTTAGCCAAATACATGCTTTCAACTATGATGTTAACATCATTTCCACATATTTTGAATTATCTTCCAAAGGTCATATACCTCCTATTAATTATCCACTGCTTGATACTCCTTAGGTGGTAGAACAAATCATACATTCCAAACCACTAGAAATTCTTACATCTATAGATCCCATCAATACATTTGATTTTTCCCCTATCAATAAAACTAACAATATACCAATCCCTTATGATACATCTACTCCTCTTGCTCCCAAGATTACATTGGATGCCAAAGCCATAGATGTCCATTAGATAAATTCTTAATATGATCACCATGGTGATAAAATTATTGATCTCAAAGTATATGTTGAGTATTATGGTCATCTTCCCACTTTACGTAGTGATGAAGACCTTCTTGAATTACATTATGCCTGAGAACCTCAACTTCCTTGACAACATCACAAACTTGGTAATTTCCAAAATAATTCCCCTTTTTTCAACAAATTCATCACTAGAATCAAACCTAAAGATAACCCAATTTCTTATTTACCTAATGTACCATACCACTTCCAAGATTGAAATGCTATGCATATCAAAGAAACTATTCACATTGAATATGATACTCCATCATGCCCTCAACCTATTACCATATCTCATGAAATTTCACCCAATAGACATGATAAATTTAGTTTATTTTTGTATAAATATCATTAAATATTCACTTGGTCCTATGAGGACATGCCTAGTATTGACCCTAGAATTGTGCTACACAATATCATCACTTATCTTGATGGTAAACCTATACATCAAACGCATGAAATTTTCACCCAAAGTTTCCACTTTTTTCATAAAGAAATTATCAAACTTATTGATGCTAAGTATATTAAACCAGTGGATTATTTTGAATGGGTTTCTATCATAGTTCTTATTCATAAAAATATCACTATGGCTATTCACATCTACATTCTTTTTCATAATCTTAATCTTTCTTGTCCAAAGGACAATTTACCTCTACTTTCAATACATTCCATTGTCGATTCATAGTTGGTTACGAAATGTTATCTCTTATGGATGGATTTCTAAGCTATAACCAAATTTAGATTTCTCTTGAAGACCAACATAAGACCACTTTAACCACAAAATGGGGTAACTATTACTATGTTAAAATGTCCTTTGGACTCAAAAAATCTCGAGTTATTTATCAAATATAAATGACTCACATCTTTCATGATCTTATATATAAAATTGTAGAAACCTAAGTGGATGACCTCATTACTAAGTTTAAAAGTTTCAAGAATCATCTTGATAATCTTATCATCATCTTTGACCATATTCTTAAATACAAATATAAAATAAATCCTTACAAATATGTCTTCAGTGTCACATCTAGAAGACTATTAGGACTCTTAGTCTCTCTCTATGACATCAATGTTGACCCTACCAATATTAATGATATCATCAGCATGCCCATCCCTCAATCCATTCTGTATATTCACACTTATCTTGGTAAACTTGGGGAAATTATATGATTCATCCCTAAAATGACTTATCATATCCACACCATTAATTATCTTCTTAAAAAATGTAATGCTTTATAATGGATGGACCCTTGTCAAAACACATTTGATAATATGAAAGAACCATTGCTTTGCCCACCTATTATTCATCCTCATTCAAATTATCAACATCTAATGCTATAAAATTATTCCACACCCATATCAATTAGGGTTATGCTTTCCCAATAAGATGATATTATAAGAGAGTATGCCATCAACTATATCAACCAAGGCCTCACAGATTATGAGAAACATTTCACAAAAGTTGATCATGATTGGCTCATTATATATTTTTTCGCTTTTTTTTTTGAAATTATATGCTTTATTAGACCACTTATGTTATCATCCATTATGATCCCCTTAATCAGTTCTTCTTCAAAGCCTTTTTTCATAAAGATAGAATTGGCAAGTAGATGGTCCTTCTCATGTAATGTGATCTCTAAATTATTACTCATAAATCTATAAAAGGACAAATCATTGTTGATCAACTTGATGTAGCTCCCATGCCCACTTTTGACCATGTTCAAGATAGTCTTCTTGATGATAATATTATCTATACTGAAGGTCTGAACCAATTTATATCTCTTAAATATTACTTTCATAACTTTATTGATGAATCTTGAATTAATTAATCTTGATAAATCCACTATTCTCCCTGATAATACTAAAAAAAAGCAGTTATCAAATAAATTCCTAAAATTAATGTCAATTTACATGAGGATACTTGGAATGTTAATTTTGATGGGGATAAATGCCTTCATTGAGCTAGGGCAAGTTGTATTCTTACAATCCCTCTTGGAAAAAACATCCCTTTAGATTTTCACTTAATAATTGATGTTACTAACAACATGACTAAATAAAAAACCTTAATCCTAGGCATGAGAGTCACTCTTGATTTATATATCCAATACTTGCATGATTTAGGTGATTCTTAGATTATTTTATACCATGTGAATGGTGATTACTAATGCAAAATTGAGAATCTCATTTCTTATCATCAGCTTACAACTACTCTCACCAAATGTTTCATTTATTTCACCATCAAGCCTATCCCTCAAGATACAAATTATATTTTAGATTCCCTTGCTTATTCAACATCTCTTTTTCATCCACACCAAATTATTACCTATTGGGCCCATTTTTGCATAATTATAGACCCATGCCAACATAGTACACACTTCAATGCAATGCAATCATTCAAGATGACTACTATTTTGATATCTTTTACACTAACTAGATGAATTGATGCACTCTTTGTGCCATTTGGTAGGTATAAATAAAACTCTGTGATGTTTTGGGAATCTTCAAATAATGGAATCATGTGGGAAATCATAACATGAAGGTCAAAAATTAATGGAGTTGGTGGAATGATTGAAAAAATATCTAGCTCAACAATTAGCATGTGTAGCTCCATCATAGCAAAAGGTACTCCTATACGCTATAAAAGTAAGCTCAAACTAGTATGCAATGATGAAACTTGGAGATAGTGAAGCCCTACAATTTTTTTTCTAAATATAGCAAGGAGACTACCATTAAACCTTAAGACTAGCATGAAGGTCCTTAAGGATCCATATTGTATTGACCAAGATCTCTTGTGATCCTCCTGGCCTTTAGTACTTTAGATAATATTTTAATCTAATTTCACCATATTAACTATACTTTTTATTTGGAACTTTAAGTATATGAAGATTGGTTGAAGCAATACATGATGTTCTTGGGTTAATATCTTAGCTTTATGATCAAATTTTTTAATGAATATTATGATTTTAGTGATATAAATTTAATTTGAATGATTTTTTTTGAAATTTTCGATTAATTAAATTCATGGAATCTCTATGCTAAATAATTATGTTGACCTAAACTTTAAAATATCCTAAGTGTAGGAAAGGGCATGCACCCAAGCTTTGACACCTACGCTAAAAGCACTAACCTATACATAAAACCTTGATCTAAGATATCCCATTGAACCCTCCAAGATCCTAAAGGATTCTAATCATGATTAAACATAGGCTTATACCCATAAGACTATAAAATAACCTGATATAGACTCACACCCATATGACCAAAAGTAGATACCTAAATAGACTTTATACCTATAAACCCTCAGCCTAGCATAGAAATGGCTTGTAATAATGAACTGTTAAATTTTATTATTACAAATGACTAAGTCCCTAAAAAATTGAGTTTCACCATGGCACGATTAGCCTAATGTAGACCCAAATTATTTCTCTACTTCACTTCACGTGAGTGTATAAGGCTTTCACCTTATGTGAATTGATGTCGATGTAGTAGACTAACAAATGTTGAGTGCCACAAGTTCATTTTATGATTTTACCTAGTTGTAACTAGTATATAACTAACTTAGATAACTAGATAAGTGCTTGGAAATGTAAATTAATCTAGACAATTGACCCTTTTCTACAACATTTTGGTTTTATTGCTAAGACCCATGTTTAATTTTGTTTCTACAATGGTATAAAATAAAAATGCTATGACTATTCCTCTAGAAAATTGAGTGATAGGTGTAATAGGTGGAAGATAGCTTTATTTTGAAGCATACATATTGTAAAGGGCATAAGCTGAGTAAATGGGTCTAGAACAAATTCTATGATGTTCTATATAAGGTCTTATTTTAAAAATTAATTGAGCATGTGTACCAATGTTTGGCTACTTATATGACACATAGAATAAAAAGTTATGTATATTGCCTTGAGTGGATGAAGAAGTTCTTAGAAAATATTGATAACCTTTATGCCACTTTGACTATAGTTATAGATAAATGGTGGTAAGGCATTATGAATAGTTACGTGATTGAGTTCAGAGTATTGGTGTACTCCTACCTTGAAGAAATAGAGTATCAATTATTTCATAAGCATAGAGGCACATTTATGAAATAGTTCATCACATAGCTTAAGAAAATAATGGTGAATTATGGATTTGATATTTTGAGAATGGAAGGCTAAAGTCCTTTCATGTATGAGTAGTGCAAAGGGAAAGAAGGGGAAGTGTAGGTGAAGCATAATGGAAGGGGATGAGCAAATGGATAGCTATGAGATACAGGGATATAATTACAAAAAAAGGAGTCATAGGATGATAGAAGATTTGGAATGTAGAAGTGTTGAGAGAACTCATAGTGAGTGGGAATGGCATGGGGAAAATATATTGAATTACAACACCAAAAAGAGAGAAATATTGAATCCATAGACCAAGATCATTGATTCACAAGTGTAGAATGCTTTGGGTTCCTATAAAATTTGATCATTAAAGATGTGATGGAAGTTCCTACCCATTTTATACTTGTGGCACAAGCTCATGTGCTAGATCTCCCTCAAGAAGAAAGAAAAGTGATGATTGACCATGTTATTACCTTTGATTAGTTTATGGACTTAGATTATAACTTTGTGATTGAACAAGTTTTTTCCTTACAAGGAGCTAAGTGAGGATATCTCAAGACATTTGGGTTATAAATAAACAACATAAAATGTAAGCCAAGTATTATAACTCAATAAATATTATCTTTATTAAGTAGGCAATAGCCCACAAGAAGTGGCCCAGTACAACAAGTTAGTAGTACAATGCCTTCATCATCTCTAGCATCAGGAGACACCATAAGGATAATGCCTAATGCAATGGATGGAAGCTTAGGAGGGATAACACCAAGTCAAGTATTGTGGGGGTAAGCACTTCAAATGCCAGTGCCCCCCCTAAAAAATATATTATGAGATGGTAATACACTTACTAGAATATTGTGTCATGGAAAATGCTATAAAACATGTCTAAAAATATGAGCTTCAATGGTGTGCTTGGGGTATAACCTAATCAAAGTTTAAGGAAATGTAGTTTTTGATAAATTTGATTGATCTTGCTCATACCTAGTATAGGAAATTTAATCCTAACTAGGCTATGATTGATTATGACATTTTGAAGGAAGCATTCTTAAAGGAATTCAATATTCTTAAGTTTGAACAATAAAGCATCATCATGCTTAAGGAAATTATCTAAGGGATATCAAAGAACATGCACCTATATGATTATAGGTTTAAAACTCTCCTTTCAAATCTTCCCTATAAAATCCACCCCTCCTAACATGCACAATGGTTTGTTAGAGGCTTGTTAGTACCATTTAAAAGAACACTATCTATTAAGACATTCATGGACCCTCATGAAGCACTAAAGACTACACTCCAAGCTAAGGTAGTTAGGAGTGACAACATAGGAATCATCCATTTCATGGAGTCATGCATCCATGGCCTCCTAACTATAGAAACTAACTACTAGTTCATCACAAGATCCTTGAAGTGGATTGTGATACATTGACTGTGAGACAAAAGGCCATAATAGAAATAATTTCCCTTAAAGCAATGTCTTTACATTGATTCTAAATTATGAAGTTTGACATGAGGGACATGATGTTCATAATTATGTATTATTCTAATGCACCAATCAAGTTAACATAACCCTCTATTTTAGGTTATGTGACACCTAAACTCATGCCATAGTTGACTATTGAGTAATTGATGAGATACAAAAAAATATGGAAAGAGGTATACAATAGGCAATTATAGAAGCCAAAGGGTAGGCAAACTAAATAAAAGAGGGATATTTATAATAAAATGATAGCTATGGGATGCAAAAAGGTACTATAGGGCAAGGTCGAGGATTTGGTGGAGGAAGATTCCCACCATGATCATGTTACAAGTGTGATTTGGTTGAGCACTATCAAGATGACTTCCTGACACATCTAACATGTGAGTATTGTCAAGGACCACATCTAGTCAAGTAATGCCTTGAATTGTACAAATAATTAACCTAAGGTTGGCTTGACACTGATAAAATTATAAGAATGATTTGCTGCAAGCCAAAATTAGATAAATTAATTCCAAAGGTATAAATGACTTGCATAGAGCTAGTTAAAGTGTAGGTAGCTACTCATAGTGGATTTACCACTTAGCTATTAATTATGCCAATACCAAAATTTCACCTAAAATATGGGGAGATGAGTCATACTGAGTGCATCACATAGTTAGAATCTAAAAATACACTTTACCTTAACCCTACATGCTAGAAGGATATCTTGTAACAGGTCATGAACATTATTCAAAACTTGCAAGGATAAATCCAACTAGCATGATATCTAGAGGCATACATTTTTGCCTCTCACAAGAAGCAAGATAACTAGGAAGCTAAGGTATAAAAGCTAATGGAGATTGTATGCTTCTTATAGATATTATGGATGTTACCCCTATTAAATAATTTTCTTTTAGAATATGCCCAGTAGAATCTAATTGAAATTTTTGTATGCTACATAGTTGAAATTACTATGTCATGAATGGAAAGGGCATGAGAGGGTATACACATAACATAGAGTATGATTGAGAGATCCTAGTGAATGCCACCATTTATGGATGGTCTATATGTGAGGTCCTCATGGTCATAAGAACCAAGGCCAATATCTTGGAAAGGAATGCATGGGATAATATGGGTGGGCCATCCTTGATTCCTTCCCCTCATATGCTTTTTATATCAAAAAAATCTAGGATGTAACCAATCAAAACTCTAATAGGCACTATTTTAGATATTATGGGTTTAGAGTTCCATGATGGATTCGAAGTGATCAAGTTGGTTGAACAAGATAATTATCTAGTATGTTTGGGTAGGTTATGGTACTACATAAATATTACTAACATGCACTTCAAGAAGCACTATATGAACTTTGAAAATAGAAAAGAGAGGGTCATAATCCCCCTCTCAAGTGACCAAAGACCCCCTTATGTAGAAATTATTGATCTTGAAGATGATATCAACCATATATATAACATCATGACATAAGGCACCAAAACTGTCAACCCTAATAACCAAAGAGTGTTTTCTTGGGATGATGGATAGTTAGCCTTAGACACTATAAATGTAGGTTATAATTGATGGGTGGAAGAAGCTTAAAAAAATAGTGGTTGGAGGTGCCACATAGTGAGCACTAAGGATTCAAAACCTATGAGGACTAGTTTGGTTTAGATTGATTGTAATTCATAAAGAGGAGTATCTTGTAATAAGAATGGAAACAAGGTGTTTCACCTAAGCAAAGGTAGACTTGTGGTGGTCTTGAAATATAAGGGGATCAATATTGTATAAGATTATGTCCATGAAATATAGTCATGCATCCCAAAGGATAAAGATAGAATGGGCACATTGGTGTATACTTTAAGGAGCACTATTGCCTATTGGTGGGTAGTGCAAAATTCTAGATTGCCAACTTGACAAGATGTAAAATCAATGATATGCACTAGATTCAAGAAAAGTAATGACCATCTAGACATATCTACATACTATGGTGACTCTGACCCTATAGTGCATGTGCACTTATGTGAATAAACGTAGATTGAGTACAGTGCAAATGCTCTAAGGAACCTATGGGTACATGACTTCTATGGAACCTTGAAGATGTGGGCATGGGCTTGGTATGTGGTCAATAAAATGTGTCATAATATAAGTAGTTTGGATGTCTTGAAGGATAATTTTATGCACACCTTCTCTTTTTCTTCACATAACCTAGAATGATTAAGCCATTGCAAATCATTTAAAGGGTAGTGTTTAACAACACTACAATCTTAGAGGAGCACCTACAATATATATTTGGGAAAAAATTATTAGTACTCCTAAATCTATTTGAGGATAAATATCTTAATAATGACTTGAGTGATGAAGATATAGATGTTTGGAAAGTACAAAATTAGATGTCCTTGATAGGAAAGAGGAAGATCATGCACAAAGTAGATGATAGTGCCCCTAAAAATGAAGACCCTACTCATCTCCACATTAAAATAACCAAGGGGATTAGGAAAGTTAAAAACACACATAAAGAGAAAAATAAACCTACCATGTGCTACTGAAGAACACCCAGGTTAATATCAACACAAAAGGAGAACCAAATATGGATACTATGGGTGCATATTTGTCTAACATAGAGTTTGCATAAATTATTGAGATCTTGAAGGAGTTTCAAGATTTATTTCCATGTAATTACTAGGACATGAAGGGAACCCACCCATACCTTAGGAAAATGAGCATAAAACTAGTGGATGGTGCATGACCTATCAAGAATCACCCTACAAAATGATCCCTAATCTCTATGCCAAGGTCAAAATAGATATTGATGGTATGTTGGTTGTAAGAGTAATCTACCTAGTGTAAGAGTCAGAATGGGTGATCCCATTAGTGATTGAAATTAAAAAGAATGTTCATATCTATATTTTCATAGATTATTTATTGTTAAATATCACCTTTGTCACTGACCCCTTCCCAACTCCATTCACTAACAAAGTCTTAGATGGATTCACAGGCTACAAAATCTATAATTTCACTGATGGTTTCTTTCAATAATTTCAAGTCCAAATTACAAAGGAGGATAGGCCTAAGACAAACTTTATGATAGAATGGGATTGTTTCACATATAAAATGATACACTTTGGGCTTAAGAATATACCAATTATATTCTTTAGAATGGTCATCACCATATTCAAGTATTTTATCCATAAGTTCTTCTAGGTGTACCTTGATGATTGGAATATGTATGGGATCTTGAGAGACCATTATAATAAATTAAACCTCATGTTTGAAAAGTTTTGATAGATAAAAATATCCTTGAACCTTAAGAAGTGCATCTTCATGACACCTTTTGGTATATCATCTATAAAGACAATCTGATTATTGACCCCACAAAGATTACCATTATCATTTAGATCTAGACTCATTCCACATAGAGAGATGTCCATGCCTTTTTTTTCATTGTGTCCATTATCAAAAATTTATAAGGAGATATTCAAGGATGATAACATCTCTAGAGGATATATTGAATAGGGATAGCCCATTAAATTGGGGCAAAACACAAGAGGATGCCTTTGAAACTCTAAAGCTCAAGTTAGCTAGTGTACCTATTCTTTAATTTATTGACTGGATGATTCTATTTCACATATATGTTCATGTATATGGATCTATAATTGGTATTATTATGGAACAACCTATTGAAGGTAAGATGGATCATCCTATCTCTTTTGAAAGTTGAAAATAGACCCTAGTAGAGTAAAAATACATAACTATGAAGTGTGAGGCATTGGCAATGGTCTACACCCTCTATGAATTCAAGCAATACTTGTTGGCAACCCATTAATATTTTTCAATGATCATGAGGCACTTAATTTTCTTGTGAATAAGGCCATTTTACATGGATTGATTTATATATGGATAGTTATATTTCAAGAATTATAATTGTTAGTTGTGGTGGAACTTGGGAAGTAGAACTCAGGATTAGACCATTTATCCCACATCAACTTTGGAAATGTAGTAGCACCCATTAAAGATGACATTTTAGATGTGTAAAACTATAGGTTATAGTGCATCCTCAAAGACTTGGCATAAATAGCCACAAAAAAGGACTGGGTTTGTGCCCCAAACAATGACAACTAAAGAAAAGAATCAACTCATCATTTGTGCCACCCCTTTTAGATCATTAGTGGGGAGATGTATAAATTAAGTTGAGATGAAGTCATGTGCCAATATGTTTTAGAACATGAAAGATACTCCATTATACATGAGGCACATGAAGGGATCTTAGGAGGCCATTTCACTAGAGATGCAATGATATAAAATGTGTTGTAATTAGGCTTGTGATGGCCAAGCCTATTACATGATTTAAAATATTATGCTAAGTCACATGACATATGCTAGTACACAAGGAAGCCCAACCACTGAGATGAGATTCCTCTCATCCCCATTATTTCCCAAGTAGCATTCAAAAAATGGGCCATTGGTTTTGTTGGGCTAATTAATCATGTATCAAGGTGCACATGGGCAAGGTATATCTAGTGACAACTGACTATTTATCCAAATTGGCTAAGGTAACACCTACTAAAAATTGCATTGCTACCACTACCACATGAGTCATATGGGAGAATATCATAATTTACTATGGATGCCCACTCAATTTAACTAGTGACATAGGAACACACTTCCTCAATGAAAATATGAAAATATTACTAGCTAAGTACATGGTGGTGCATCATAGGACCACCCCATATCATCCCCAAGTAAATGGCACAATCGAAGAATTCAAAAAAATATTAAGAATGTGCCACACAAAAATATGTGACATTATTCATAATGATTGGGATGATTGAGTGTTAACAGTATTATGGGTATAACACACCACCTACAAGTTCTTAAACAAAGTTGTACCATTCTAACTAGTATTTGTTGTTGAGGTAATTCTATCAATGGAGTTCTTAGTACCATCATTATGCATTGCATGAATTGGTCACCTAGATGACCAAGCTTCATTGACTAAAAGGTTACAGGACATAAAATAGTTAGATGAGGTACATGCCCATGCAAGACAAGAACATTAAGTGAAAATTACTAACTAAAGGATAATTGGTATTAATATATGAGTTAAAGCACCTAAGGCACCTGAGTAAGTTATAGATAAGGTGGATGGTCCCATATGTCATCCACCACATATCAGAGATAGACACATGTAAGTTGCATATGTTGGATAGTAAAATTATCCTTAGGCATTTCAATGGTAACTGATTGAATCCATATCAAAAATAAGATGTATATTGTGCCATCAAATATTGACTTACTAGTCATAAGTTAGCTATATTGTACTGACTTGAATGATGTTTGGTACAAGCCAAACATTACCTTGTATTTTTTGAATATTATTCTTGTAGAGTGAATAAGCATCAATTTCAAGCCCATAATATAAATATTCTAGTGCTTCTACACATAACTCTAGTCAGGTGAGTCAAGCACAAATGTTTTCCAATGTGTTTGAGGTGAGACACCTAAGTTTATGGTTACATGAAATCCACCAAACTTTTAACATATAAGTACCAAGGGAGAAAGAGAGGTGTATAGGATAAAAGTATGCAAGAATTTGAGTGAAGACACACAACATGATCATATACAAAAGATCAAAGGAGAGTGAAGCATTAGAGGACTAACGTAAGAGATTTATATGGGGTAAGATAGGCCAAGGAAAAGAGATGAACATACACAAAAATTGGCTAATATAAGAAAAGTGCACTTGAAATGAAAGTGCATTAGGAAAATAAGATGGAATTATGGAGGCCAAATTACCATAAGGAAAGCAAAGGTCATTCCAAGTGAATAAATCATAGGAGAAATATCATCAAGACACATTGACATCCACCCAAAGTGAGATGAGAAGTGACTATTTGAACTACACTTCACTTTACCCAGAAACCATTAGAGGATTTATTATGGTGATGGTGGAAGCATAAAGATCTACATAAAATTCCTAGGTGGTAACGGTTTTTTGTGTATTTTTCAAGGATTTGCAATTTCCAAGAACTCTAGATGCCACCATGCCATTAATCACCTAAAATAAAGAAGGTAGCTAGATTAAATGTTTAAAACAACAAAGGGATAACTGGTTTAGGTTATAAACCTTGAGATAATTTGTACCCAAAATGTAGACTAATGAAGTAGAGTCAAAGCAAATAACTACTACCAATGTGAACCAGATGCCAAAAGTGGATGATTAGATAGAGAGAGGAATTATGTTCCCTTTGAGATTGGTATAGAAAAGTATGGGTCATGCATTGTGAAAAAACTAGGTAGAATAAAACTAGTGTAACATTAAGGCCACTATTAATGGTAATTTAAGCTTGAGAGATGAAGGCACAGTCATAGACCTCATGACTATGAGAAGTGTAAACAAAAATTGAAGGCTTTAGTAAGCTAACAAAACCATGTTTCAATACCATCAAGTTTAGAATAGGGAAAAGTGCATGATTTCCAACCCACCATAGGCATAAAAGGATGACAAATGCTAAGAGGGCATGGATGATAGATGAACCAAATGTAGAAAGAAAGAAATCACAACTAGTATAGGTAGTTAGTATTATCAGGTTTTATCCTGAGGTGCTTGCAAAAATATCCTACTAAGAGATGTAGTTCCCTAAGGAGGTCTTGGTAGAGGAGAGTTGGGAATCCTTAATACATAACTTCTATCTCAAATAATACAACCACCACACCTTAATCAATGTATAATATCTATCACAAGAGTGGATAGTGGACACGATGGATAACAAATAATTAGGCATGGCATTGCTCGATGCCTCCATTCAAGACAAGCTTGCAGCCATCAATACAACTCCAATATATGAGTTTCTATGTTTCTAGAAGTTGAAGGAACTTGTATAGTTCCTCCTCTAGTGTGTCCATGGTTATTTCATTTATTTTTTAGGGAGTCACATGTAGATATTATCACACCTAATAGGCAAAATTATCAAGCTTCTAGACTCTAACACATACATCTACTAGATGATGGTGGATGATGTTGAAGTTAAAAGGGTTCATAAAATATTGGGGTACTACAAAGGAGGTTTCAAATTCCCAATCAAAGACATCAAGGATCCCTAAATGAGGGTAGTTACATGTCTCATGAGTTTAAAGATTTACCCTAGTGGTTGATGGGAAAACATCACCAAGGCCTAACTGTGCATCACCTATCACATGGCACATAGGTTAAATTCAATATAGAAAAAATTATAGTAGAGGAGATGGTGAATAAAGCACTTAAGTGTCATATAATTAAAGATACTTTCTAATGGGGGTCTATATTAATTCTAATTTTTATGGAGGAGATCGACATGTTTGATGGTGATGAAGACAATCTTTGGGTCTTCTTAGCATACGAGGACTCCTTGGCATAAAAATATCAAAACTTCACTTACTCCCCCACTTTCTCCTAGAATTACAAGACTAGAGTAATGGGGTGGTACACCTAGTGTATTGAAACATTCAGGGAGGAATAACACATCCCAAAGGAACTCCCCCAAAATATGTTTGAAATGGAAACCTTCATCATTATGAAACACTTCTTTATTGTGCACTTATCACTCATATACAATAATTGATCTAGCTATTTGAAGATCCCCTATGCATTTTTAGTGAAATAATTCAAGTATGAACTTATAAGAATCCCTAATGTGTATCAGCTAGACATCCCAATGAAAACTATGGATTAGAATGAAGTAAGTTGTGGCACTAATACATGTACTTAGGAGGGAAATCGATCGAGGATGAGGAATATGTCTCAAATGGCACTGACATCCATCCCCTCTAAAAAGAATTTATTTTTGAGCACATCCATATGATTTACTATGAGATGAATCCAAGGAATAAGGGTATGAGAACTGATAAAGATGATGACCTTACCCTCCAAATTGGTGATGGAGGGAAAATTTGGTACCAAGGAGGAAGAATATATGGACCAAGGGGACAAGTCCAAGGAATAACCCCTAATAGATTAATAATCAACTTTAGAGTGAATCACCAAAGAGAGTTCCAGAGTTGAGGAAGAGGAACAAGAATATATGGAGTTGGATGTCACTAAAGAAGAGGGCACTAAGCCAAGCCTAAGAGAAATGTTATAAAAGGGGTGGACTAATGAAGCCTATTATATTTTTAAATGCATTACACCAAGAGCTTTCATAATAAGGATGTGAAAACAATTAAAATTTTCCTTTGATAGTTATATGGATAAGCCTCATTTTTAGGTTCCATAAAAGGCTTTACTGGGTGTGAAAAAACTAGAATAAGGGTAGGATTTCCTTCTCATAAAGCCCCATGTAACGAACCTAGTTAGGTTAACTAATGCACTCATCTGAATAGATTTCAAATTAGTGTGGAAGAACATCATAAATGATATTAGGGATTTAAAGTAGAATAATATCATGATGGAAGTGGAAGAGGAAATAAAGACCATGACGTTCAAATTGTAACAACTAGCTAAGAGCATAAATTAAGTCAAGCCATCCCTCTTGGATGGCATTAACACTTTGAATTTATTATAGGTTGAAAAGGTGTGTAATCTATAGATAAAATTCTCCCAAGGTTGAAGGTAGAGCCAGTGACATAAGAGGAGGACCCATGCACCATAATAAAGTAAGAGATAGCTACAAATATCTAAGAGGTAGAGGACCTCTTCACAAAACTAGATGAAGTCACAAAGGTAACTGATGCCATCTTCATGAACTTCTCCAACCAAGAATTGATCATTGATGCATAGCTCAAGCAATAAAATAACGAGAGGGAAGATATTATATCAAAGGCATATACTACTAGTATGATCGGGCACACATAGATCATGGCAAAGGTCAATACCCTAAGTACCTAGATTAAGAACCAAGAGAAAAACCTATAATAACTCTTTTGTGCTTTGTAAATAAAGGTCAATGAACAAGGAGAAATCTTAGATAGAGGAATGATAATGGAAAAGGAAAATATAAAGGATTTTAGAAAAGAGTTATAAAAAACAAATGTGCTCTCTCTTATCACAATATCAATAAATATTGATTAGGTCGTTGAAGAAATCAAGTTTACCATCAAGGGATTTGAGGACTTCAGTGCTAAATTATAGAATGCATTAGAGTTCTACATGCCTAAGATTTTGAAAGACTAGTCTGAAGATGGACTAATAATTTTTTCTAGGGTAATGTTGGGCCTCCTTTTACCTAAATTTGGACCTAAACTAACTTAGCATATACTTCAATATGAGGCAATCATTTAGGATAATTACTATTTTGGTATCTTTTATGCTAGCTAGATGAATCGATGCACTCATTATGCCAATTGGTAAGAGGAAAACACATTTTATGATCTTTTTGATATATTCAAAGAATGGAATCACATGGAGATCATAACATGAAGGGTGAAAAGTAATGGATCCTATGGAATTATTGAGATAAGCTTCATCTTGACAACTAGCATGCGTATCTCCACCTTGATAGAAGGTACTCCTATATGCTATAAAATCAAGCTCAAACTAGTATAAAATAATGAAACTTGGAGATACAAAAGCTCAAAAAAATTGGTTCTATAAATTGCAAGGAGACCATCATTAAACCTTAAGAGTAGCATGCATTTCCTTAAGGCTCCACATTGTAGTTCCCAAGCTTGCCTATAAGCCTTTAGGACTTTAATAGTTTAGATAAGCTTTTACTCTATTTTTACCATATGAACTATACTCAATATTTAAAATTTTAATTATATGAAGATTGGTTGAAGTAATAAATTATGTTTTTGGGTTAATATATTAGCTTTGTGATTGAAATTCACAATGAATTCTATGATTTTAGTGATATAAATTTAATTTGAATGATGTTTTTTGTAATATTTGATTCATGTCATCTCTATGTTGAATAATGACATTGACCTAAATTAAAAAATAGACTAAGTGTAGGAATGTCCATGCACCTAAGCCTTGACACCCGCATTGAAAGTGATAACCCAACATGAATGCTTAATGGAAGATATTCTATTGAACCCTCCAAGTGCGTGAAGGATGATAAGCATGATTAAACATAAACTTACACTCATAAGACTATAGAGCAACTTGATATAGACTCATGCCCATAAAATAAAATTATATATCTAAATATACTTTGCACCTATAAACTCTCAACCTATCCTACAAATGGCTTGCATTAATGAACTTATAAATTCTATTATTAAAAATGACCAAGTCCCTTGAAGATTGAGTTGTACCATGGCATGACTAGCCAAATACAGGCTTGGTTATTTCTCTACTATGGTTTGGGTGAGTTCATAAGGCTTTTTCCTTATGTGAATTGATGTTGGCATAGTAGAGTGACAAATATTGAGTGCCACAAGTTTATTCTATGATTGTGTTTGGTTTTAACTAGTCCATAACCAACTTGGACAACTAGATAAATACTTGATGAACTAAATGAGTTGAGAGAATTGACCCTTTTATATAACATTACTAATCCCACTTTTCTTATCCAAATAATAAAATATCCATCCTCTATTCAACCACATGATTCACTTATTTGTCACATTGAAGTTATCACCATTTGACAAAGCCTATTGTATAAAGACATCAGTCAATTTATGGAACATCAAACTTATCCTCCCAACCTCAACTCTCATAAAAAGATGCACATTCATAAACAATATTTTAAGTATTTATTTATATTTAACATCCTATATTATCAAAATGTTAAAGGTACCTTGCTCTACTATGTTATGAAGGATGAGGTTCCTCCTCTTTTTAAATAAGCGCATGGGGGAATTTATAATGGCCACTATAATGGACATGATATAGCCCATAAATGATTATGTATGGAATACTTTTGGCCCACTTTTGAAAAATATGCCATTGAATTCTCTAAAAAGTGTACTCTTTCCTAGCTCCATGATGATTTAAATCATTCACCTCTAGCTGAGGTTCAAACTATAGAATTTCCCTAGCCATTCTCTATGTGGGGATTATATATCATAAAAAAATTACCTCAATCCCAAGATGGGCATGTCTTTATCAATAATATACATAGAGTATTTCACTAAGTGGGTTGAGGTTATGTCCCTTGTTAATGTCACCGATACCACCATATCTAAATTTATCCTTAATCAAATCATTTACCACTTTGGTGTCCCTCATACTATCATTTCATAAAATGGTGGGTAATTCTAAAAATAAACACATAAAATAGCTTTGTACTAAATTTAAAATTAATAAAAAAAATTCACACCCTATCATCCATAATGTAATTGACAATATGAGGCCACCAACAAATGTCTCAATAAAATTATCCAAAAGACAATTCATGAAACTCGTATGGATTATCATCTTCATCTCTATCTTGCTCTTTCAGCCTACCACACTATCATATGTAATACCACTGGGACAACACCATTCTCTCTAGTCTATGGTTTTAAATCAGTCCTTCCATTGAAATTTGAGCTTACACTCTATGTATATCTCTTCATGATATAATACATGATGAAGAATTGTATGAATCTCATCTTCATGCTCTTGATCTCCTTGATGAACACTATATTTTTTTATTGGTAGCATATTTTCTAATACAAGTCCTATATTTCCAAACTACATAATAAACATGTTAAATTTTACACATTTAATTTTAGTGATATGGTCCTTAAATTATAATACACTCATGACAAAGAAGGTAAATATGCCCAAAAATGGTGCAGCCCTTATTTAGTCAAAGACATTATTGGTCTAAGTACCTATCACTTTCAAACCAAATAAGGCCATATTTTTAAATAACCCACCAATGCACAATTCCTTAAACATTACTTTTCCTAATCCTTCCCTTCTTTTCATGCTATCTATCTAACACTTTTTGTAGGATACTTACACGGGTCTCACCCTCTATATAAGTTATTTATTTTTACAAACCTTAGTCCTTATTTTTGGTCTTTTGGTTTCCATTTTTCTCATGATTTTCATTGCAAAACCATGAATAGTTCCCAATTTTCTTCATGATTTACTTTTATCATCTTTGTTTTTCATACTTTTTACACATTTTTTGGCACCCCTTGGGTTTCTCACTTGTGAGTTACAATGTAAGACCATGGATAAAACCTAGCCTTTCTCACAAGTGTTAGAGGTACAATCAATAAGAGGAGGGGAGTGAATCATTGATGCAACTACTCAAATTTAATTACACTTATATAAATAATTTACCATTCATTCATGAAGCATAGAAACCATTGAAGAGAAATCATGAAGAGGAAACAATATATGTAACACAAGATCTATGTGGGAAACCCTCATGGGGAGAAAACCCAATGAAACAAAATTTGGAATATTATCCTATAAATTTATTTCTTCAATTTAAACCAACATCAATTTATCAAGTAGCATCCACCCCTCAATTTAGTCAAGCACCTATTAGACCTTTAGCTAGCACCAACTAGTAAAGAAGGTATAACCCCCTAGATGATCAAGCACCAACTCAATCACATCCAAACTAATGTCCACTTCTAATATAATTTATAACACTATTTATTATGGACTTATCTTTCCCTAACACTTACAAACCTTCCTCTCTACCTCATACAAGCCACTTAAGATCATTTGCTCAACTAGGTCACCCTCTTTTCACTAAAACTACCCTCATACACATAGTCAAACCTATAAAAAACACATTAAAAATCTTATCACATCTTCAACATGATTTTTTAATATATATTTCATGGCTTCTTACCCTTATGTAAACTCTTGTTCCATTCACTTCAATATGCCATAGTCTCACACACTCAAACAATCTTAATTAGCCCTCTCTTATACTTGACACTTACTCAAGCAACAACCTATGTCAGACAAAGCACATTACATACTTAAAACAAAATAAAAATATCAATTATGACATGTTAAATATCCCAACCAACCATTCTTTAGGTTGGACATGCTTCAAATGGCACTAACCTCCTCACTAGGCCTAATACATTAGCCCTCATTAGCCATATGTTACATGTGAACTCTTTTACAATACAATAACCCTCACTAAACAAGATAAAAATTTTATATACTTACTCACAAGGTCCTTCATGACATATAAATTCTAAATAAGTCATAAAACGCTCCATGTCACTATCTTACCTTATGAAAACTCTACTAACCCTCACCCTTCCAATAGGTCCCATGGAGACCTATTCATTCCTCTAACACTTAAGTAAGCAAAAATTAACACAAGACCACTTACAAGAGCATGGGTCCATGAAACATGGCCCATAATACATCCTAAAAATATCAAAATCATATCAAGACACATCTCATAACTCAAACCTATCAATTCAATGCATTAACCATGACCACCATGATGGATGAAGGAAAAGACAACTTGTTAACATTTAGACATACACTAAATGGATTGTTCAAAACTCCAAAACACATAAAAATTATCCTTAGTTTTAAAAACTCTCCAATATATAAATCATCATGAAACATCTTAAAACCATACATAAAAAACACAAACATCCTTCTCAAGTCACTTACATAAGCAAGTCAAACCCTCAATCAACTTTGAAGCTCCATTAATGCATTTGTAAAACTAGTCAAGGCTTGAAACCATATTTTATAGATAGATCCTATATTATTTTTCAAATTTAATTTCTACACCATCATCAAATTCTTCCATTTACTCAATATATAGATCAAATAATCATAACTAGTTTTCTTTGTAAAATTCAAAAATTTGAATGTCAACGATCATATTTTAATGTAAAAAATGGCTATGGAAATAATGAAATCAACCTGGTAAGCTCTATTTTACCTTTAATAACTTTTTATATAACATATAATGGACCTAAAAATTAAAACATATTTCTCCTCTCATAGGGTATTCCATCCTTATATAAAACTGCTCCTAAGACCTTCACATGTGTGAATTATGACATGACCAACCTACTCTCTCAGTCTGATTTGACAAGTATACTAAAATGACCTAGGTAAGTACAAAATAATTCCAAATTCTTTATATCACCTCCAATTTATTCTCAAACCTTCTAACATGAAGCCTTTCCATCATATATTAAACATATCAAACATGCATATACTCAACATTCACATGCATCAAACCTTGTTTATGCCATCTTGATCAAACATGTCACATACCTTGCACAAAAACATATTCATCACAAGGATATTCTTAGTGAAACATTTTTATACCTTTGAATCAAGTCAAATACACCCTTGGCTGTTATGCATACTGATGAAATCTCATAAAAAAATGGGTAATTATGGCTCAAAAGCCAATAATGAAGATATCTCACACAAGATACCATGGCACACTTTGTCATAGAAACACTATCACACTTGAAACCTCATGAACACTCTTAGACATAATTGGTACATCAATGACAATACTCCAACAAAAATTACCATCTTTTTATTCTCCATTTATTCTTTTAATACTTTTTTTCACCCTCACAGGTTTCTCTATTATGACTTGTAGTGTAAGATCATGGATATGACCTAGCCTTCCTCATAAAAACACCATCTTGTCATTCCTTTTATATAATTTGTTTTACAATGGTTATGAGTTTTGGATACTTGATCTCATATTTAGATTTTGTTTCTTTTTGATAGATTAAATTTGCACAATAATTTATGTTATCAATTTTTCCTACAATTCCCTCATTCTTATGATAAGTAATCACAATTTACTATCATTGTAGCCTTTTTTCACCCTTTGTCACCTTTTTTGTGATTTGAAGTAATTTAATTTTTTTCATGTTTCATTCCTATTTATTTCCTTTCCTTTCACTTCACATTAGATAAAATAAGGTCAAAGTAAAGATAAAACTCTTATTTCACCTAAATTTATGAGACTCTTAAACACCATGCTCCCTAAGTTTTCTCTCTTGGAAACCAAGTTCCAAGTACTCAAATGAAATTCATATTTAGCACCTATGTTTGTTTTTCCAAATTTTTAAGGAGGAATAGAAAAAAATCCATAAATAAAGTTAAAATCCAAATCATTTGAAATAAAAGGCAATGATATACAAAAAGCAACATACAAATTTCATAAGATAAAATCACACCAAAAGACATGATTACAAGCACATATCCTATCTTCACTTGAAGCTCAAAATCCATAATTGTGTTTACACTAGTTTCGAGATCCATTAGGGTATGGTAGGATAGTAGATTATAGTAGGATAATTCAAAAAACTCTATAGTTCTACCTATTTTCTCACACAAGTACCTAATCTTTGTAGTAGATTTATGGCTCTGTAAGGGGTCCTGAAGAATGGGGAACATGTTATGGGAAGGTAGGTCCATTAAATTTTTTATGTATATATCTTTCATGGTATGTTCTACATAATTTATTAACCTAAGACTTGCGTGGCTAAAATAAGTTATTTAGATTCGTTAAGGTTCATAGTCCTCTTATTTTGACAAACCTAATTTGAGTGTCTTAAATTATATAAGGAGATCCTATACCTTGGATTTTCCTTCATACTCCCCTCCACCCATTTCATTTTCCCCCTTGATAGGAAAATTGTGATTCTAAATATGTTTTCCCTTCTTCTATACTTCTTTCTTCACATCTTAGAAACATTCTAGCATTACTTTGTTTTAGTTTTATCTATCCTTAGAACAAAACATGTTTGCGAAACTATGGATTACTTTATTTACACCATGGATTTACATTTCTAGATTTTCCTTGATTTATTTTGCCATTTTTCACTATTGTACTACCTTTTTTGCATACACTTGACTTGGTTTCTACTTTCATGTATTTTTTCCATGATTGTGTGAGGTTGTCTTGTTACTTCACACTCATCAATGTTTTTTTCCCTTTTATGCTCCTTTTTCCATTGATGATTGAGTAAGGATTTTTTTTTCTCACTCATCAATGTTATTTTAGAATTTTTCCTTGCTCATGTTTTTTTAAGTAAGGATTGTTACTACTTTTACATTAATATTTGATTACCATACATTTTGTCATGCATCTTTGGTTTGACTTGGTGAGTTTCCTTTCTTACTTAAGGTTTACTTGTTTGAGTTTTTTAGTTTTTATTAGCCTTGGCTTTTTAGTTACTTGATTTACTCTAAATTTGACCTTGTCATTTTTTTTAACATAACACATGTCACCCCAGCTTTCTAAATTACCAATTACATTATATACACATAACACTAATTATCTTGGCTTTCTTGCATTTAATTATTTTTTCTCTTTAGTTTTGTATTATCGAGTTTATCAAAAGTAGTCTTTGCACCCTCTATAATCAAAACCACAAACATAGTAGACAACCATCCAATGATAAAGGTAAGTCAATATATGTACACATTTTAATTTTTAGGTATTTCCATTTTAGTCATTTAATTTCAATTATTTTATGCTTTAAAATACTATAACTTATTTTTAGCTTCAGTATTATGTGTTACTATGTTATTTATCAAAGCACCATCCCTTTTTTACCTAATTGAAATGTGATGAGTTTCAAGTGAGGTATATGTATACACATAATATTTTAAAACTTTTATAAAATAACAATGTTTTCTATCTTTTAGGAACCTATTGATTCTCGATCTCTTTGAGTACACACCCTAAGGGGTGCACTAGGAAAGGGGTGGGTAGATCATTAGTACTATGTAGGATTTTTGTCCCTTATTACCAATTATTAACAATCGAACTAGATCTTAAAACCATTACCTTAAGCTCTATCTCCACTTTTGCACACTCTTCCAACCTTTTACCACCTTCAGTACCACTCTTCCTAACCTAAAACTTATTTTGATAGTTTACATGACTATGTTAGTTGTGTTGACCTTGTAATCTTATTGATAAAATGTATTTAGGGTCTAGGTCAGCTCTTGGTCAACCTAGTCCATGACCTAATGAGTTTTTGTCAATAATGATACTAGGTTGATCGGGTCAACCCTATCAGCCAAAACTTTTAGAAGGGTTTAGGGTTAAATTTTCCTATATAAACACATCCATTTTACCATTATTTAAAATTAAACAAGATTTATTATTCATATGCGCTTATTTATAATCTACTCTTCTACCATTCTACTTGAGGAGTCTTTGTTTAGGGTTTCTACTTGGAGAAAAATCTAGTCTTGTAGAGAAGTCTCAGATGCTTTGGCATTTCTTAGTGATCCTTATAAACCACAACTACCTCTTGTGAAGCACCTTTGGCCAAGGGAGAGATTGAGTCTTGATAGGTTCATCTTCAAGGTAAGTATATCTAACTTTGCTCCTCTCTTTAAAAGATAGAAGTACTATAAGTAATGGCTTTTGAATAATATTGCTTTTCCTCTCAATTCATTAGGGTTTTAACTATACATAGTTTAATTAGGATTATCTTATGTATGTTTACTTTTATGTTTACTAACCCCCATGTTATGCCACAAGCTTTAGTGAGCACTATGTTAGATTTATTTGCTTTACTTGTTATTAGTATAGTGAATATGAAAATATAGGACCTAGTTAGGGTTATTACATAGTTTTACTTGACTGGAGATTTTGGCACCCTTCTTAATGATATTATTATGATAAGAGATACCCTGATTAGGTCTAGTAGATCCATATTGGTCATGTTCCTAATTATCTAATGTATCCCAAATTAAAGTATAAGTGGGATCTATCTTCTTTGAGTTAGGATTGATTTTTAGATATGATGCATTTTTAATTGCATTAGGTCAACCATTTCATAACTTTATTTTCTACCTACTAAGTCAATTGGGTTAACCTTGTTATTTTAAAATTACAACTCTTTAACCCTTTATAATAAACACCTTCAACATTTATTACTCCAATCCCTTTCAACCTAATTCCCCATTATACCTTTAGTGTCCCTAACAACTTCTTAGTGTTCATTTTGGTATCTATATTTGGTGTAATTAAAAAATTTATATAAAACACTCAATTTAAAATAAAATACTCAAAAAATAATAATTTGAGTTACTTACCTATGTTGCACTTGTTATGGCTACTATGCATCCTCCCCATCTCAATTTTCATAATCTCACCATCTTGGATCTCTAGGATTTTGTTAGATTTCTTAGATGTCTATCTTTATCTTAAAATAGTCAAACAACAACAAATGAATTATTTTTCACCCTGTTTAAAGAGACTATTCCCAAATATTTACCCTTCAAATATTTATCATTGGATTTCTTATTTTAATCATATCTTTATTTTTACTAACTCATTTTAGAACCATAAAAGCTATATAATATTGATGTCTTATATAATATTTTCCACTATCATATGCCTATAATTAAAACATTTTGATTTTTCACTCTTTTTGAACTAATATCTATAGGTTCACCTAATGTTCCTCATATTAGATGCCTTCACATCTCTCACATCTCCTTATTTATATACAACACTAAAATAAGCAAAGGTATGTGTTTATCAATAATGTCCTTTCATTTATCTTATTTTCTCCTTCAATTTAATTAGCATTAGTGTTATGTGTCTTTATGTTCTATTCTTGAAGCACCATCCCTTGTTTCACTTACGTGACACATGATTAGCTTCAAGTGGGGCATATGTATACACATAATATTTTCAAACTTTTATCAATTATTAATGCCATCTATCTTGCAGGAACCCATCTAGTCTTAATATCTCTAAGTGTGTGGCTTATGGGGTGCATCGAGAAAGGGGTGGGTAGACCATTGGTGCTTCACAAGATTGTTATCCCTTTTTCCACTTGTTATAATAGATTTATCCTTTAAAAATCATTCCCCTAAGCTTGACCTTCTCTTTTTAATACTCCTCTAGTATTTCACCACCTTTAGTACCCTTTTTCCTAACCTAAAACATCTTTTAGTAGTTTATATGACTATGTTTATGGTGTCAACATATTCTTATTGGTAAAATTTACTTAGGGTATAGGTTGGCTCTTGGCTGACCTAGTCCATGAGCTAGTGAGTTTTTGTCAATAATGATACTAGGTTAACTGGGTCGACCTTATTGGATGAAATTTTAAGAAGGGTTTAGGGTTAAATCAACCTATATAAATACAATCATTTCAACATTATTTATAGAAGAGAGTAATAAGTAATATATATTATGGATCTACTTATCCACCATTCTACTTGAGGAGTAAGCTTAGGGTTTTATACTTTCTTTGAAGATACAGATCTTATCTTATGGATAAGTCTTTTGGATGCTTTGATAGGTTATGCAACCTAGAGATGATTTATCCTTTTCATCCTTACATACCACAACAACCTCTTGAAAATCACCTTGTCCAAGGGAGATATTTAGGTTTGGAAGGTTTGTCTTCAAAGGTAAGTATTCCTAACTTTGTTCTTCCCTTATAAGAGTAAATAGATATGCATTTGTACTTCTCTTTGATGCATTAGGATTCTATACACAATCATGTGAGTATATGTCTTTTATGTATGTTTAATTTTTTTATTTATTACCCATAATTTGTTCCAAAGATTTGGTGAGCACTAGATTAGATTTTTACTTTACTTATTATTAGTTTAGTGAATATGAAAACATATGACTTAGTTAGGGTTATTACTTAGTTTTGCTTGATTGGAGGCTTTAAAACCCTCCCTAGTTATCTTATTATGGTAACATATCCCCTAATTCAATCTAGTGGATCCATATTGGTCATGTTCCCAGTTATTTAATGTATCCCCAATCAAAAGTGTAAGTAATATCTATCTTCTCTGAGATAGGATTGATTTATGGATTTGATGTAATTTCTAATTGCATATAGTATTCATTTGAGATAAAAATGAGAGGATGAAATATTATGAAAAGAATAAATAACCTAATAATCAATAGGTGAAAGAGACACCTAAATTTTAAGTAACTCCCAAATTTATTCTCAATAGAGGTACCCCTTTACCAAATTTATCGAAGGATAAATCACTAGAAAAGCTTAGTAATTTAAATTCTCCTCATGTAACTCTTAATAAAGAACCAAAAAATTATTATTTAAACATAATATGTCAAATAAAAAAGACTAGGGTTTATATTTCTCAAACTAAATACCTTAAGCAGTTGGATAGATTGGTCAAGTTCATCAAAGGAGGAAATTCCAATACCCCCCTTGAGGAGCACATATCAAGATAATTAATTCTAACTTGTAGAATAATGTATCCATTACTAATCCAATAATAAAAGGTTTGAGTCTTTATATGTGTATCTTTTTATCAACAAATATAAATTGAACCACTACATAATTGATTCAAGAGATTCAAATAATGTCATGCTAACCAATGTTATGCATGCATTTGGATTTACCTGCACTAAAACATTTAGTTGTTTATTTAACATGGAATCAAATAAAGTTACATTAGTTAGATAGATAAAGGATGCACATGTTTCTATGGCTACTATTATCACCAAATATTTCACCCTAGAAGAGGGTGTTCAAGCCTTTCCCGTATTTGGACAACATGGGATTGTTTCTAGCTATTTGGGTGTACCTATATTAGAAATGAGACTCTAGATTTAAGGGCTAGCCCTGTAAATATATTTTTAAATAGTCTTATCTATACCAATTGATTAGTTATAGGGAAAAGAGTTAGATAATGCATGAATAAAACCTACTCTAAAGGAGGTGATGCACAAAATTATCAAGGATCCACTCTCAAGATTGAACTCCTTAGCACACTAATAAATTATGAATAAAACTAATGCAATGTCTAAAATGATTTCCAAGAGATAGTGTTTCACCTAGAGGTTGGTTTTATGGACTTAGGCTAGAGGGAGATGAGGGTAAGGCTTGATTATAAGAACTTATAATCAACTATCTTCACTACACCTAAGACATTAACCTTAAGACACTCTAGATGACCTATAAGAAAGTTTATTATCACTTAGATTAAACTTGGACCTACAAAGGGAATATGAAAACCAATTTTTCATATCATACAAATACACACACTAATCATAAACTAGTAAAAAACTATAAAAAATCTCTATTCATAACTCTAAGAGGTTTAAAATACAAATTCTGATAGAGCCTAGTCATACCATCCTGAAGGATATCCAATAATAGCCCAAATGCCATATTTATAAAATAAAAGGAAGTAAGAGAGATGGATTTTTACATTAAAAAGGGGAATATAAATGAGCACAAATACTTTTAAACCATAGTTACAACAACCTCTGCATTTATTCTCATTCAATCTTCCTGATTGATCCAAGTCACTTTAATTAGTTACACCATTAAATTATTCTTTCATCAATATTTTTTATGGTTGCAATGATGGAATAAATTTATTTCAATTTGGGTCTTGGGATAAATGTAGTTAAAACAACCATATACATCTATTAGAGTTTTAGATTTTTGTTAACTGATCCTAAATGGTTTATCATGGCATGCAAGAGTAGAAATAAGAGCCACTTTCATGTATCTAGCTCTGGTGACAAAACCATTTAAGTCTACATGTTTTCCTTTATTTTCCATGACATTTACCACTTATTACTCATTATGAGGACTAGATCACCATATCTTGAAACTAATAGAGCCATATAATTTGTACTTTGAGTAGTGGTTTATTGATCTATGATTGTATTTAAGGACAAGAAATTTCGAGCGATGATTTTTTGATCTATGATCCTAATATTGAATTGTAAACTCTCTCCAAGCTAGTTCCACTTGGAAACCTTGCATTTGTACTCAACATTCATTGTCATTTTACAAAATTATATGTTTAAACCATATGTTAATTGCATATTGATTTCAAGATCTTGTTATTAGTCTATGAGCTTCTGCACTTATGACATGTGGTGGCCTCTCAAGCTCATTGAATTTTTAACTCAATAACACTATTAGATCAAGATTTAAGATACAATTCAGACTATTAGATCTATTGGGATCCATTATATGAAATCTAATAGCTACTTCACAAAATTAAATTTGGCATTCATGCTCCCATCAAATGACATTCATGAAACTATAATTGACATTCATGAAACCATAAAATTTAATCTCAAAAGGGTTTATTTTTATCAAGTTTTATTTTTAAATTTGTATGGATGTCTTACTTTATTGGTTCAACTTTGAAGCTTCACAACTTGAGTCAAAAAGCTCACATGGACTTGAAACTTTCAAAATATGATCTTGGCATGAAAAACTTCATGACACTACAATATTTTGGCTCGCATGACTTTCTGAGTGAAGATGAAAAATGATCAAACAAGTTGGCCTACTCATTTACATATGATGTGCAGAATGGCCTAAACCCTTATACTCAGCAAGCTAAACATTGAAGGCTTAGATCTCGATATGTAAGACTCATCAAGCTATGAAACTTATAGAGAATTATTTTTTCACTAAGGACATTAATCATGCATGGTCTTATAGTCACACATGGCTTCCTAAACTCATTTAAAAAATGCAAAAACATGTTGTATAGTCTAGTTGTTCATGATGAACTGATGATGGTTAGGTCCTTTTACTTGCCCAAGTAATTTTGATTCAATATTTCATGGTCCTAATGAGTTTTTAAGATTGTGCCAATCTGGTCCATGTCCCTACAAGCTTATGAACACTATGAAATCTTACTTGGATCAATTTTGAAGGCTTGGATAAACCATTTATATAAAATGACTCAATTCCATTGGAGCTTTATATTGAGCATATTGTTGTAAAATTTTTATCTCAAACACTTTATTCAAAATAATAATGTCCGTAGGCCTTTTGCATCAAACAAAATGTCTAAAAGAAATGACTTCAAGCTTTTAACAAGGGCCTTTTTCTTCAAACATTTTATTTGAAATAAATAGTCTTTGGGACTTTTGTGTGGACAAAATGTCTGAAAGAAATTGATCTTCAGGTAAATTGTTATGGGACAATTTTCCTAAAAGATTTATACTTAGCCTTTTTGCAAAACAATTTTCTTGAAATAATCTAGGTCATCAAGATTTTGTCTCAAATATTTTATTTGAAATAAATATGTCCTCAATGAAATTATCATGAGATAATTTTCTTGAAAGAATTTATCTACTTAGTCTTTTTTCATGGACAAAATGTTTGAGAGAATTTGGTCTTAGGGAAAATTGTTACAAAACATTTTGTCCACAAAATAAATTCATGCTTTAGCAAAATTTAGGAAACATTTTTAACAAAAGAATTCATGTCCTTGGATAAATAAACTATAAAAATTTATTCAAGAGAATTATGCCTTGTACTTTTGTTAGAAATTTTGTGTGGAAAAATTTATCTAAAAGAAACATTAAGCCCTCGGATTTTTATTGCGGACAATGTGTGGAACAATTTATTTGAAAGTTAGGCAAAAATTTAAATATTTCCCAAGTGTAAACTTAAGCTTTTATAGACTTTTTCTCTCAAATTATCAGCACCATGAAAACTTTCCACATACATATATGACCCTAAAATGACCCCTAGGACACCAAATGATACATGGACTAGGATAGAATATGACCAAAGTTTACAATGACATATGAAATGGCATAAAATGAGATAAAAATACCCCATGACATTATAAAAAATTCCCTATACAATATTTTTATTATAGGAGGTTGACCCATTTTGGCCTGGGGTAAAAATGGTCAACATTCTTAGCAATTTCCCAAGGGTGGTGTGTTTGTTTGCCATGACTAATTGCCTAATCATGTCTATTGGTATATGGAGTTACATGTATATAGGCTTGACATACAAATTATCTTGAAAAAAACACAAAACATAAGTAAATATAAATAATAATTAACACACAAGATAAGAAACTAAGTAGATAACAGATTTTTGATGCATGAGCACTTATAGAACATGAAATAACAAGAAAGGAAACACATACGTAAATAAAATGACCTAAGCACTAATTAACCTAAGATGAAAACTTCCTCTAGGATCAAATGGGAAGCTTGAAACCTCTCTCTCTCTCTCTCTCTCTTTATGATATGAAGGGTTGAATGAGACATGTAGCCTTTTGATCCTTAACATTGATGCCTCCATTCTCTTTATGGTGTTTGCCAACTTCATTGGCATGACGTTCAATGAGAACCAAACGACTCTAAATAGGATAGATATGGAAATGAAATATTTTTGCATATAAGCATCCTCAATTCTCTCATATGGCTCCTAATTTATGTCCTCCAATAGTGGTTAAACAAGACATACCTTTTTTTTCCATGCTGCTCTTAATGAGGTTAGGATTTTTCTCAGCTTCAAATTCGTCAAGCTTATTAAGGAGCTTTGCATAATCCACCCAGTCTTAGTCATTATCCTCCATGGGAAAATTTGTGTATATCTTCTCAATTACTTGACCCTCAACTCGTTAAAGATATTCAATCTCTTGAAAGAGCTTCATTTTTAATTACCAATCATTTTTATCCTCTATGGAAAATGTTTTTTCCACCTTCTCAAGTACTTGGACCGTAATGTACAAGTTTGAAGATATGACATTATTATCAACCTTTATCTCCTCTTTGATAAAGTGTACTTGATGTTTGGGATCATCATGATCCTCCTCTTCATGTTCCCATATCTTTAAATGTGGCTCAATATCAGGTGGGTCTCTTAACTATTCTTGATGAACCCACACCTATACCTTGGTTTCATCATCGATGTTCATAACTTCTTGGACACTAGCATCATCAAATTTATTTATGATATTATATTCTTGATCAATATAATGACCTTCATATTTACGATTGATGGAATACTTTTCAACATGATCATTAGTATCATTATTAACCTTGTCCTTAGACATAGAATCTCTTGGAGAAAATAGAGACCTACCTAACTTGTCAAACTATTTGCATATGGCATTGGGATTTTGCCATAGTTCCTCTTCATTTACAAAATGAGATATTTATCTATGTTTATTAAGACAATCATCAACATGCTTATTATAGGAATAATCAAAATCATATGTAGACTTCTTGAGAGGAGTAACCTTACCAAGCTGATGAAACTTGTGACATATGAAATCAAACTTTTGCCCTAAGTCATTTTCATCTACTTTATGAGTGTCATCTTTAAGTGTTATTTCATATATCTTGGTCTCATGACACTCTCTTAGGACTAAAACCTATTTAGGAGTGACTTGACCTTATTCCTTGATAGTACACTCCACTTCATGCTTGAGATGGTCATCCATAGCTTCATGATTAGACATGGAGTCTTCTTTAAATGCATCTCTCTTTAACTCTTGGCCACATTCCTCATGGAAAACTACAAAATAGTCTTCAATATATTTATCTTTATTCAAAAATATAGGGTTACCCTTTTGTTCACCAAGGGGAATCCCTATGGTGATTGCTTCTTCATAGTCATTCATGACATCCTCTTGGTCAACCATGGCTTGGGTTTGCTCGTCTTCACTTGTTTCTCTCAATATGAACTCATGTGAAGAAATTGAATATGAGGAGTAATGGAAGGTTTATTAATTGGAGATGGAGTGTGAGGGGTAGGAGAGGGGTTAAGAATGGATTTTGGAAATAGAAATGCACTAGTAAGCTCATAGGGAAGTGACTTCTTGGGCTGATTATAAAGATAAACATCTACATAAGCAAGAGTTGTATCTTGCCAAAAGTTTCCTTGAGTTTCTTCAACAAAAACATGTTAATTTATGATCTTTTAATCCTCCCACATACTTAACCTATCTATTGATAATTGAAAACACTTATTTAATAAGTCCATTTGTTCTTTGACCTCACATTGAGTTTCTTTTAGTTCTTCAAATGCCTCCAGCTTCTACATATAATTTTGGGTAGAACCTCTCAACCATTCCATGAAATTAATAAGGCACACATCATACTCATCATCCCATGTTATCATTTCATCTTCATTAATGAGTAACTGTGGTATGGATGCCAACAAAAACTTGATATAGGATGGAAAAAGTGAAGGAGGAGGGTAATGATGAGGATCAAGAACAACTTCATTTTTTTGTGTTCTAGCCTACATGAGTTCAATTCTTGCATATTGATACCATGATATAGAATATATATAAACATATTATTCCTCATGAAAAGTCTCATAGGAGTACTCTTGGGGTTTACAGGCATCATGGTATGTTTGATAGCACTCATATTGGGATTGATAAAGAGGCATTTCGTGATAGGTATCTTGTTATATTCCCTCATAGGGTTTCCCAATAACATGGTGTTTATGTGGGTGGAAATGGAGGATTCTAGGGTCACCATGGCTCATAAGGTTGATATCCATTTTGATAGGACTATTGGGGAGTATACTATGGTTCATAGAAAGGCTAATAAAGAGGTCCATGATAGGGATATTCACCATAGTTTTTCATGTCAACCTCATATATAAAATGACATGTAAAATCTAATCAAAACTTCAACTAAAAATATTGGGACTACATACAACCAAAACTTATCATTTAGAGTCACCATTGGTGCTTGGTTGCTTGCTTCGAAAAGCTGATAGAGGAAAGACACACTAATAATATTTACACTCTCTTGGACCTTGGTCCAATCAGGTGTGTTATAACTATTAGCACCACATATTATACCCTAGAAGAGGGTGTTCAATCTTCTTCTAGTTTTGGGCAACATGGGAACATTTCTTGGTATGTGGGTGTACCTATAATGGAAATGAGCTTATAGATTTAAGGGATAATTCCTTGAATGTATCTTGAATTATATTATCTATACCAAATGACTATTTATGGGGAAAAGAGTTAGAGAATGAATGTATATAACCTACTCTAAATGAGGTGGTGTATCAAATGTTTAAGGATCCACTCTCAAGATTAAATTCATTAGCATATTAATCGACTATGAATAGAAATAATGTAATATCTATAATGATTTCAAATAAATAATGTTTCACCTAGAGGTTAGTTTGATTAACTTAGGATGGAAGGAGATGAGGGTAAGGCTTGATTGAAATCACTTACGATCAACTATCCATTCTACACCTAAGACACAACCTCAAGGCTCTCTAGATGACTTATAAGAAAGTTTATTAGAACTTAGGTTGAACCTAGACCTAAAAAGTGAAGATGAAGGCCAATAGAAAAATAAACATAGTAAGCAAAAATTAGTAAAAAATTGAAAAAAAACTCTATTCGTTATTCTAGGAGGTGTAGAATACAAATTTTGGTAGAGTCTAGTTGTACTAGCCTGAAGGATATGTAATAATAGCTCAAAATACATATTTCTAGAAGAAATGGAAGTAAGAAAGAGTGATATTGGTGATAAAAAAGGGAATAAAAATGAGCACAACTACCTTTGAACCATAGTTACGATTGCCTCTACATTTAATCTCCTTTAAGCTTCTTAGTTGAACTAGGTTACTTCGATCAATTACACCATTAAATTATTCCTTAATTGATATTCCTTATGGTTTTAATGGTAGGATTAAGTTGTTTTGAGTTGGGTCTTGGGATGAATTTAGTTGCAACAATTAGATCTATTTATTAGAGTTTTGTCTTGTTGTTAATTATTCCTAAATAGTTTATCATGAAATGCAAGAGTGGAAAGAAGGGTCACTTTCATGCAATTGGATTTGGAAATAAAACTATTGAAGTCTACATGTATTCCTTAATTTTCCATGCCATATACCACTTGTTACTCATTATGAGGACCAAATCCTCATATGTTAAAATTGATAAATCCATGCCATTTGTACTTTAAGTGACAGTTTGTCGAGTTGTGACTATGTTGAAGGACGAGACACCCCCACTATATCTCATTTATCTACCCCTACATAGTCTTAATGGTAATATTTGATCCTAGAATATATTCTCTTATTCCAATCTAGATTTTGATTGAACTCATTTCCATTCATACTTATTCACCTTCATTGAAAAGTAACCCTTTAACCTCCATCTAAGTCACCTAGGCTCTCCTTCATTTGATTAGCCATCGATTATGAATGATATCATTGACTCATTTTGATCTATCCACACACCATTGATATTGATCAGTATGATCAAGAGAGAGCCATCAATCCTACCCTTGACTTTTCAAATCTCTCTAAGTTGGTGCCACTTGGTAGCCCTACATTTGCACTTAGGATTTGCTATTAGTCTATCATCTTCTACACTTATGCCATGTGTCAATCACACATTTATTTTAGGATCTAATTATTAGTCTATTAGCTTCCATGCTTATGACAAATGGTAACCTCTCAGTCTCATTAACCATTTGACTCATCTCATACCATCAGATCAAGATGTACAATGAAATGTAGAATATTAGATTTGTTTGGACGCACTATTTGAAATCCAATGGCTATTTCACATGATCAAATTTGACATCCATGATTGTATCAAATGATGTTAATGTAACTATCATTGATAGTCATGTGAATGTCAAATTTAATCTCAAAAGGGTATGTTTTGCTTTAGCTTTATTTTAACATTTGCATGGATGTCTTACCTTATTGGTTCAAATTTGAAGCTTCATAACTTGAGCCAAAAAGCTCACATAGAATTGAAACTTTTAGAGGATGATCTTGGAATTTAAAATTCCATGACACTACAATATTTTATATCACATATATTTCTAGGTGAATATGAAAAATGATCAAATAAGTTATTCTACTCATTTCCATGTGATATGCAAGATGACCTAGCCCCTTAGACTCAACAAGATAAACTTTGAAGGCTTAGATTTTGAGATGGAAGACTCATCAAGATATTAAACTTTTAGATAATGATTTCAAAATTAATTACATTGATCATGCATGGTCTGATGGTCACATAAGGCTCCTTGAGCTCATTTATAAAATGTATAAACACATTATCTAGTCTAGTTCTTCATGACTTCCTGATGATGGTTAGGTCCCTTTACTTGCCCAAATCATTTTGATTCAATATTTCAAGGTCTTGATGAGTTTTAGAGATTGTGTCAATCTATTCTATGTCCCTACAAGCTTATGAACACTCTAAGATCTTGCTTGGATCAATTTTGAAGGCTTAGAAAAACCATTTCTCTAAAACCATTCAATTTTATTAGATCTTTATATCAGACATATTGTTGGGGACATTTTGTATCGAACACTTTCTTTGAAAAATCATGTATGTGGGCCTTTTGCATTGGAATTTTTTTTTGAAATAAATGACTTCAGGATTTTGACAAGCACCTTTTGCTTTGGACATTTTTTCCAAAATAAATAGTCTTGAGACTTTTGTGTGGACAAAATGTTTGAAAGAAATTGATCTTTAGGGAAATTATCATGGGATAATTTTCTTAAAAGAATTTGTACTTGGAATTTTCATAGAACAATTTTCCCAAAATAATTTAGGTCATTGGGATTTTGTATCAGACAATTTTTTTGAAAGAAATATGTCCTTGGGGAAATTGTTGCATGACAATTTTCCCAAAAGAATTTGTGTATTTAGTCTTTTTCTATGAACAAAATGTTTGAGAGAATTCTGTCTTCAGGAAAATTGTCATAGAAATTTTTTTTCCATGGAAGAAATCCATACATTATCCAAATATTGGAAATTTTTATCCTGAAATAATTCGTGCCCTTTGCCAAAATAATTGGAACAATTTATTCAAGAGATTAATGCCTTGTACTTTTGTCAAAACTTTTGGGAGGAATAATTTCTTTGAAATAAATAGAATGCCTTTGGACTTTTATTGCGAACAATGTGTGGAACAATTTCTCCAAAAGAAAAATAATGCCCTCTAACACTTAGCCAAAAGTTGGAATATTTCCTAAGTGTAAACTTAGGATTTTTTGGACTTGTTCTTACAACTACTCAACACCATAAAAACCTACTACTAGGATATATGAACTTAAAATGACCCCTAAGAAACCAAATGATGCAATGACTAGGCTAGACTATGAGCAAATCTTAGAATGGCATATGAATTAACATCAAGTGAGTTACAACATACCCCATGATATTATAAAAAATCCCCTATATAAGATTCTAACCATACTAGTAGCAACCATCCCTCATAGTTATGGGATGCTTATGATTAGTTTTTTTTTTATAGATATCTTGAAGGAAAAATCAAACTATATTAGACATAGGTAGTGATTCTAATGAAAAGAGTTAATGAGAGATCATTTTCAAATTTAAAACCTAAACTCTTAGTAAATAAGTCAAATGATCCTTGGGCATATATCCTATATGAGGAAAGAAGTCCTGAGACTTATACGATGATGGATGAAAAATATTTAGAATTTCCTATTAACCAAATTTGACCCCAATTCAAATTTGGGTCAACCCATACTATTTTTTACTTTTGAATAAAGTTGTATGTGTCCTATGGGGTCTCCTATTGTCCATATATCTCACTTACCCTTCCCCTAGTCCCTGTTGAAGATCACCTCCTTTGTGCTGACCCAATCAACATTGGTCAACCATTATCAAACTTAGTCAAAGTATAAATTTATTTTTTAAATTTACTCAAATGGTCTTTGATAGGTTTCAAGGTGTTTTCAATCCATAAATTGGCCACTTGTTAGGTCTCATGTGCAAAATGGGTCATTTGGCCACCTTTTTAGCTTAATTAAATGAATTTTGAGGACTTTCAAGTTAAAATATTTATCACCAAGTTATATGAGAATGTGGATAAGGTCAAATGATGTCAAGATCAGTTAATTGGTAGTTAAAAGTTAGATATATGTAGGAAATGCTAGTTTTCCTTTGAAAATAAGTCTGTTTGTAGCTCTTGTACAAACTTCTCAAGTGCATTTACAGCTAAAAAAATGGTGGTGTGACTATTAACCTCCCCATAGGTCATTTCCACATTTATATTGAATATATTTCATAAAAAATTTCATTCCTAACTCATTTTCTTTCATTTTCACTTGGTAATCTAAGGAAGAGCAAGTTCAAACACTTGCTATAGACCGTACAAATGGAGTTAAGAAGAATGATTCTATAGGTGGATATTAATATGAATGAAATTCACATACATATTAATAACTCATATATTTTTGGCTCGTTCTCCATTAATAATCACTTACACCTCAAACAACTTTTTATAAACTTTCATTCAAGAGGGGTATGGTTGTGCATATGTTTATTATTTTCAATAATCCATGGAGTTGTGTGAGTTTTATAGAGTGTTTTAATGTGGGAATAGGAAATATAAAATGGTTTTTCAATCATCCAACACTTCCTCTCTTTATTATTTTAAAGGGTTTTTTCTAAGTATGCTTGTTTCTTAAAGTTTGCAGTCATGGGTGTAAAACCTATGCTTTCTCAATGTGGAAGGAGCTCCATGGTGATGTTAATGTACTTGGATTAATTTTTTAAAATTAATTTAATTTAATTACCTTGTGAAATATATAATTATTAATCCCTTCAAGGCAAATTTTCCACATCTTTCTTTTTCACTGCCTTGTCAGTGTACAGTCAGAATACACGGGTTCCAAGATATTATGCAGAGTTGTAAATCATAAAACACATGATGAAATTCATATTGAAGTCCTATAATAAAAAAAATTTCATATATTTCATGTAATTATGACTAATATTCCATGAAATTTTTATTTTTTCCTTCAAAAAGATGAATTGATTGTATTGGTTCCCTTGTCCCTAAAAGTTGCAAATAGAGATCCTTGAGCTTTTATGAAATAAAAATTTCCATGATAGAATGAGTTTACAATACCATTTATTATTTTTTATTATATTAATATCCACATAAAACAACCATTAAAAATTTTGGGGGAAAATGGTAGGCTAAACATGAAGTTTGAAACCCTCAAAGTTGTCAAAAAACCATTAAAAAAAGACAGTGAAGTCTATAGGGTATGGATGAAAAAGTGACTTTGCACTTTAATTTGATGATCCTAAGATATGAAATAAAGGGATACCAATATAAAATATTTAAAATATTAATATTTATCTAAGATGATAGAGACAAGGTGTATTTTTAGGTTTTGATCACTAATGTACCATCCCCTATCCGTACAACAAGCCTAAGACAAGCACCTACAACCAACACCTTAGACAATGGACTAATTTGAATTATACATGGTGTTTTGAAGGATTAAAATTGATATGTTTGGTTAAAATAAATTTTATCCCTAAATTTAATATAATAAGCTTTATCACATCAAAATGAATGGGAGACACTCCTTATATACACCTATAGGTAGCCTAGAACTCATGAAACATAGTCAAAGAGTATATTGGAAATGAGGTGGAAGTTTAAATTTTGAACCTCATATGTATATTTAAAATTGGATACAAGTTTAAATTAATGTTAATTTTTAACTTAATTATATCAAATAAAACCTAAAGACACTAAATACAAGTGTGGACAAAGCTAGATTAACCTATAGGCCTATGAATTGTTACCTAAAATAGTACTAATAAGACAATGGGTAGTTTTAGGTCCAAGAGGATATATGAAGCTTGTTAAGGTGAAAAAATAATATTAAAATAATTAAAATTATTTTAAAATTATTGGATGAGACTTGGAAAACATCCACCCCAATGGTAAGATCATAAGAATGCACCTATAGGCATGATAAATGGTCTTAGTCTAGTCAAGATAGAGTATCCTAGTTGAGGACCTAAACATGAAGTAATGTTGGTTTTCAGGATTAAAATAATAATAATTTTTTTATTACATAAAGATAATGGATAAAAATTATATACAAATCAAAACCAAATGCTAGCATTTCCAAATAAACACCTGCAGGCCTATCTCAGTCTGCACAAGTAATGACCTAATCTTGGGATGAGGGATGCCTTGATGCAAAGGAGTAATTTTATCCTTGAAAAATAGTGTAATAACAATAATATTATATTTTTAAAATAAATTTAATTTTTATATTGTGTCCTTAAATTATAAAACTAAGGTCAAATAGCCTACATGAAATCCTAAACAAGGATCCCCTTATGGGTAGTCAAGACCTAGTCTAAGTTTCCAAAGGCATGGAAGGTGTTTGAGGGGATAATAGAATAAAAATTGTTGGAATATGTTATTTAAGGAATTATTTATCCATAAATAACATGATAAATCTCAAATAAATCCATAAAATCTTCAAAGTACAACCTACACTCTATCCACATTCTCAAGCTAGTTGGTTCATAAAGCCTACCTAGCAAATTTGAGGAGTTTGGTGGTCTAATGGAGGAGTTAGAATATAATTTTTTTATATATTACCATTAGTATTAAAAAAATATGATCAAATTATAATTTTTCCAAGGCTAATAGGTTAAATGCTCTCTATTTCATCTCAAAGTAGGGGCATTTTTCTCATGCATAAGGATAATAGTATTGGGGAAAATGGTAAAATTGATGAGCTTGAGGTCAAGATAAAAATTTATGATGGTTATATAAGCTATAACACACCCTTTGAGATATACAACACCTTTTTATGATTCTTAGAATCAAGCAAGGTACCCTATACTATAAAGGTTGTAGTCACCATGGCAAGGAATGGTAAGCAAAAGGCTTTATAAGGATGGTCAATTTAATTTTTAACCTTAGATAAGATTATTAAGTGATTTTATCATGATTAGGGGATTATTTTAGAATTTATAAATCATTAAAAGAGGAAAATAAAGCTATTGGAGCCTTAATTTTTTCCAAAGGTGCAAATAGACTTATTGACAAGGTTTATGCATAGTTGCATAATAGGGGTCATCTTCATATAGCTATTATAATAACTAAGGAATGATTTTTAGATGTATACCTGGGTGTTTTAACCATTTTTTTTCAAGAAAATCCAACAAGAATCTACTTATTGGCTTAAAAACTCCCAAACCCTCATAGAATGCACAAAATAGCTCAAATGGTCACGCTGAAAAGGTCAAAATTTTCATAAGCTTATGCATGGGACATAAAGGTAGTTGGATAAGGTTTATAGGGTCCCTAAGGAGCCCTCAGTTGAATTTGGAGGAAGTTATAATGTGTATCATTTATGAACAAGGGATAACAATGCTAATCACTTCTAAACCCTCTTAAACCCTATTTTAGGACCCAATGGTAAAGATGAGGCTAAAAGTGAATCTAAATTTATGAATTTTACTATGATTACTGAAGAGAAGTTGTTACAAACTCTATGAGGGTCAAATCCATGTAATTGGATTGTATGGATTCCATACAAATGATGCATAAGTTATGTTTTTTTAACTCTTTCTTCTATTGTTTAGGTCTTAGAGATGACCATGAGATGCCAATCACTTTGGGAGGTGGATTGGGACTTAAAAAAACTCCTCATGTCATTTTAAGATCTTGGAAATAATAAAAAGTTTTCCTACTATGTCTCTCTCTTTAGCTAGTCTAATGTGGCATCTAAAATGACATAGTAAACAACATGAAAAATCACGTTTGGGATATTTTAAATATGTTTATAATGAATCCAAGCATATTATATGTCCCAAAATGTGTCACAAGACCCTTGGTATGGATCAATTAATAAAAATGTAAAGATTCTAGTGCCAAGTGTCAAAACAAGCCTATTGGAGAGTGATCATGGTTATAAGGTGATGATGATCTTTTGTAAGAGAATGTCATGATCAATAAAACTTCCAATTTAGGTGAAAGATTATTTTTAAATCCCTCTCCTCATCACATATGAGACACTTATCCTAACTTACTTTGGAAATCTCAAAAGGAAGCCTATGATGAAGGTAGTTTGTAGGAGACAATGATTGAGAAGATTTGTTATGCCACACTTAGATAAGGGGATAATTTTTGATAAGATGATGTTTAAATCAGTTTCATGACATATTTTACTCTACATCCACATGTATTGTAACTTATTTTCTCTTTTTTACACTTGTCCTTGTGCCTTTTGAACTTCTCTTCTCTCTCTCTTCCCCTAAGTTCTATACATTGAGCCATTTTGGCAATTGTAAAGGGAAACCATAGTTGGTATAGTGAATCCCTACTAATATAACATTAAAATTTGTCTCTAAACATTTAATACAAGACTAATTATAAATTTTTAACATTTTGTCTAAATGTGTAAGTGATGTATCGTGGAGCTAGGTGATAGTATCATCCTTACTCTCTTTATCCTTCATGTTTAAGCAAGAGTTTTGATTTTAACAAGTCATGTGAAGTGTGTTGAATGTACTAATCTCTTCTTAACTTATGAAATTGTCTCTATGGTGTGTAATTCATCCATAGGTTAGTTACTTTGATGATTGTCCCAAGTATGCTACCTTCACATTCAAACACTATGTTAAGATCCTTCAATGCATGGAATTGGTCTTGGAAAATATTATTACTTAGTATAAGTTTGATAGTCTATGGAATATGTCTTGTTGGATCACCTCTTTAGTGTAATTTCCATTTTATGCAAGATTATAACTCTTTTCATAAACAAGCATTAGATTAGGTGATAAATATTCAAAGAAGAATATAGGGAGCTAGCCCTTATAATCTAGAAATTAATCTCTCCTTCAATTCCACACAAATTGAGATATGATTCAATGGTTAATCAAATTTTAGGAGCTTTAATAGGGTGTCCTCAAGTACACAATTTGATGAAAATAGTTCTAGCATGCCCAGTGGGATAGCTGGTCCTAATTATTTCCATGTCAAGGTAAATATTGGTCTTAACAAGCCCAAGGTTGAAAAAGTGTTTCTAATCTATCATTTTTCAACTCCAAAGGGTCATAACCTCTAGTTGTAGATCAAGTTCTTCACATTGTACTTCATGGTCTTCACTAAATCATCTTCTAGTAGAGAATTCAAGCAAGTCCCTCTATCTAAAGTTTCCCTTGAAGAACATCTTGAACCATTCTTAACATTTAGAGATCCTAAACAATAAGGTTTTGAATAATAAAAAGAATTTGAGGAGATAAGATATCAATAGGAGGAAGAAGCAATGGCTAGGCAACATCATTTCCCATCCTTCAACACCTAAAATCTAATTAACCTTCCCACATATGACCCTATTCATCCAAATGCTACCAAAAGTCTCTCTATTTTCAATGGAAAAGGCCCTATTACTCCATCTAAGCATGTTAGGGACATTTCAAACTTTTATAATTTCCACAATATCACCCAAGCTAATATAATTATTAGACTACTTGTCATGTCTTTAAAGGGTAAGACACTTTATTGGTATATGAAATTGAAGGGTAGTTATATTACTAATTGGGATGACTTTGGGGAGTTGTTGGTGAATAGGTTTGAGAATAAGATTGACCATACCTCACTAATTCACTAGCTAAATGTGATAAAGAGAGGTCCTAATGATTCTATGAGAGATTTCAATGAAAGGTTTCAAAGGACATGGTATAGGTTTCCACCTATCATGAGGCCTCCTCCAATATTTGTATTCCCCACCTATCTCAAGGCTATTGGCATTGATGTGGCAATAATGTTGCATTAAATGGGAGGATTTACTTTAACTAAACATATGAGATAGCCATTAAAGCTGAGAATAGTTTGATATAAGCTCTAAAATTACCTCCAAGAGTCTCCACACCTTTATTGTCTCATAATTCAATTGAAGCCCCGAGCATAGTAAAATTTCCCAATACTAATGTCATACCTAAAACCACTCCTAATAAGGTGGATAATGGTATAGAAAAAGATGAAATGATTAGGTCATTTAAATCTCATCCCAATCAAGCTCAATTACATGCAATTACTCCACCCAAATCCCTAATATTATCCTTCATAAACCTATAGACCTCCACCCCAATACAATTACCAAGGAAGAGGACAAGGTCAACAAGGTTTTAATAGGTATCCCAATGCCTATAATCATAATTCCACTCCATCCACAAAGGCTATTGTTATAATCCATATTAATTTGGTCCAAGAAAAGGAACAATTAGATCATTAGGGACAATCTCAAGGTCAATTTGGGTATGATGGTGGAGAAGGTTATCAAGCCTTAGTGGCATAAGAAGGATCTCCTCCTTGCCTTACATTAGAATAAACACATCTCATGTAGGGGGATACTCATGGAGAGGGTATCAACCAAGGTACCATTCTTATAAACTTTTAAAAGGAGGATAATTATGTGTTGAACTAAAGTATATCAGCTAAAACCAACATAAGAGACAAAAAAAGATCATTGGGAGATTTTAAAAAATCATATATGACTTTAGGTGATGCCTCTCCAAAGCCACAAGGTGTGAATCCTAATATAACACCTCCTACTAGTCACACTCCTCATCAAAGTTAGAATGTGAGCAAGGTTGTCAAGCCTATAATGCATTTAGTTTAAGCTTCCTCACTACCATAAAGTATGTAAATAAATGTAAATAATTCCTCTCCAAACATTATTTATTATTTAAAGAATACCAAGATAAGCATATCTCTTTGGTAAGTCTTGAAAATGCTAGGTCAAATGGAACTCCCACAAGAACAAGTTTCAAAAATCCATGTAGCCCCTCAAGCTCCAAAACACATTGGTGTAGCCATTATTAATACACTAAATTATGTCCTAGAACCATTCACCAAATATGAAAAGCCTCCACCTTTATACCTCACCCTCATTGTGGGAGACAAAATGGTTCATAATTGCATTATGGATAGTGAAGCTAGTACCACCATTATGCCTAAGGTGGTTACAAATAAGCTAGGATTAAAGTATGAACCCACATAGAAAATTTGTATTGTAGCTTGATGGAACTCCAACCAAGACAATGGGGTTAGTTATAGGATTTAATGTCTTTCTACATTATTATCTAAGTTTCCCCATTATGCAAGACATTGTGGTAGTAAACCTTCCAGCTCACTTTGTTATTTGCTTTTCAAGGGACTTCATGGCTAACATAGGAGAATACCTTTCTATTGATTGGTCTTTTTTACATTTCAAGACAAGATATGGAGCCAAGGTGACCATAAGGACACATCCCTTGGAAAATTTCATATTGAAGCATATGTGGAGTCAAATTCAAATCAAAATTATGTGATTAATGAAGGATAATAAGGTATCATGGGTGGTGAAGGATCTTCTCCCATTAAAGGTATTTCTAATATTTTCCTTGATGAGTATGGTAGTAAAACATATGACCATAGTCCCTATACATATATAGAGAAGATTTACTTTGGAGTCTATTGTATGCATGAGGAAAACACTTCTATACCCTCACTCACTAATGCATATCATGAACTTGATGGGATAAGGTAAATGTATTTTGATGGATCAAGAAGAAAAGTGGGTATAGTGGATGGTGTCATGTTAGTCTCTCCATCAAAGAACCAATACTACTCTTCATATATATTCCATTTCATTTGTACTTGCAATGTGGTAGAATATGAAGGCCTAGTTCATGGCCTCCAATGGGAAAAGAAAAAGGGAATACAGAATTTGAAGGTTTATGGGGATAGTGAGTTGATCATACACCAAGTGAGAAACCAAGCTTTAGTGAAGAATATTTTTCTAAAGTCCTACAAGCATAGGGTATGGGATCTACTTGAAAATTTTGATTCTTTCAACATAAAACCTATACCAAGATATTCAAATAATCATGTTAATAGGTTGGCTATCAGAGGAGCACACTTTGATATAGTTGATGATGTAAGTAAAGAAAAATATCAATCTCACATCAAGGTCATTATGAGATCTTCTATTCTAGATAATGAAGTGTCATGTCAAGTGTTTGAAAATAATAAATACATTGCCCATTTCTTGAAAAATGAGGTAGAATTCTCTTCAAAGAATCAAAGGAAACTTCAAAATAAATATGAGGAGCAACTCATTTAACTGAAGACAAACAAGAAACCTAGAGGGTTGCTTACCCTGGAGAGTGTTTTCAATGAGGATGATCAAAAAAGGAAATAAAGGGTGAACATGTCCACAAAGGAAGAGAACTATGAAAGAGTCATTATATTTAAGGACAAACTTCTAAAAATTGGTAAGATATGTTCTCTATCTAAAAGGCAAGCCTTTATTGAATTATGTAAAGAGTTTCATGATATATTTTCTTGGGAATTCAAAGATTTGAAAGGGTTTTATCCAAGTCTAACTCATCACGCTATTGAGCTAGAACTTGGAGGTAAACCAATTAGGCAAAAACAAAGGACTATCAATATCAAGATAGACGAACTCATGAAGGAGCTTACCAAATTGATTGAGTCTAAGATTATATTTCCTATCAAGCACTCAACTTGGGTTGATAATCTCGTACCTATCTAAAATAAAAGTGGAGAGATAAAAATTTATGTGGATTTTAGAGACCTTAATAATGTGTCTCTTAAGGATCATTATCCACTACCTTCTATGGAAAATATTTTGCAAGTTGTTTCAGGTTCCCAACATTTTTCACTTCTTGATGGCTATTCAAGCTATAACCAAATATTGGTGAATGAAGAGGATCAGTTTAAGATAGCCTTTACTATAAAATGGGGAACCTTTGCCTATAGTAAGATGCCTTTTAGTTTATCTAATGTTGGAGTTACCTTTCAAAGGGTAATGGACATGGCTTTTAAAATTTTGATCAATGAGATATTTCTTGTGTACCTTGATGATATGACCATTTTTTCAAAAGATGCTAATGATCATATGAAACATCTAAGGCAATTGTTTGAGAAGTGTAGAGAGTATGGAGTATCTATTAATCCAAAGAAGTGCATCTTTTTATCCATAAAGGTAAGCTATTAGGTCATATTATTTCAAAATAAGGTTTGTCTATTGACCCTAAAAGGATTAAAGTCATTTTAGGCTTATCTTTGCCTCTACACAAGAAACGAATACAAAGTTTCTTGGGTCAAATAAACTTTGTGAGAAGGTTTATTCCAAGTTTTTCAAGTTTGGTGAAACCTATAACCACCATTCTTAAGAAGAACTAAGCTTTTGCTTGGACAAAAGAAGGAAAGAATAGTTTTGAGGTAATCAAACAAGCAATTTCATAATCTCCTACTCTCTTAAACCCAAATTTTTCCAAAGATTTCATAATCTATACCTTTTCTAACCTTGAAACAATCTCAGCTATGCTTATGAAAAATAATGATGGATAAATAGAGCAACCAATTACATTATTTAGCTATGGATTGGAAGACTATGAGGTCAAGTATACATTTATTAAGAAAAAAGTATTAGTTTTGATAAGAGGATTGAAAAAATTTAGGAACATAGTTTAAAACAACAAGATACATATCATAGTCTCTCATCCTAGCACTAAGGAGTTGCTTCTAAGCAAATATCTCAATGAAAAGAGAGTTGGGTGGATTAAAAAGATAATGAAGTATGATGTTGAGATCAAGGTAACAAAATTGGTGAGAGGAAAAGGGTTATGTGAACACTTAGCTTCATATCTTCAAGGGAAAAAATAAGAAGTCTTGGTCAATCAAGCTCATCCCTAATCAGCTGACCACATACCAATTTAAAGTTGGACACAAGACATCATTAGCTTCCTCCAAAATGGTGAGTGTCCCAATGCCTTGAACAAGTATAAAAGAAGGTATTTTAGATTGAAAACCATTCCTTATTGATTTGTAGATGGTATTCTCTTCTAGAAAGATATGAATGGTGTACTATTGAGGTGTGTTAACAATGATTAGTTTGGTATGTTGTTGGAAAAGTTTTACAATGGTGTAGATGGAGGTAATTTCTCCCATAAAAAAATAACTATAAAGATAATGAGGGTAGTTTACTATTGGCCTAGCCTTTTCAAAGATTACTATAGTTGGGATAAAATGTGTCCTCACTATTCCTTCTTTGTAGTCAAACAAAAAATTGCAGCCCTTTCATTAAATCCTATCCAAGTGAACTAGCATTTCATGCAATGGGGACTTGATTTCATTATTATGATCAACCCTCCATCAAGTGTTGGACACAAGTTGATATTGACTGCAATTGACTACTTTACAAGGTGGATAGAGGCTATTGCAATTAAATAAGTAAGTGAAAATGCTATTTTTGAATTCTATGAGAGCATCATAACAAGGTTTGGAGTTCTTTATACTATTATTTATGATAATGCACTTGATTTTATGGGCACAAAAACTTTTTATTGGAAAAATAGGAATAGATTTTACTTGAGAACTTCATCCAACTATTACCCTCAAGGTAATGGGTTGGTAAAGCCCACTAATAAGAAGCTCATCAATATTATCAAAAGGACTTTAGACAATAATCAGAGAACATGGCACATAAATTTTAAGATATCCCTATGGCCTGATAAAATCACTCCCAAGAATTCAATTGGAAATTCTCCTTTTGTGCTTGTGTATGGAAGAGAAGCTAGATTGTCCATATCTCAAGAACTACCTAATTTAGAAATTTCACATTAGTTGGAACTACTTAATAATACTCCAATGAAAGTTAGATTGATATAACTTATACATTTACAAGAATAAAGGGATAATGCACATAAGACTATGGAACACCACCAAGTAATAATGAACAAGTATTTTTACAAAAAATCATGTAAAAGAGTGTTCAAATAAGGTGACTTAGTTCTAAAATGGGATGAGGATAGAGAAAAAATAGGTAGACATACAAAGTTTGATGCCTTGTGGAGTGGTCCTTACATCATTGTAAAATGCAAACAAATAAATTACTTTTAGATGACTAAAATTAATGGAGAATATTTGTCTATCCCTATGAATGGGATACATATAAAATTTTTATATTAGTCTTTGTGAGGTATATTTTGTAAATAGTAGCATAGGTGTGTGCTTTTCATGCTTTGGTTGTGTTTGATAAGTGTTCTAATTGAACACGTGTGTTTCCCTTGAGTTTGTTTTGTGTGAATATTTTATTTTGGTTTGGTATGCTATTTAAAGGAATTTGAGTGTTAATAAAGTATTAGAGACACTCCATGCCCAATGGAAGGATTAGGAAACTAGTCTTAGGCATAGCTGACATGCCACCCCTAGGAATCACTAAGAATGTTGATGAAATTTGACCCCAAGTCAAATTTGTGTCAACCCATACTATTTTGAACTTATTAATAATTTTTTTCATGTCTTATGGAGTCTCCTATTGTCCATATGTCTCACTTACCCTTCCCCTAGTCCCTGTTGAAGCTCACCTCCCTTATACTGACCTAATCAACAAAAGTTAACATTAGTCAACCATGGAAAAACTTAGTAAAAGTCTCAATTTATTTTGGTAATGTCCTAAAATGGTCTTTGATAGGTTTCAAGGTGTTTCCAAGCCATAAATTGGCCACTTACTAGGTCTCATGTGTAAAAAGTGTCATTTGGCCACCTTTTTAGCTTAATTAAATGAGTTTTGAGGACTTTCAAGATGAAATATTTGTCACCAAGGTGGATAATAATGTGGATAAGGTCAAATGATGTTAGGATCAGTTCAGATGGTAGTTACAAGTCAGATATATGCAAGAAATGATATTTTTCCCTTGAAAATAGGCCCATTTGTAGCACTTGTATAGACTCCTCAATTGTACTTATAGATAAAAATGTGGTGGTGTGACTCTTCACTTCCCCATAAGTCATTTAAACATTTTGATTTTAGATATTTCATAAAACATTTAATTTATAACTCATTAACACTTGGAAAACTAAGGAAGAGCAAGTTCAAACACTTGTTATGGTTCATACAAGTAGAGTCAAGAATAATGATTATATATGTGGATATTATGCTGAGTGTAATTCAAATATATAATAATAACTCTTATATTGGTGGCTCCTTCTTCATGAATAATCACTTACACCTCAAACAACTTTTTATAAACTTGTATTAAAAAGGGGTATGATTGTGCATATGTTCCTTATTTTAAAGAATCCATGGAGCTATGTGAGTTTTATAGACTATTTTAAAGTGGTAATATGCCCTCTCAAATGGTGTTTCCATCATCCAACACTTCCTCTCTTTATGTCTTTAAGGGGGATTTTCCAAGTATGCTTATTTCTTAAAGTTTGTAGTCATGGGTGTAGAACCTATGTTTTCTCAACATGGAAGGAGCTCCATGGTGATGTTAATGTACTTTGATTCATGTTTAAAAAGTTATTTAATTTAATTACATTGTGAAATATCCAATTATAAATACCTTCAAGGAAAATTATCCACATCTTTCTTGTTCACTACCTTGTCAATTTACAGTCAGCTTATATAAGGGTTTCAAGAGGTTGTGCAGAGTTGTGAATCATGAAACAAATTATGTAATTAATATTAAAGTCCCATCATAAAAAATTTAATATATTTCATGTCATGAGGGCTAATATTACATTCAATTTGGATATTTTCATTCAAAAAGATGAATTGACTATATTGGTTCCCTTGTCCCTGAAAGTTGTAGACAGAGATCCTTGAGATTTTGTGAAATAAAATTTTCCATGATATAATGAGTTTATAACACCCTTGATTATTTTTTATTGTATTCATATCAACCTAAAACAACCATAAGAATTTTTTGGGGAAAAGGGTAAGTGAAATATGAAGTTTGAAACCTTCGAAGTTGTCAAAAAACCATTGAAAAAAGGCAATGAAGTCTACAAGGTATGGATGAAAAAGTGACTTTACACTTAAATTTGATGATCTTAAGCTATTAAATCATGGGATACCAATCCAAACTAGTTTAAATAGTAATACTAAGCTAATATTATATATAAGGTGTATTTTAAGGTTTTGATCACTATTATACCCTCCCTTGTTTGTATAACAAGCCTAAGACAAACACCCACAACCAACACCTTAGATATTGGCCTAATTTGAGATCTACATGGTGTTTTGAAGGATAAAAAGTGATAAGTTTGGTTCAAATAAATTTTCATCCCTAAATTTAATCCAATAAGTTTTATCACATCAAAATCAAGGGGAGACACTCCATATATACACCTATAGGCAACTTAGAACTCATGAAACACAATCAAAGAGTATATTGGCAGTGATGTGGAAGTTTAAAGTTTGAAATTCATATGGAGATTTAAAATTGGATAAAAGGTGAAATAAATGTTAATTTTTACCTTAATAAATGAATATAAAACCTAAATACACCTAATAAATTAATATAAAACCTAAATACACCTAATAAAATTGTGGACAAAGCTAGATTAACCTACATGCCTATGAATTGTTACCTACAATAGTACTGATAAGACAATGGGTAGTTTTAGGTCCAAGAGGAAAGATAAAGCTTGGTAAGGTGAAAAATGAACATAAAAAAAATTAAAATTAGTTAAAAATGATTGGATGAGACTTTGGAAACATCCACCCTAATTCTAAGATCATAAGAATGCACCTACATGCATGACAAATGGTCTCAGTCTAGTCAAGACAGAGCATCCTAGTTGAGGACCTATACATGAAATATTGTTGGTTTGAAGGATTATACGTAAATTAAAATAATTATGAGGGTATTATTACCTAAGTATAAATTATAAAAATTCCATACAAATCAAAACCATATGTTATAGTTTTGAAATAAGCACTTGTAGGCCTATCTCAGTCCACATAAGCAATGGCCTAATCTTGGGATGAGGAATGAATTATTGCAAAGGAGTGAGTTTATCATTTAAAAATAGTGTAATAATAATAATATTATATTTTAAACATCAATTTAAGTCTTATATTTTGTCCTTAAATTCTAAAACTAAGCTCAGATAGCCTATAGGAAAGCCTAAATAGGGTTCTCCTTACTGGTAGTCAAGACCTAGTCTATGTTTCCAAAGACATGGAAGGTTTTTAATAGAATAATAGACTAAAAATGGTTGTAATATTTTATTTAAATAATTTATTATCCAAAAATACCATTAATAATCTCAAACCAATCCATAAAATCTCCAAATTACAACCTACACTCTGCCCACATTCACAGGCTACTTGGTTCATAAAGCCTGCCTGGTAAATTTGAGGAGTTTGGTGGTCTAATGGAGGAGTTATAAGATAAAATTTGGTATATATTACCATTAATATTCCAATAATATTATTTGATTATAAATTTTCCAATGCCAATAGGGTAAACCCTCTCTATTTTATCTCAGAGTAGGGGTAGTTTTCTCATGCATAAGGATGATAGTTTTGGGGAAAATGGTGAATTTTATAATCCAAACATAAATATAACAATTTATTATGGTTATATAAGCTGTAACACACCCATATATAGCTTTAAAAACTTACTATTAGTCTTGGAAGGAAATAGGGTACCCTATACTACAAAGGTTGTAGTCACCATGGCAAGGAATGGTAAGCAAAGAGCTTGGTAAGGATGGTCATTTCATTTTTGACCTTAGTTAAGATTACTATGTGATTTGATCATGATGAGGGGATTATTTTATAAGTTTTAAATCATTCCAATATGAAAATTAAGCTACTAGATCCTCAATTTTGGCTAAGGTTGTATATAGACCTATTGACAAGGTTTAGGCCTAGTTGTTAAACAGGGGTCATCTTCATTTCTAGCTATTATAATAATTAAGGAATGTTTTTGAGATGTATACCTAGGTTTTTTAAATATTTTTTAAAAATAAAATCCATCAAAAATCCAATTCTTATCTTAAAAACTCCCAAACCTTCATAGAATGCACAAAATGGCTTGATTGATCAAGTTGAAAAGCTCAGAACATTCATAAGCTTATCCATGGGACTTGGAGGAATTTGGAGAAGGTAGATAGGATCCCTAAGGAGCCCTCAGTGGAATTTGGAGGAATTTATAATGTGTATCATTTATAAACAAGGGTTGATAAGTCTAATCACTTTTAAACCCTATTTTAGGACCAGATGGTAAAGATGAGGCTAAAAGTGCATCTAAATGGATGAATTTTACCATGAGTGATAAAGATAATTTATTTAAAAATCAATGAGGGCCAAATAAATGTAATTGGATTGTACATAATCCATTTAAGTGATGTATAAAATAGGTTTTTTATCTCTTTCTTATGTTTTTTAGGTCCTAGAGATGACCATGAGATTGAAATCACTTTGGGAGGTATATTAAGAATTAAACCAACTCCTCATGATATTTTTAGATCTTGGAAATAATCACAAGTGCTCTGCTAGGTCTCTCTCTTCAGCTATTCTAAATTAGCATCTAAAATGGCATAGTAAAAACATGGAAACTTAAGTTTGGAGGCTTTATAAGATTTTTCTATTGAAGCCAAGCATATGAAGTGTCCCAACATGTGTCACAAGATCATTGGTATGGATTAGTTAGGAAAAATGTAAAGATTCTAGTTCCAAATGTCAAAACAAGCCTATTAGAGAGTGATCATGGTTGTAAGGTGATGATGAGCTTGTTAATAGAATGTCATGACCAAGAAAACTCCCAATTTAGGTGAAATTTTATTTGTAACTCCCTCTCTTAATCACACATGATACACTTGTCCTAACTTGATTTGGAATGCTCAAAAGGAAGCCTATGATGAAGGAAATTTGTAGGAGAGAATGATTGAGAATATTTCTTATGCCACACTTGGAGAAGGGGCTAATTTGGGATGAGATTATGTGTAAATACGTTTCATGACTTATTTTCCACTACATCCACATGTATTGTAACTAATTTCTCTTTTGGACACTTGTCCTTATGCCTTTTAAACTTCTCTTCTCTCTCTCTTCCCCCAAGTTCTATAAATTGAGACATTTTGGCCATTGTAAATGGAGACCATAGTTGGTATGGTGAATCCATAATAATATGAAATTACACTTTGTCTTTGAACATTGAATACAAGTCTAATTGTGAGTTGTGAAAATTTTTTCTAAATGTGTGAGTGATGCATGGTGGAGCTAAGTGATAGTATCATCCCTACTCCCTTTATCCTTCATGTTTAAGGAAGAGTTATGATTTTAATAGGTCATGTGAAGTGTGTTTAATGTACTAAGATCTTATTTAATTATGAAATTATATATATGGTGTGTAATTTTCCCCTAGGTCAGTTACCTTGATGATTATCCTAAGTATGTTACCTCCACATTGAAATACTATGTTAGGATCCTTCAATACATGGAATTAGTCTTGGAAAGCATTTTTGCTTAGTATAAGTCTGATAGTCTATGGAATATGTCCTAGTGGATCACCTCTTTAGTGTCGTTTCCATTTTATGTTAGCTTATAACTCTTTTCACAAACAAGCATTATATTAGGTGATAGATATTCAAAGAAGAATATAGGGAGATAGCCCTTATAATCTAGAGATTCATCTCTCCTTAAAGTCCCCACAAATTGAGAGATGATTCAATGTTGCATCAAATTGTAGGAGATTGAATAGAGTGTCCTATGGTGCACAATTTTATGATAACACTTCCCAAACTAGTGGAGGGTGATGCCAATGATATATGGACTTTATAGTTCAATGGAGGTTGCTCAGTGATTGGATCAGGTGCTAGTGTATTATTGATTTCTACATAAATAATCATTTCATTTCTCATACAAATAATTATTCGAGTTCTTAAAAAATACTAATACATATGAAACACTACTTCTAGGACTACAAGTAGCAAAAGAGATGGGCACTCTGAATCTCAAAGTGTAAGGTGATGTAAAATTTATCATCAAATATATAGGAGGTCAATATGAGGTAAAAATGATAGACTCAAACATTATAGAAATAGGGTTTGGGATTGTATCAAACACTTCAAATATTTCTTTATAATTATAATCCCAAGAGAAAACAACTCCAAATATGATAGCTTGGTTGTATCAGTTTCCTTCATGATTACTCCTCTTGAAGTTAGAAATGATCATAATGTCACGAAAATGTTATGTTGACCTAGTGTGCTAAATAACTCTAAGCATTGGAAACTATGTAACAATGATGAACAAATCATCACTTTACTAGAACAAAAGGATAATTTTATAAATCTATTTTTTTATGGAAGCTTTGATACACACATAAAATATTCTACTTTAAAAAATAAAGAGAAACAAAGTTCACAAACATCTAATAAAAAGGATAACATACTATAAGAAAAGCATTATATAGTTAAAAGGAAAAAATATTCATAAAGGGATAGTATCTTTAGAATAAATGTTTGAAAAACATGATAGGTACATCAAAAATAAGACTTGGGAAAATCCCATGGGACCCCTTTAATAATAAAAGGTAAATGTTGGCATAAAATAATAATTGAGGTGGAATGATAGTATTTCACCAAATAACTATATATAAATTAGTATATCACAATGATATACAAATATAACATAAAATATGAATAATAGATAAGCCACTTCGAAGGGGTAACCTTCCAAATGCTTTTAATAAGAATGAATACTCAAATATGACGATGAATAACTAACCCTAACTCCTATATATAGTCTAAAAAGGCCATGTACCACCCATAGGTAGACCTAATAAGTATATTAATGCATAAATAAATGTAAAATAATATGCAAAAAGGTTATGCAAACCACAAGTTTACTACACATATTGCTAGACATGACAATGGTTAAGGGCATAGTATGCCCCTCCCCTTCAAAACAATGTTTTCCTCAAAATTGAATCAATATAAAATTTTATTTAATGATTGATTCATCCTCCTAGGTATCATCTTCAGAAGGCATATTCTTCCATTTGATTAGATACTTAATAATCATTCTGGATCGTAGATGCTTAGTACTTGTTTGAAGGACCACTTTAAGATCAAATAAAACCCTCCCTTCCATATCTAATTATAGTAACTTGGTTTGAGTGGTAAATCTCTATCCAATGGCATTCTTAAGGAAAGATACATGAAATAATGGATTAAAGAAAGCGGATGGAGGAAATTTCAGCTTGTAGGCCATACCACCAATTTTTTGCAAGATCTAATAAGGGTCATTTTACTTGGGATATAACTTATTATAATTTTTATATTGCTTCAAGGAAATATAATTATATTAATACAATTGAAAAAAAAAAACCTAATCAATAATTTCTAAATGCCTCTCACTCTTATGTTGATATGCCTATTGCTTCATGTGATTCTGGGCCAAAGTTAAATTTTCATGCAAACTAACAAGGACTTCCTATTGATGTTGAAGGTGTTCATTCATTTTATATACCTTTGTGTGGGTAATAAAGGGTGAAGTGAGGTATGGAATATGGTATCCATATAATTCTATAAAAGGAGACATTTTGGATGAACTATGTACTAAATTATTATACCACTATTCAACCAAGGGTAGCCATTGAACCCATTTATCTTATTTATCTAACACAAAACAATGAAGGTATCCATATAGACACTTATTGACTACTTTAATTTTTCCATTATATTAAGGATATAGGATGAGCTATGAGACAATTGGGTTCTCAAACATGGAAATAATTATATCCAAAATTTACTAGTGAATATGGGATCTTGATCACTAACAATAGTCTTGGGAGTACCATGGAATTTCTAAATTGTATTAAGGAAGACAAAAGCTACTATACTAGCCACCAATGGTTGAGATAAAGAACAAAAATGAGAATACTTTGTGAGTCTATCCACAATAACCATGATAACATTTCTACCTTCAAATTATGATAACCTAGTAATGAAATCCATAGATACCTCTTCCCATCATTTACTAGGGATGGATAAGGGTTGTAAAAGACCTAGGGTTTTAATGGTTTCACCTTTATTTTGATGACATACCATACATTTAGCCACATATTTTTGTACATGCCCCTTGACTCCTTTCTAAAAAAAATCCTTCTTGACTCTATGATAGGTTTTCAAAAACCCCAAGTGACCAATAAGTGTAGATGCATGAAGTTCTTGAAGGATTTTCTATTTAAGAAGAGAATTGTGACACATATAATCTATCTTTGTACCATAATTCATTCCCCTTCCATGTAAACTTTTCAATCCCATCAAAAGCTTGATATAGATTCTTAATCAATGCATGGGTAATACTATCATTCTCCCATTCTACACTTACTTCCTTGAGCCAGTTTGCCTACCAAATGGTCATGGTACATAATAATGCCTCAATTGGTTCATCTTACCTAAATAGTGCATCAACCACCAAATTTTATTTTCTTTTTTTGTAGACTATTTCAAAATCAAAACCTAACATTTTTGTCAGCAATTTTTGTTGTTCTTCAGAGGATAACTATTGTTACAAAAAATGTTTAAGGTTATCATGATATTTTTTTACCTAAAAGTGATGACCCAATACGTAAGGTCCCCATTGTTTTAATGCATTTAGAATAAACATCATGTATTTCTCATAAATGGGTTTGATCTGATTTTTACCCTTCATTTGATGACTTTCAAAGGAAATAGGCCTACTCTCTTGCATGATTATTGCACCTATACCATATCTAGATGCATCATATTCAACCATAAATTTTTTAGAAAATCTAGATTAAACAATACTAAGGTGGTCCACAGAGCCACTTTTAGTTTTTAAAATGCCTTGGTAGTTATATCAATCCACTGGAAGGAGTCTTTATTCAATAAGGAAATGAGTGGTGTTGAAATTGTACCATAGTATTTGACAAACTTGTAATAATAACTAGTTAGCCCTAGAAATCCCCTTATTTTCTTAAGTGTCTTGGGAATATACCACTCCATGATGGCTTGGAATTTTTTAGGATCAGCTTTTACTCCCTCATGTGATATAGTATGACCCAAATATTCTACTTCCCAAACTCCAAAAGCACATTTGGATGGTTTAGAATACAACTAATATTGCTCAAGAACTAAGAGTACTTGTTTCAAATGATAAAAGTGGTCTTCCTAATTTTTGATATAAATAAGGATGTCATCAAAAAACACAAGTACAAAATTTCTCAAAAATGGCATAAAAACCATATTCATAAAAATCTAGAAGGTGGATGGGGCATTGGTGAGACTAAAAGGCATGACCAAAAATTTGTAATGGTCTTCATAAGTACAAAAGGCTATTTTAGGAATGTCCTCCTCATGAATCCAAATTTGATGATACCCAGAGCAAAGATATAATTTGTTAAAATAAATAGAACCATGTAATTCATCTAACAAATCATTAGTTACAGGAATAGGAAACTTATATTTGATAGTGAACTTGTTGAGCTCTATATAATTTGGGCACATCCTCCAAGTTTCATATTTATTTCATACCATGACTACTAGAGAAGAATATTTACTTTGGCTATGGTGAATGGTATCTACCTCCAACAAATCTTGTACCTTTTTTTCAATTTCCCTCTTTCAAGTATAAGGATTTATGTATGGTTTGATGTTGGGTGGCATACTTCCAGGAGTGAGTATGATGGCATGATTGTGAGTACAACTAGGAGGAAGAACTTTTGTCATGGGTCTAAAAATAAATAAATTCTCATCCAATATTTGTTATAACTCAGTATGGGTAGACTCCTTAGTTTTTTGAACAATAATGGAAAACAAGTGTGCCACAAATCCTTTAGCATCTTGGTCATCTGATGTGAACTAACCATTTATGGAGATTTAAATATTAATCCCTATAGTTCCACTACCATGCCTTAAAAATAAAATTGCATGAATAATTCATCGAAATTAATGTCAATAATGCCCAATATGGTGAGCCATTGTACTCCTAAAACAATGTCAGTCCCACCAATAGGAATAGAAAACATAGGAGAATATAGTAAATAGTCCCTCATTCCTAACTTAATACTATGGTATTTTCTAGAATAGTTAATTATACCACCATCTACAATCATGAATTGAAATTTTGGGGTTGGGTAGATGAAATAATTCAAACAAGTAACCAACTTACTATTAATGAAATTGGGTGTACTACCTAAGCCAATCAATACTATAACCTTCTATTTCTTATTGAAACCCACCACCCTAAGAGTTTGAGGAGTATAAATACCTACAAGGGCATGGTAGGAGATAGTAGGTTGAGAATATATAACTTCATCCTCGAGTCCTTCAAAACCCTCAATAGATTCCTCCTCATCTTCTTCATTCTCATCAGCCCCTTCAATGTAAAATTACTTCTTTTAGCACATCGGTGACCTTTACTCCATCTACTGTCACAACCAAAAAACAACCCTTTGGCACACTTATTTTTAAAAAATTTATGGTGTCAATCTGGTAGGTTGAGGATATGATGGAGTTAGGAAGGTGCATTCCTAACTAATTATAAAAGGAATACATTTGATCATCTCTTTTTCTTCTTCCAAACATGCCCTTGGTATAACTTCATAAATAATTATGTGGTTAAACATACAAACCTACAATTGAATACTATATTTTAGCCCACCCAAATAAATGTTAGTCAAATTTTCCTCAATGATATCCTCCACATGTAATGATAGATTTTGAAATTGATGAATGTAATCCTTCATTGTTCCTATTTGTTGTAGTTTGGCTAATCAATTAAAGTAGCTTTTAGAAACATTATCCTAATAATGAGACATTAGTTCATCAGAGAATACTAACCATGAAACAAAAGCACCAATCTTCTTATTTTGAGCACAAACCCAATGATACCAAATAAATGGCTCAAGTTCTAGATGCAGAGATGCCACAACCACCTTTTGAGAGCTAGGAGTTTGGTCTAAATCAGATAGATTTTTAATTTAAGTGATCTAAGTGAGTGGATCCTTACCACTAAACTTTCACAAGTCTAATTTTGGAAACATAAATTTTACCCCTATATTGGTGGTGTTAGTATTAAGAGGAGGAGGACTAGAAGGAAAAAAGGGAGGATTGTTGAGTGTTAAATGAGATTAAAAGGTAGCCAATTGTGGCATAATTTGATGCAACTGATTGTTCATGTAATTAGGCTCCCCTTGCATTAATGATATATGAGTTTGGAATTACACATAATTTTGCATTAGGCCATGTATATTTGATTTGATTTGATAAATAATCTAATATTATTTAGACTCCATGTAATCCCTTATAGTAGTTTTATGGGTATCTTTCCCTTTCCCTTGTCTACGGGTGTTAGGACTAGCTATACAAAGGTTTGATGGTGAACCTTATTTTACCCATTGACCTAACTTTTACCACTAATATTTTTTAAATATTTATGCCTAAAATCATAAATATAAAATAATATACCTAAACTAATTTTTTCCAAGGTTTCTAAAAATATTTAAAAAATTGAAAAATTCTACAAATTGTGAGCTATGGAGCAAATTTATTAAAAACACTAAAATGGAGACAAATTTTGAAAAAAAATTGAGTTGAAATTTTTATTTAAACTTACTTGAATTACTTATAAAATCTAATTAAAAAACTCAAAAAAACTTTTCACCCATTTGCAAGATATATCCAAATTTCAAGATCTAGGGTTTTTGACCTAATTATGGCCCAAATTGATGCTCTAATATGACTTGGAATGATATTAATTCATCAAATAAGATTATATTCAGTAGTATATCACAATGATATGGAAATATATCAAAAAATATGAATAATAGATAAGCCACTTTGAGGGGGCAACCTCCCAAATGCTTTTAATGAGAATGAATACTCAAATATGATGATGAATAACTAACCCTACCTCCTATATATAGTATAACAAGGCCATGTTACACCCATATGAAAAAATAATAAGTATATAAATTAATTAATAAATCTAAAATAATATACAAAAGGATTATGTAAGCCACAAATTGACTACACATATCCTTAGACATGTTAATCGTTAAGGGTGTAGCATGAGGTATGTTAATATCAAAAAATGTTTTACTAAGGAAGAGAATAGAAATTTCATTAATATCTTCAAGAAGTATAGGGATTTATTCACTTGGTACTATGATGATAAAAATTATTTTAGATGAAAAATCATGTAATACCAAAATCATGCAATACAACATTACTTTGAAACCCAATGCCAATCCATTTAGGCAAAAGTTAAGGCATTATAATGCAAAATTTGTTATCAATATCTACAAGGAGATCTATAATGTGTTATATGCTAGGATTATATTTCCTATCTGATACTCAACATGAGTTTCCAACATTATACTTATTCAAAATAAGAATATGAAAGTTAAAATCTTTGTAAATTTTCACAATATCAGTCAAGATTCACTCAAGGATAGCTACCCCTTACTAATCATGGATAAAATCCTATAGGATGTCATAAGATGTAAAATTATGTCTATATTAGGCTACTTTTTAAAATACAATCAACTCAAATTAACTATAGAAGATCAATTCAAAATAACTTTCACTATGCCATGGGGAGAATTGCACCTACAAAAGGTTGCCTTTCAACCTCATCAACATAGAGAGACATTTCAAAGGGTGATGGATTTATAATTTAGTGATATGGAGAATAAGATCATCATAATTTACTAGATGATGTCATGGTCTTCTTAAGAAAGTAGATGATCATTCTTATCACCTAAAATGGGTTTTTGAAAGGTGCCACTCTTATGGTATCTCTTTAAATCCTAAAAAGTCTATATTTATAGTAACAAAAGTCAAGCTCTTGATCCATGTAGTTTCTCAATAGGGTATAAATATATATCCATAAAAGAGTAAAATCTATCTAATAACTATCCATACCAACTAACAAACTTGGTACTCACTCATTCTTTGGCAAAGTCAATTTTTTTAGAATATCTATTCTAGACTTTATTGAGCTCACCAAGAATAGTTTAAAGATGATGAGTATAAATTACTCCTTAAAATGGAATGAAAATGTAAATAAATTATTAAATGAGATCAAGGAATCAATTTCGAAGACACTTATTTTTACTTGCTTGGATTTTTAGGACTTCATTACAGATTCCTATGTATCTGAATATACTCTATCTATAATTTTATTATATAAACATGAGAGGGGATTGAATCCCCAATTGCATTCATGAGTTGTGGATTAAAATATCATGAACTCAAATATTTATTGGTAGAGAAACATGCATATGTTGTGGTCAAAGCTATAAATCATTTAAAATTGTATATCTTGAATTCTCATACCATTGTAATGGGCCTAGATTTAAATAATAAAATAAATCCTTATTCAGTGAGAGATTGGATCAGTAAGAGTAGGTTATATCTCTAAGGTTCACAAGTGTGATTTAAAAATAAAACCCATAAATCTAATAAGAGTATAAGGCCTTTCCTAATTGATTTCATAAGGTGTTGATTCTTGAAGGGAATGAAAGGAAGAGTTACCATTATTGGTTTTTGTTGATTCTCTTTAAGAATGGTACTCTCATTTAACACTCTTTTTATTATATGGGTAATGCCCTACTTATTTGATTCCCAAACAAAATTTAAATCTCAATATAAAGGTGACCAAAAATGTGATTTGGGATAATACCTTGTTTAAGAAGTCTTTAGATGGAACCTTGTTGAGATTTTAAAACAAATAAGAACATAATAATAACTTAGAAGTATTTAAAAATAAAACTATGGAGGAGCTTTCTCATTTTCAATCACATCATTTAAAATATTAAAATCCCACTATGATTACCCCAAACTATTCAAGGATGCACAAGAATGGGTATCCAAATGTGAATCTTCTCAATATTTCATTAGTAAGACTAAGATTTCAACAGTGCCTCTCTAACAAATCATCATCAAGGAACCATTTCAATAATGGATATTAGACTTCATTTCAATCTAAACCCTCATTCTAGCTATAGACACACTCATTTTTTGACATCAACTAATTACTTTATGAATTGGGTGGAAGACATTATAGTAAAATAAACCACTTCTAAAATCATGTGTAACTTTATAAAGGATAATATTTTGGATAGGTTTAGTGTCCCTAAGAATATTATGATGGATAATGCTTATAAAGTTTCCTATATTTAGCTGATTGGTTTTTGTTATGGGTACAAAATATCAATTGTGCACTCTTCAGATTAATACCCTTAGGGTATTAGTAAGGAAAAATCCAATAACAAAAATATAACTACCATCATCCATAAGTTGGTTGATGAAAATCAAAAGAATTGACATCAGAATCTATATGATGCACTATAGGAAAATCAAATCATGCCTAAGAGAGAAATCATAATGTCTCCATTTTATATACTATATGGGAGGGATGTTATGATCCCTATTTATTTACAATTTCCTACTTTGAATCTAACACAAGATATTGAAGATGAACATTCAAAAATGCTCTCAAGATGAGTCATGTACTTGGAAAAGATAGAAGGAGTTATACTAATTGGTAGAATTATATCTCAGTAGGAAAATGTAAAATAATTATTCAATCAGAAGACTTGTCAACATGATTTCCAAATTGTTGACTTGGTCTTACTTTGGTAAAAAAGGAGAGAACCAAGAGGAAGTCATGGGAAATTTAATTTTATATATATATATATATATATATATATATATATATATATATATATATATATATATGGGACCATTCAAAATTCAATATTTCTATGGTGAAAACATGTACTATTTGGTAGATAGAGATGTAACTCACCTCCCTTTGCCATATAGTGGGAAATATTTAAAGTATAAATAATAAGGGTATATTATCCCCTACCATTTATACTTTTGTTGTGTGTTTTAATTATTTTCATGTGTTTCATGTTTCCCTTTCTATCATGTGTTTACATTTCATTGAGTTTCCTAGTTTTCTTCATGTTTCATTATCTTTAGTTTGATCTCATTGCCTAATGGATAAATTAATGATCTACTAAAATATTAAATTTTATGAGAGTTAAATTTGTGTCTTCTTATTAATTCACATCCCTATCTAGAACTAGTTGTTGTTTGTAAAAAATATCATGTCAAAATTTTCCCCAAGGGTAGGAACAACACTTCAATTTGTGTGATAAAAGAATGAGAAAGTGAAAAACTTGAAAAGATGTTTTGATTTGAAAATTTAAAAATAAAATTAGCTAGCCATTTCTATGCCTTCACACTAGACATGGCCAATTGGCCCATCCTCTTTATAAATTAGAATGTAGATGTGGATACCCTTGTAACTAGTCCTTCACATTTGTATATTTTATGAAGAAATGACAAATGATAATTGGGCCCTCCCAAATGCAAAAGTATAAATATGAATAATCATGTAGCCATGATTCTATGTACATGCATTCTATGAGGATATATATGATGGTGACATGACCCTCGTAGACATATGGATTTGAATATAGTTTCCCTTATAACTATGCCTTCATGTTTATGCATGTCATGAGGATGTGATAGATAGGCTTGCCATTCCCCCCATATGTGTGCACATGTGAACCTGACCATACAAACCATCACATGGTATTTTTATATGTAAAGTTATATAGTGAGGCCAATTCTCATTTGTTCATTTCAAACTTGTGAATTATGTTAGGGAGAAATTGAATCCTCCCCCCCCCCCCCCAAACATCCTCCCATTAGAAAATCCCTATTAGCTTTTTCCCTTGATCCATTTATGAATATTTATCAAGGTATTTTTATAATTTTATTAATTTTTACCAATCTATGGAGCCTCATTATCATATATGTTACATGGTAACCCAAAATTCCTTATGTCCACTTCTCTACATTCTTTCTAACCAATTCAACATTTTTTACTGCTAGAATCATTAAACATCCTTGATCTTTCTTTCCAAAAAACCTTCACAAAACTAAAAACTAGTAGGATAAAGTACAAATACATAGGGTATGAACCACTACTAGTTCTACATTGTGACATATCTAAGATTTATGATTCCTAAATTGGGCATGTAGATTTGGAAGATTTACATAAAATATTAAATGTTGAAATCCCAAAATTACTCATTAAACACTTGTTGGAAGTGGTATACCAAAATAAATTACTTTCCCCATCACAATAGAATGCTCAGAGTTGGTATTTTCCTATGCAAACCAATAGATCCTAAAATAAGATAAAATGGGATGACGTCTAGAGAGCTCATGGTAAATGTATATGGAGTATCTATGGGCATGATAATGAGGATCCCACTTCATGATGAATGTATTAATATTAATGTTAATCAACCAAAGAAATATTGGGAAAAGGACCCTGTTAAATGATTTTCCATGATTAACAACTCATGGTTGAATTAAAAGAGAGAAAGACCCTCCAAGGTACTCAAAAACCTATTTAAGGAATATTGCAATGAATAACTTTCAAATATGATCACCCTAATGAACCAAACACTAGGGAATGAAGATATAAATAATTTTTACCATTAGATGTTCATGAGAATGAACATCATTTTTCTTGTGAAGTAGTTCATAGACTAGGGTGAGTTGATCAATGATGCTCTACATGATAAATTACTAGATGTTAAGGCCTCACAATAGTTTTTCATGACATCTTATCTAGTGTAATCATTAGTTTTATAGAGGATATATCTGTGACTTTCCCAACATGGGGTCAGGGATATTCCATCAACTCATGTTAAAACAAAGTAATAAAAACTACACTAAAATCAATGATGAATTCATAATGAGAGTGGTACAGTTCCTTTAACAAGATTTAGGAATGTGTATCTCAACTAAAGCATCAAGATTGATAAAAAATTATGGTAACTAATACATCTAATATAAAAAATTCATGTATATCAATGATGGTAGCTATGAAGGACACCCTCTAAGGCTCCCAAGTTTAGAAAATGATAAAATTATTCACATAGAACTATGCTAACAACTCAAATTAGTTCATAAACATTGTAGAGGGAAGCTTGTACTAGGTGTTTCATTTTACATTCCATTAGGGCACTTTAATTGTAAAACATTAATTAATGCACAAGACATTGAATTGCCTATCTATGATTTTACCCTTTGGTCCTACACGAATAGGGAATCCATTAATACCAAAGGATATGTGAAGCATAATCTTATCATAGCACCTAACTATGAGCATAAACATCATCTATAAGACTAATGGTTTGATTGTGTAAATGAATTTGAAGTAATTTAAAGGGATTGTTTTCAAATGACTCTTGAGTAAATAAGAGAGTTAATATATGAATAGGTCCTATAAGGGATGATTAATGATAAGATAAACCTCATTGATCTTAAATATATGAATATGATTACTATTGCACTATTTCCAACTATAAATTGGTCCATCAAAGAGCTTGTTTATCTATAATGGAGAACATAGAGAGTATTGGCTCACACAAAGAAATGGCTAGAGAAGAAACTAGAAAGGGTAACATATGGTGGTTTAAATAAAAAAAAAGGATTCATCTCCATTGAATAAATATCCCCATCTATTACCATAATAATTAATACCAAAGTGGTGATTGATACATCTAACACATCTAGCTCTAAAAATGGTAGAGATAAAGATCCTGATCTAAAGAGGCATCCAAGAAATCCATGTGAATAAATTATAGGAATAGGGAAAAGTAAGTAAGATAATAAATCTATAAATCTATGGTCTTCAAAATAATCCCTTACCAATCCTAAATTTCTCATCCCTAATACTATGAAAAAACACTTGGCCTCCACTCAAGGAGTAGTCTAACAAGTGTCCATAAATACCTCGTCATACTAAAATAACTCCTCCAAATAAATCCACTCACTCTTCCTCTAAATTTCAAATTTTTTATTTTAGCGATCTTTCATTTCAATGGGTACTATTGATGTTTAAGAAAAGGGAAAATGTAGTTCATGTAGTAATGCTAGATTTTGATGTTGTAGCAGACCTTCTAAAGGTCCCTACATCAAATAAAGTGAAAACCACTTTGAGGTTGGTATTTAATACCTAGGATTCACATTTTTTGGATATTTTTGAGTCCAATGTTTAAAAATATATATAACAAATGACTATTCTCTTAATAGGATATCACTCATAGAAGCAATATGGGAAAGTGACATTCATAACCTTTGATAAACCACTAAAATAATAATAAAAATTTCAAACCAAGATGAATTAACTCAAGAATAACTCAAATAATAGGTTAGTAAATTGGAAAGCTACGTCAATTATTTTGTCAATCCTATTAAGACTCTCACAGTTCCATAGGTTGATGTTCTAACACAATTGTCAAGGATAAGTAAGGAAGATATTGATACTATTATCAAACATAAATATTATGATAAAACTATAGAGGTATGAGTGGATGCATTTATTGTAAGTTGAATGAATTATATCAAATAATTCATGAAGATTTATGCTACCATTGATCAATAGATGTTAGACATTCATAAACAAATAAAATCTCATATTGCTGATTTAAAATTATGGGAAGAAGTGATTGGGGATGTAAAAGAAATGAGTCTAATTGAGGTCAAAGTGATGGTGGAAGGTGGATTATTTGAAAAGGAATAATATGACACATCCTACAAATGGATAATGAGTATACTATAAATAATGGAAGTCATGAATAGAGCCATTGATGAGATGAAAGAAAATAAAGACATGAGTGAATAGAATATCAATATGATCTCCACCAATTTAGGTGAAAATAATTGTGACTTATGTAAATAATATGGGATCACTACACATATTGTAGATGAATTGAATTCCAATTTCATAAAGTCATCAAATATGATCTTCTCAAAGAGAAAATTGATCAAAGATTCAATGAAAATACTTAGTGAAATCCACATTTCCCTATAAGAGATGAATACTCAATTGAAAAAATTATCTAGGGTCCTAAGCACCTTGACATTTATTTCCTAGAGATGGTTCACACATTGTCATCATGTGGTAGTTCCTAAGATAAATGAATCTCTCAAAGTGGTCAAAACATTCTAGAAATTAAAGGATACATGAGACAAGGAATAAGTAAAGAAAGATTTAGCTAGTGCCAATCCATCCACAATTTCTTCTATCCTATGGGAAACTTCCTAGTAAGGTCCATAAAACTCCTTTCTATTTTTGTCTAAGAATATGTTTAAGTGAAATCAATAATTTCCTTTCTATAAAATAAATAATTTAAATTAATAGAATAAGATGAAACATAGAATACAAATATTTACTTTAGAATGCAAAGGGTTAACTCATTCCATTTGGTTATTAATATAGACATCCAATTTCAGCCACAACTAGATTCCGATCGAACCTCAGACTAATTTTTACCAACTATTGCAAGTTAAGCTTAGGAATCACTAAACATCCCAATTTTTTTTGTGCATCATTCATCAATGATCAAAATCATGTTAAGGCATCTCTATTTGGGATACTAGCCCATATGAAATAATAACCTCTCATGGATTCACCCCCAATCACCTTGTAACATAACAATTGTATGTTTGGCCTATGGACCCATTAAGTGGGGCACTTGATCAAATCTTAAAAGAGCTAAAATGATAATCAAATTAATTATCTAATTAAATAAGATTAAATTCTTAGTTAAATTATCCATTTTCAATTAATGAATATCTAAAAATAGAAATTACAAAAATCTAAATATCAAGCCTTTTCATCATTGCCTTTATGAGTTGTCAAGCTCTTCCAAAATATCTAATTTGAGTGTCATGCCTAGTAATTGAAAATAATAACTACATGATAAATTTTAACTCGATTGGAGTTATTCTCAACTCACCTGGGGTTAGTTTTCACCCAATCCATGTTAAAACTTAGACTTAATTCATCTTGGGTAAGAGTTAACTCTTGAGGCTATAAATACAAGGCCATGCCTACTGATTTCTAAGCTATTTTGGTGCAAAGTTATTATTCACAAATATATTCAAAAATCTCTCTTGGTGTAAAATTATTATGCCTAAATTTCTTTAAACCCTTTGATAGTGTGTTTCATAATGCTAAATGGAAGAGAGAACCTTCATGAAATTAGTGTTACCATGCTCCGATATTAATCCAAGTAATAAAGCCAAGGTGCTAAGGAAAGGCAAATCCAAAAAAGCTTCATTGATGAATATTTATTGATGGAAAAGTCAATAAATCCACTTCAAAAATCCATTTGGATATCAAAGCAAGGTAAAAGAGTGTTTTATTTTATGTTTTAGTTTTGTTTTCATATGCTTTCTTGTTACATATGCTCTCCCTAGTGTATAGGCTAGAGTTCTTAGGATTTTAGTGTTTTTATTTGACTTTTATTTCTTGGAGTAACATAATACTAACCTACCCTCTACATAATCCTTGATCACATCATGGAAAATTTGGTGGGACATTCACCCCACAAAGTTGTTCCCAAGGCCTTTTAGACACCCTCCTAACAATTTTCATGTCAAAATCCAAATTTGCTAATCAAAACAAGTGAAAATTTAAGACTCAAGGATGTTTTTCTTGAAATCATGAAGTTTATTTGTGTAGTCACGTTATTTCTCTCTAGAATCATGATATTGCATAATATCACTATTTTTATAGTTGTGATTTTGTCATAAGTTTTATGTTTTTATGATAACTTTTATGGTATTGTGTTAAGCCATCATAGTTTTCTGATAGACTATTTTTGTTTGCAAAAAAAATAATGATATTGAAATATCATGACTTTACAATCATGATATCACTTAAAATTTTATGATATTTTAATATCGTGACTCTTCAAGTTTTGATATTGCCATAAATTTCAAGGTATTACCTAACCATGATAGTTTTATTGCTAATCATTTTGTGTTATAGGGTTAAGTTGCATTATTGCTTATAGTTTCATGATTTTATCATTATTTCTATGTTATTGTGCTAAGAATATAAATTTTGTGTTAATTATCTTTCTTGCACAAAAGTATCTATATTATCCTAAAAATTGTGGTTTTATAAGAATAGTTATGGTATTGCTTTGTATTTCTATAATTTTACACTTTATGTAAAATTTTAAAAACCTAAGAGCAAGAATTGGAAGTTGTTTATCCACTCAGGATTTGCTTATGAGCACAAGGACCCCTTAACATGTTTTTCAAGACCTAAAGGCTAAGAGGAAGAAATTTAAAAGATTCTAAGTTGCAAATTTCACATTTAAAATTGGTGTTTTAAAATATGTTTTGCTTAAGTCATTTTTATATTTCAAAAATTTCAGCATAATGCCAAGGGGATTAAACTTCATAACATTATTATTTTTGGTGTTATAAAAATGAGCTCTCGCATTAGTTAAATAATCATAAGTTTTTTATTTTTATGCTTGTTTGTTGAAGTGTTTGTTTACCAAGGTGAGTGTCACCTGCATGCTTTCCCCCCATCCCCTTTAGGGAACTTGGGTGATCAAAAATGCACACTCCTTGCATTTGTTGCTTTGGTCTAAAAACATGTAAAGAAAGTCACAAGGCCCTCCCCAAAATACATATGATTTGGGTGACCCCAAAATGACCCTAAAGTCCTTCCACTTGTCATTATTTCATGCATTTTAGGTTGTGAGTAGGAGGTCATCACCTCTTGATGAGTTCTTTAGGGAAGCATTGTCTCAAGAATTCATCTCTTAGAATTATTTCAACCCCACTACATGGTGGAGTGTATAAATTGAGGGTAAGCTATTGGAATGCTTGTTTTGAGTGGTTAAAACAAGCTATGTTATTGATAATCAACCTCAAAACATAAGGGCAACTTGGATATTGCATTACACTAAGAAATTGATAGATGTAGTGGTTTTAAAAAGTACTAGACCTTTTGATAATAAACTAGTTGATGAGGATAAAAATGACATGATTGTGCCCTAGTGTTTGCCACACATATGTGAAAATTTAGAAACAAACAAAAAATTATAGTTTAGACAACCCCACTTGCCATGGACATAATGTTGATGCAGGGCAAGTATCCCAAAGTTCCATGTCACTGTACAAACTCTTGAGAGAAGAGGGGTCTTAAAAATTCCACTTTTCTTGTGATTTTAATTTTTGGATTAATAATTTAAGATAATCTCAAAATCAAGTATATAGATGGAGTTCAATAGTGTGATGTAACCTCGTTAGTTTTAGGATTTAGGATGTTACACTTAGGTATTTTTGTCATTTCATCCTTTTTACTTACATGATATTGAGTCTAAAATGTTTGTTTATCATACCATGTCCAAAAATGAATCTTTTAAACACATCAATCTTTTGTTTGAATATGCATTATGCCATCCATTTAACATCACACATTTTCGTTAATCTTGTATCAAACCTTTTGGTTTTTGTCATTTGTTTGAAAAAGGCATAGTTATGCTACCCATTCCATTCCAAATATTGTGCCTTAAATTTCTTTAAAAAAACCATTTGTTATATCTTTACAACATGATAATTTTTTTACACTGCTCAATTTTTTTCAAATACTTGTTGCCTTGTGTTTAAAATTATAATCAAAACCACATGTGCCTTTTGGATCTATACCTAGTACTATCATGTCATTCATTATTGTCTATCTTATTGTCCATTTGAATTGCCTAGTCTTCTAAATCAAGTTCAAAACTATTCTTGAAAAGTTTAGATCCAAACATTGATTTTTTTTTCTTAGGCCTTTATTAATTTTGTCCTAGACATCAATCTTTCACTTCTAGGTTGTGTAACTTAGGTTAATTCCTTACTCTAATTTAAAGACTATTCTTGTGCCTAGATTTGGGGAAGTAGTATATCTTTCAGATGCCTATTGTTCCATATCTTTTGCCATATGATAAAGTGTTTGTTTAAATGTCAATTCCTAGTTTGTGTCAGTGTTAAAAAAAAATTAGATTAAATATCTTACCTTTTATACCTTGTTTTGTTTGAAGTATAACTTTTGTGCCTTTTTCAAAAAGATCTAGAGATACCTATTTTGAGCCTAGCTGTTGTGCCTTGTTTTTAAAAAAAGACCTAGAAACCTTTATTTATTTATACCTAGATTAGAATTGTTTGAAATACTTTATTATTGAGTATTGTCATTGATGTCAAAGGTGATTAAGTACAGCTGGCAGTGTGTGATGTGACAAGGTACATGGAATAATGTTGTCATGAGAGAGTGTTGTGTTGAGATAAAGAGAAAGAGATAATTTTAATCTAACTAATATATTATGTCTACATTATTTATATCATTATTAATGTTAGAATGGAGGGTACATGTCATTGATGTCAAGTACATAGGAAACATAGTCATGACATGAAGAGGTATGTACATGGTGAAAAGAATGAACATAAGAATGTGAAGGTTCTATGCCATTTTTTTAGCATGTAATTAAGGTATATAAGTATTCATGAGAGTTTTTAGGTGAGCCTATAGGGGTACGACCTTCAGTCTAAGTTTACATCTAGACCATTCCTTGACCCTACCTAGCCTAGTGTGGTATGAAGATCAGATTTAAAGGAAATTATGCACATGAGAACATGGATAGAGGTAAGATAATTTTTTTAGTAATGATCACAAATTTTGAGGTCAATATTTGAAGGAAAATTGCATGAATCACTTTTTTAGGCCTTCTCGATGTCACATAATGAGGTACTTAAATCATTCATTGGCATGTGTAACCTCTACATGGGAGTCTAATATGTTTAATATAAATGGTAAAGGTTCATGTATAGTATCTCTACGTATTAATTTTAGATTCAAGCTGTATTCCTTTATGAACAATCATTAACATCAAAACCTATGTTAAACCTCCCTAAAACCCTAATAAGGACTCAATATGAAATAATTTGTTCAAATCAGCTCAAAATGGATTCAAATGAATAAATAATATTTTTAATCATGTATTAAAATCTCGTAGGTACTTATAGGTGATGGTGGTTCATCAGATAAGAGAGAAAATGTACAAATATAAACTTATTTATGAAGAAAGTTTTATAGCTCTCAAAAGTTAAATTAGTCAAGAAAAGCAAATGGGTGGTATAAGAATATAGAGACTAATTTTAAATTTACATGATGTTTTATGGATATTTTATATCATTAAATTCCTATAAAAATTTCATCCAAGTAAGCCAGTCGTAGATAGACCTAATGGTGTAGATAATGTAAAACCTAGGTAGAGATGAAAAAATAGATTTGAGGGTCTATGCATAATAGATTGATGCAATAAAGTACATGAAGAATTTATCTATGAATTATAATTAATAATCATGCTTTTGATAATATTTGGAGGTTAGTTTATGTGGTGAAAATGTTTCTCACAAAATGGCCTGTCTGGTTCAGATAGGACTGTGAGACATAAGGTCAAGAAATTAGTCTGGAAGACCAATATTTGCTATTATAAAATATGACTATTATATCTAAGGATGTTATATATATATATAATATAACCATTTTTATGCATCATTAATCATGAAAATTGGATACATAGGCATTGGTGGTCTAATTCTTCATGATTAGTTTTTAAGGTAATTTGATAGTTTTGAGTAAGTGAGTTGCAGATATGTTCTTGGGTTCTTATTTCTTGAGTGAAGGTGTTCCAATAATTTTTTTATTACCTTTAGGTCATGGAGAATATATATACATGTTTAATTTTTCATGTTTAATTATTTTAAGGGTGTTTAATCTTCATTATTATAAGATAGACTTTTTGAGGTACACAAGCCTAATAGGGTAGTTCATCCTAAAGGAGTTTTCATGGTATGAATGAAAGATGCAAGTTTAATCAAGCATGTAATATGTCATAATGGTTATTTATATATGTTTTTTAATGGTTTTTTTATTGTTATATAAATCTATTTGGGCCTAATAAGATCAAGTTTTAGAATTAAGTGGGCATACCTAATGCAATTAGGTTTCCATGAGACCTAAAGGAGGAGTAAGGCCTAATTTAATTATGGAAGACCAGAAGAGGTTAAAATTGTGATTGAAACATGTTAATAATATGTCATAAGACATAGTTTTGGGCTTAAATAATAGTTTTAAGGTGTGTGGCTAACCAAGTGGTGTGTGACCATGAGACTAATATATATAGGGCAATTTAGTCCTATTTGTGCGTGTGAAAAATAAGTGAATAAAATCATTCATGGTTGAGAAAAATGAGGTATTTAAATGAGTTGTATACCGTAATATAATAGCATAGGGTTGGTAAAAAAATGTTCAAATGAGTTTGATGAGTTGGTATTGAGTTACTTAGTGAGTTGGTGTTTCCTTGTAAGTAGGTGGTTTGGAAAGCCTAGTCAAGTGGGTGCTTGAATTTATTATTGTTGGTGCTCCAAGTTGAGTTGGAGATCAAATAAATTTTTCCTTTTATTTAATATAAAATTATTCCATTTTTAGACATCATATTTGGTTTTTTCCCCTTGATTTTTCCTACTCATATATGGGTTTTCTTTTTTCTTGCTCGTGTGAATGGTTATTTATACATTGTTAGATCACTATATTGTTTTCATGGTTAATGAATGTCAAATTATAATTAATTTTTTTAAAAATATTAATTAACCCCATATTATTAATTATGATTCCAATAATTAATATTAGATATTAGAATCACAAGCATGTCTAGTCATCAAGTACAAGGACGTTTCTTAATCAATAAGGCCCCTCTCTTTAGTGGTACTAAATATGAATTTTATAGAGTTAAAATGAAGACATGTATAATTTATTTGAGTTATGACATATGTAAATCTATTGTTGATGGATTCAATCTACCTCCTACACCACTAATTGATGTAGTAGGCAAGAAGGCAAGTGAAAATAACTCTAAGTAAATGAATGTCATCCTATGTGGTCCTTCAAAGGCATAATTTGGAAAGTTAATGCATTATAATACAACCAAATAAATTTTATAAAAGTTACAAAAAATCTATGAAGGAGATACCAAAGTCAATTTCAAAAAATTATGGACCCACCAAAGGTAGTTTGAAAGTTTGAGAATGAAGGAGGATGAAAACATTGCATCTTATTTGTTAAGAGTAGATGAAGTGGTAAATGCCATCAAAGGTCTAGGATAAAAGTTAGAAGAATCAATAGTAGTTCAAAAGGTATTAATATCCCTGACATTAAAGTTTGATTCAAATTTATCTACTATGGAGGAGGTCAAAGATCTCAACAAACTATAAATGGATGAGATTCATGGCATCTTGACAGCCTATGAAATGAGAATAATTAATGCAAGACCTTCCACGAAGGAAGTTGCATTCTAATTTATAAAAAGTCACAAGTTAGAAAGGTAAAGGATGATGTTGATACAAACATTGATGATGATAAGATAGATTCCATGCTTGTCAAAAAAATAAGGAAAGGATAAGGTAAATATAAGGGTAAGTTTCCATTTAAATTCTTTATCCATGGTAATATTGGTCACTTTTCATCTAAGTGTCCTAACAAGGATAAGAATGAGCATGATGGAGAACATGACGAACATCATGGTGATGTTAAGAAGTCATATAAGATTAACAAGATAAAAATAAGAGTTATAAGAAGTATGAAGGCATGAAAGGATCATTCAAGAATAAGAGAAATTTTTATACCAAATAAGATAGTATCTCCTCTTATATAAGTGAAACAAGTATATCTGATAGTGATGATGATATCATTGATAATGATAGTAATGGAACTTTATTCATGGACATTTAAATAGATAATGAAGGTTGTTCAAAATTGAAAAGTCTTATGGAAGATGATGAATTAGATGAAGAAGAGGCATAAGTAAACCTTAAGGTAGAATTGGTGAGTACTCTCAAAGAGTTGAAGTTCCTATTGATGGCATAAAATTGCACTAGATCTTAACCAATAAACAATGGGAAGTTTCAAGCTATGGGACCATGCGGCTTGAAATAACCTCCAAATTTTAGAGAAGTTGGTCTCTTCTATTGGTATTAGGTGTTGGGAAAAGGGATAGGAGACTAAATAAAAATGAAAAATGCAGGAATTAAAACCTAACTATGGTGATGTGCCTAAGTGTAATCCTAATCCTAACTTGAGCACAGTGAGACTATTATATGATTCTATTACATTTAAGAGTAAACAAGTGCATGATTAATGTAAAATATTGGAATAACAAAAATAGAGGCTCAAAATAGGGGAGTCTTTTGCTGAGATACAAGAATTGTCCACTAACGCATAGCTTCCAATCTTCTTAATATAATCCTTCACTCACATAAGAGGTGCAGAAGTCATGCATAGTTATGTAGAACTTTAGACTCTAGAAAATGAGACAAAAGCAAATAACATTTCCAATCACAACACTAGAAAATCTAGATAATAGACTAATTTGAAAACGGCACAAATAACACCAACCAAGGCATGGATCTTAAATTTCCTTAATTCATTTAGCCACATAAAGGGCATAGAAACATGCACAATTACATCAACTTTACAACTTAAGAAAATTAAGACAAGAGCAAATGATATTACTGGTCAAAATTACAGGAAGCCTAAACTAAGAGAAATTCCCCCCTCTTTCCTTCTACCATTCCCCCTCTTTTATAGCCTCGAATCACTCCTTTCATCATCCCATTCCCCACACAATTTTCTCTATCCTTCACTCATAGGGGACAAATAGATGGTGCCTTCAATGCTATGGGGGGCTAAAAATAAATCTACCAAATGAACTGTTCAATCTACTCAAATTAACTCCAACCGATTTTCCCTCCATTTCAATTTGTGGCAATAGATACACAAAACACTCTGTTATGTTTGAAATGGGAGAGGACACTTAGTCAATTTTTTGAAAATCCTCTAGGCATTAGAAAATGACACTTGGTGCTTTCCACTGAATCCATCGAAGACACGTGGTTCCCCCCTTTTCTTTGGCTATGTTTTAGTTTTATTCAAGACTCAAACCAGACTTTTACAGATGGTGACACCTGATAGCTTCCATGGACTTTGAAGTAACACCTGGGGCCCACGACAACCTTTATTTAGTGATGAAACTCAGATGGTCTCTCAAAAATTGGCACATGGTAGCCTCTGCTAATTTGGGGAGGATACGTGGAATCTTTCGCTTCTTTGTCTAGGGGTGCATGGCACCTTCTACTTTTGCTAGGGATGGATTAGAGAGGGACTCAAAGAGTGACACTTGGTAGCCTTTGCTACACTTCAGCATTTAAGAAAAATGAAATGATGCATTTATGTGTTGAAGGAGAGTAATGGACCCAAGCATTAAAACAAAGTCTCTCGGTAGTCGACACATGGTGACTTCCACTGTTTCTTTAAAAGGGTAGTTCAGGGTCTTTGCAACTGTCACCTGGTACTTTTTGCTTTCTATACTACTTGGTCCATTGAAAGTCTTTGCCAAATGGTAGAATGAAACATGAGTGCCTCTATGAGATTCAAACGTTGACATGTGGTGCATTCTGCTTAACTGCTAATGGATACGTGGCACATTCTATAGTTCTCTGGAAAGTTACAAAAGGGCCTCAAAGGATGCCAACTAGTTGGCTTCATGCTTTAGAAGGTGACACACAGTGGCTTCCACATGAACTCAACACTTAATGCAAAATTAAAACAAAGAATTAGAAGAGAAAGAAAGGCCTGTGCTCGAATGACACCACTTGGTAGCCTCCACTGCATCTCAACACTTGACAGAGAATGAACTCATGCCTTACTCCAATTCTGTTGCTATGACCAAGGTGTTGCCAGAACCAAAACTGTAGTGCTTGACTAAAATTTTAAATGCAACGTAGAGTAAAATTTTACTCTATAGTTCCAAATAAATAATAATAATAAATTGAGATAATTGGTTAAGATTTATGAGGAATAAATCAATATCTTTGAAGATAGACTAAGTAATAACACCAATGAATATGATGAGATCATTAAATTGTTAGAAAATCAGATTGAGATTATCACTATAACTCATAAGACAAAGGAGGAAGAATTCACCAAGTTCAAAACATAAATAGAGTCCTTGAAGGCATAATTAGATTAGGCAATAATCAAATTAAAGACACATTAGAAATTTGAAAAGAGCACTAGAATCCTTAGTGATATTTTTAATAGTCAGAGGTATCCACATGATAAGGCAAGACTTGGGTTTAAATAAGACGAAAAGGAAAAAAAGGAGAGTTAGACCTCAAAGGATTATATACTATCAAGAAGTGATGGTACTAATAGAGTAAATACCTATGCAAAAATTCTCAAATTTGAGACCTAAATTGACAATCAACAAGTCAAGAAGAATATAACTCCTTCAAGTGACAAAAAAGGTAGAGGGAGACAATTCCTATTAGATAGACAAGATATTTGAATTCCTTCAATGATTACTTGTTCTCATGCAACCAATATGGACATAGAGATGTGGATGGGAAATATCATGCTAGAATCAATTCCTCATAGAGGAATATGATGAATGCTCATTTTAAAAATACAAGCAGAATCCTATTCTATAATTGTGATTAGAGAGGACATGTTTCAAGGGATTGAAAGATCAGGTATATAAGGAATATCAATCAAAATAATAAGGTATATAGGAATACCACTACAAAGTGGATCAAGAAGTTAGACCTTGTGGACAAGGAGAAGGAGGAGTAGAAGACTAAAGGAGAAAAAAAATTGCTAGCTCAGACTTCCTTTCCCATTAAAGATGAAAACATGTAGTGGTATATAGATAGTGGTTTCTCAAGTCACATGATAGGGGACAAGAATAATTTCATTTCATTGAATGAGAATGTTATAGGGACAATGATATTCGGAGATAACACCACTACCAATATTTTTGGCAAGGGTATTTTAAGTTTAGATAATGGGAAGACCAAGATATATAATGTGTTACATGTGGAAGGTCTTAAACATGACTTTATTAGTGTAAATCAAATGTGCACCTAAGGACACACATTGACCTTTCATGATATAGGGTGTGATATAAGGAGAGAAAAATAAGAAGGTTAATTTACAATGGTAAAAGGACTGAGAACAATATATTTTCCTTAAATGAGATCAAGAAGGAGAGATGATTTATGAGCAAGATGGATGAATGTTGGATATGGCATAGAAGGTTGGGACACATAGACTCTGATAATCTAGTCAAGATAAGCTCTAATAAGTATGTGAAGAATATTCTTAAAATCACCAAACTTAGAAACACACTTTGCAAGGAATGTCAACATGGTAAGAAAACTAGGTGGTTCAGGTATAAGGATTATTCTACTACAAGACCTTTAAAGTTAATATAAAGTGATATATATGGTCCTACAAGAATATAAATCATTTAAGGAGATAATTATTTCATGCTACTCATATATCATTACATAATAATGACTTGGGTAACATTCTTAAAATAAAATTTATAGGTTCTTGATAAATTCAAGGCATTCAAGGCTCTAGTTGAGAATTAAAAAATGGAAATATCAAATGCCTAAGATCTGACATAGGAGGATATTTTTGGTCTAATGAATTTGATGAATTCTATGAGGTCCATGGGATAAGGAGATATTTCTCAGTAGAATGGGGTAGTGGAAAGAAATAATAGAATATTAAAGAAATGGAAATAACATGTTAAATGAATCAATATTATCTAATGGATACCAATGAGTACTACAGTCTACATTTTGAATAAAGAATAGATAAGGATTAAAGGAAAAAAACCCACATATGAATGGTATACATGTGGAATTGCTAATGTGGAACACTTTAGAGTTTAGAAGTAAATACTTCATCAAAAGAGATGAGGAAGACTTAGGTAATTTTTATTCAAGGTCTAATGAAATAATATTCTTGGGGTACTCATCAGTAAGTTCAGCCTATAGATGTTATAATAAGAGGTTGCAGAAGATAGTGGAAATCACCAGTGAAGATTGATGAGACCAGTTCTAAGAAGTTACACTCTCAATCAAAGGATGCATTAAAGAGTTTGGAATTAAATATTTAAAAATAAATAATAGAGATATGTGAGGAATAATAAGAAGTTGACAATAGACAATATTCAAAAGGTTGTTTAAGATAGATTCAAAGAGACCATCCTAAATCAAAAATCATTGGAAACAAGGATGTAGGTATGTAAATAAGGAGAAATCTCATAAGTAACCTAAATTAAGATATTTTTTTCTATTGTATAATATTGAACCTAAGAACCTTGTATAATCAAGCAAAGACAAGTTTTGTATAGCTGTTATGAATGAGGAGATAGACAAAATAGAAAGAATGAGATTTGGGAACTAGTTCCTAGGCCTAAAGACAAGAATGCCATTGGCACAAAATGGGTGTTTAGGAAAAAATTGAATGAATATGGAGAGGTCACTAGGAAAAAGGATAGATTGGTATGCAATGGGTATGCATAAGTAGAAGGGGTAAACTTTGAGGAAACCTTTGATCTAGTAGCAAGATTGGAGGATACCAATATTTTTCTAGCATATGAAGGCTACAAAGGATTCAAGGTGTATCAAATGGATGCCAAATTAATTTTTTTGGATGGGAAATTGGAAGAGGAGGTATACATAGAGAATCCTAAGGGTTTCTCATTATTAGGTAACAAGGACTATGTATGTAGATTGAAAAAGGTTCTTTATAATCTAAATCAAGCTCCTAAAGCTTGGTGTGCCAGATTGGACAAGTACCTATTAGGCCAAGGATTCAAGAGAGGAGTTATATACTATAATCTATACATAAAGACAAAAAATAGTCATCAATTGATAGTGGTTATTTATGTGGATGGCATCATATCTAGTAGAAATAGTGAAAGTATGACTAAGGCCTTTGTGAACATGATGGAGAAGTAGTTTGAGATGACCATGTTGGGAGAACTATCATTATTCCTTGGGTTACAAATGATTCAATCAAAAAAATGTATATTCATTTAGTAAGCTAAGTACATAAGAGAGATTTTGAATAAATTTGAGATGGAAGATTTCAAAGAAGTTAGCATACCTATGATCACAAAGTGTAAGTTAAGTATGGAGGATGAATCTCCAAAGGTCAATCAAACATCATATAGGTTAATGATTAGAATTTTGTTGTACACTACTGCCTCTAGACTTGAAATCATGAAATAAGTAGTTATTATGGGAAGATCTCAAGTAGATCTAAAGGAAAATGATTTACAAGTAGTCCAGAGGATACTTAGGTATCTCAAGGGGACTATGGAGTTTGGGTTGTGTTATCCAAGGAGCAAGGAGTTTGATATAGTAGCCTATATAGATGTAGATTGGGTAGGGATTCTAGATGATAGAAAAAGAACTAGAGAATGAACTTTCTTCTTAGGAGATTATTTAGTGTCATGGATAAGCATGAAGTAGTCATCAATGTCATTTTCAATTGTTTAGGTTGAGTACATTGTAGTAGATTCATGTTGTACTCAAGTCTTATGGATGAGACAAAACTTAAAAGACTATAAGGTGGAGTATGATAGTCCTAGTCTTATCTATTATAACAACACAAGTTCCATAAGTATCTCAAAGAATCATGCATGCATTCAAGAACTAAGAACATACACATCAAGTATCATTTTCTAAGAGAGTAGTTAAGTGAACAAAATGTGAGACTTGAATGTGTTTCTATGAAGGATCAGATTGCAAACATTCTAACTAAGACACTTATAAATGTAATATTTGAGTATCTAAGATAAGAACTAGGATTATTTCCTACCTTTACTAGACATTGATCAAGTGAAGGGAAATGGAAGAAAATTAAGGTGGTTCGTTATCTCTAAGAATAAATGTTGAATGCCAATAATATGTGTGAAGTCATGATAGGCATATAAGCAAATTGAGAGGTACAAAAAATTTAATTGTGCTATATTAGGGTGATTAATTCACCATTATAAATAAATAAGTAATATTTAATTACTCATAGTAAATAGTAGATAATAATGTATGTGAGTAAATTGTTATTTCTCACCATAGGAAACTGTAAGTAGGTTAATATGGGTTAAATAAATATTTCATGTAATTTTTAGTAGATAGGTAGTTGATAGAATAGTATATATTTTATTATTGATAATTCATATGATTTTGGGAGTATGGTTATTGTAACTAATTATCTATTACGAGCATGCTTCTATGTATAATTTATAAGCTATTGTAATCATTTTATGGTTGAATGCAATGGAATGAATTCAGATTGATTCATCCTTAACATCTAGTATCAGAGATTCATTGAAATATATGAGCTTGTTAGGAGAAGCTCATGCACTCCCACACCAAAGCCATCAGAAGCTATAATAAAAAATGAAAGTAACATGTAGCTACATAAAATCCTTTGGAAATAAAAGCATCAAATCTTTCAATATTTTTTTGAGTGTATTCATTCTGGTAAACTAAGCATGATACTTATTAAAGAGAAGATGTAATAAAAAGTGTATAGGTTTTTATGAATAAGGATGCATCTAGTGCACTTGGTATTTAATGGTTACCTAGGTCATGGCATCTGTAGTTATTGATGTGAAAGATTATAGAGATAGATGTTGTACTTCTCATTAAAAAAATCTAGAATCACCATGAATGAAGATCTAACAATTTCTCATTAAAAAATTATCTAGCACCATCATGTAGGTTTTTGTGACAGACTATTTCAGCACAAAATCCAAGTGGGAAAATCTAGAGATAGGTCCTAGTGAGTTGGGAATGGTCTTTTAGAAGATAATTTTAGTTTTTGATGACCACAACAAATAAAGCAATAGTGTCTCAAGGTACCTAGATAAACTAGTTTTTTTATATTTTTAAATGCATGTTTTTAAAAACAAAAGTTGAATATTATGAAGTAGTTTTTAAAAGTTTTAAATTTCCTAAGTGGCTAGCTCAATTTAGTTGAAAGCCTATAAAGAGAGGAGAGTTCATGGGTTTGGTCCACCTCACACTTAACTTTTAAAAGCCTAAAAAGTCTAACCAACTACAATATTAATAACTATCTTACATTTACATAACAATAAGACTATGTAGGTCTATTGGCAAACATCCATATTTTTATAAGGTTAGTCATGGGTTTGAAACCTCCCAACAAATTTTTGTTAGCAAAACCACTATATTTAGATATAATTTTAAACTTAGTTACAACTAAGTTAGTAGAGAATTTCATACTCTATAAAAAAATTATGTTTTTTTTAAAAAGGAAAAGGCAAAATTTTTTTTAAAAAAAGTGAATTTTTTCCAAAAAAGGCTAAAAGGCCCAAAATAAAAATAAAATATTACATATAGCTACAAAAAGAATTTTTGGGCATCAACCCTTTAAACTGTTGGGGAGAAATAAGGCACATGCACTCATAGCCTTCCCTTCATTTACTATTTTATTACAATCAAAAGGTGTCAATTCTAAAAAGTGGAATCTCCAAGTATATAGTAAAGTTACATGCAAATATGCATAAATCCATCTAAAAAGGTGCTAGTGATTATATGAACCCTTCTCAGTACTATCTAGGTACCAAGTATCAGATTATTTCCCATATATTTACACCTCCTCATACCATTGGGTATATATAAACTGAAAGCTTCTTTTCCATATTGATAGGTATAAAGGAAGGGCATGTATAAAAAAAGGTCTTTTATATCAGTTTGATGGTATATATAAATGGAGACTTATATACCTAGAGTGATAAGGAACCAATCCAATATTCTTTCTAATGGATTCACATCTCCTCAAATGTGACAACTACTCTACTTAGAAAATAAAGCTTATAACTCAATTGGCTCATCTACCTGACATGCAATAGATGTTGATCAACAATGTAAGTTTGAAAAATCCAACCAAAAGGATAAGTTTATAATCATGTTTTAACTATCATATAAAATCCAACCACACATCCATGAAGCCAAAACAACTAAAAATCTTGAAAAAATCTCTAAACTATATATGAGGCCAAAAATGAGAGTATTATTCTACATCTACAAAGTCAACTCCACTCTCTCAAATTAAGATCAAGAAAAATAGTGGATTCCTTTTTAAGACATGTTGTAATTCTAAGGGCATCACTTCAATCTTTGGGTGAGACAATTTCAGCTGACCCTCTTGTACCTATTATCTTGAGAGCAATGTCACCCTCATACAAGATTTTTGTGGCCACTTTGACTATCATAAAATTGAAACCAAGTTTTGAAAAATTGGGAAATATGTTACAACAAGAAGAGTCTTTCAATACTCATGACAATAAAGAAGAACATGTGTTATATTTTCATCAATATAAAGCCAAGAAACTAATCAAATCTTTATCAAAACATCATCTAAGGTAGAATTCACAAGGAGGAAAATCATATAAAAAATGTCTCATTTAAGGTCATCAGGGACATGAACTAAAATATTATTGGTAAAATACCTTTAAAAAGAATATTACATTGGTTAAAATTCCACTAACTAATAATCATCCCTTGGTACATTTAGTAGACCACAAGGATAAAAAATGGGAGATGGTAGAATAAATCAAAGAAACAAGGTAATATTGTTAAATAGGAAGAACATGATGATGAAGATTAATTCATGTACTCTACAAATATCCATGATGAATCCACATCACAAAATGATATATGGTATATTGACTCAGGTGTAACCCAACACATGATAGGTATAAAAGATTATTTCTTCACTTTGAAGGACACACAAAAAAATTTCATGTTTGTTTATGTGATGATACCTCATATTGTTTGCAAAGAATTAGCAACATTGCCTTACCCCTAGGCCCAAAAATATGTAGAATCACAAATGTTCTTTATGTACCTAGTTTAACCAAAAAAAAATATATCAGTAAGTCAACTCTTAGACCATAATTTGAAGATTGACTTTGATCATAAAAGTGGAAAAAAAATATATTTGATCAGAGATAAATAAATAAATTCCAAAATTGTTTCATGAGCATCCAATGTGAACTATATGTTTTAGCTTGGATTCATTTAGAAAAAATAACCAAACACTCATAACAAATGACATAGACTTGACACAAGTGTAGCGCATAATATCTAGCCACATCAATTTTTGATATCTCAACACACTCCACCACTACAACATGGTAAGAGGATCACCACCTCTTAAAAAGGGTATAGACAAATGTCATGATTTCTTAGTAGGCAAGCAATATAAAGTTTCATATTATAAAAATACCTATAGATCTAATGGTAAACTTAATCTAGTTCATACCAATCTATGCATACCAAAGACACCTAGGCATGATAGACTTAATTAATTCATGGTATTTGTTGATTATTCCCAAAAAATGTGTGTTTACTATGTGAAAATAAAGATTCAATATTTTAAAACTTTCAAGAAATTTAAATTAGCTGTTGAAATAGAATTTGGTAAAAAAATCAAGACCATCCACTTAGATCATTGGGGGGCTTTAGCAATAATGAGTTTAAATTTCTTTTGCAATAAAATGACATTCATAATCAAATGGAACCTCTACATACACCATAAAAAAATGTAATTATTGAATGAATGAATCATACTATTGTAGAATTGGTGTGGTATATGATACATGATTCAAGATTGACAAAGGCATTTTGGGTAAAAGCTACCAAAAATGTTGTATATCTACTGAATAGAGTACCTACTATTTCTCTTGATAGAGTAACTCCACCTGAAACCTAGCTAGGGAAAAATCCATCTATAGGACATATTTGATTTTTTTGATGTTAGTCATGTATGCACATTCCCAAAGTGGAAAAAACTAAACTTGATATGAAATCCAAAAAATATGTATTATTAGGGTATAGTGAAGAAACACTTGCTTATAGACTTATGAATCCAAAAACTAGAAAAATATACACCAATAGGGATGTTGAATTATTTGAAGTAGAAGATCCTTCTACAAGTGCACTTGATAAATGAATAAGCCCATAGAAAACATAGAATATGGTATTCTCCTAGATGAATATAGTAATAATGATGGGCATAATGGTGCAGATCCACCACCCATAATAACTACTCAATATATGCCTAAATGGTATAGAAATAGACTCAGAGATGTAAAATTGGATGGTGTTCCAAACACATCCACCACTAGACCAAAGACTCATAGTATGACTTGTGGTGAGGTCAATTTGGCCTTAATGAGTATAGTTTTTGAATTTTTCAAGCCCTCTATAGTTCAAAAATACCTACAAATGAAACCTTGAAAAGATGTTATGGATGTAGAATATAACTCACTAATGAAAAATAAAACATGGAATCTTATAGATCTTTTACTAGGGAAGAAACCAATGAGATAAAAATGGATATTCAAGACAAAGTACAAAG